>JAGFBZ010002117.1:320000-742500 GCA_018398805.1 Hirundichthys speculiger
GCACGCTGGCCGATGACATTCCTTCCCCTCCTTCTTCTTTTTGTGAGGTTGAAACCAACCTCATCGATGAAAATGAACTGGTGCTCCACTGCAGCAACCTCCAGCTCAAGGACTCTCTGAAATTCACATGACAAGATCAGAATTAGACAGGGAGTGGTCACTATTGTGAAGCACAATCATTATGATTACAATACTGAAATATGTATTGTGTATTTATAGTATTGAGAGTTCATCAATTGTGGGATTGTATAGGACTTACTTGCACATAGTTATATCGCAATTCTTTGATTCTTTCTGAATTGCGTTCGAATGGCACTCTGTAGTAGAGATGCGCGGATGAACCGCGCACCCGCGGGCGGAGCGGATAATCCGCATATCGGGCGGATGACTCGTCAAAAAATAATACTTTAATTAAATTCGGGCGGGTTGCGGTTGAAGCACTCAAATAATAATAATAAGAAAAAATATTTTACATATTATTAAAAAGGATGGCGGGTCGGTTCGGTTTTGAAAATTGGTGAAAAAACGTTCCTGCAAATGGATAGCGGGCGGATAGAGATTTTAAGAAGCGGTTGCGGGTTAAAATATACGTCATCCGCGCATCTCTACTCTGTAGGCCTGCTTCATCCTCACATCATTTTTGCGCAAGACACGGTCCAGTGTTGATAAACTGATGCTACCAATATTTTGAAATATGTCATTGTTGTCTATTATTTTTGTTTGTATTTGCCGCAATGTTATGATGTTATTTTCTAGGATCATGTTGACTATTGCAGTTTCCTGTTCTGGAGACAGAAGGCGTTCTCGACCACCAGGTGCTGGTAATCTTGCAGTTCTGCAATACAAATAGTAAAATACTGTAAATACTGTGTAGGAATATAAAGTAGGAATACATTTCCCAAACTTGAAAGATACTTTACTTTTACAATCCTATAACAGTCCACAGACAGTACTATCCTACTGTACTCATTGAGTACTGTATTGATATGCAGTACTGCAATTTTCAAGTGAGAGTAGATTTCTTACCAATTCTCATTTTCTGAAAGTCCGTATGATGGATGCCACGGTGAATCTGCTCAAATTTGGCTGTACTCGTTGCCCAGCTTCCCTCATTGTGAGACCATGGTTGACCACATGGTCAACCAAAGTGGCTCGGATCTCATCTGAAATTACAGTCCTTGGCCTTCCTCGTCCTCGTCCTCGTCCTCCCTCTTCCTCCTCCTCTAACTCTCACTCCTCTGCCTCTGCCTCTGTTGGCATCCATTGTTCCAAAACAGACCAGCTCACCTGTTGCTTTTTTATGCTGAAGCTGTGATTGCTAATTGTAAAACTGTGTGGCAAGTGTTTGCTGATGTGGTGAGTCAGTGCACATAGTAGGGCAATTAAGTTTAGAATTTTGAATGACAGTGTGTTCCTTGTGAAAACAAGAGATTTTCTTCATGAAAATTGTGTCTAATGCAGAGAATTGTGTGTAGTGTTTTGAAAAAAGTGTGTTTTTAGAATTGAAATTTGAGTGTAAAGCAGAAATTGTGCTTGTAGTTAAGCAGAAATGGTTCAGGGGGCTGGTGCATGAGTTACATGTTGTGGTCATTGTGTCTCAAGTACCAGAAAATGTGTGTAAGCAATCGAGAAAAACTGTAATGACCTCCCATGACCCATCTGCAGTCCCACGACGGCCCACCAGGGGGCCGCGGCCCACACTTTGGGAATCACTGCTCTAACCGATCTGCATCCAGTGTGATTCATTCAGCAGGTAAAGGGGAATGATTGACGGCACTTTAGGGGAAAGAAAGAAGAACAATGATGGGGGGGGCGACCTGCACGGCAGCATGTTTAAAGGAACATTTTTGTATCGTGCATCAGGCGCAATATGCGTACTTTTGCAAAAGCCCAAAGTTTTTATTGCTATAAAAGCTCTGGCCACAGCTGTTTACAGTTATCACAGGAAATCATCAAATGATTAATTTATTTAATAATTTTCAGGTTGTCATCAGTCAAATTCCAGCTCTGGAGTTTATGATCTGGCACTTTCAGTAATGATTTTAACAATAGAGCTGGGCAACGAATAAAATTTTTAATCGCGATTAATCGCATTATATACACAAAATCAAATAATGAATTCAAAAGTAGTGTAAAGGTCACTTTTATTTAAATGTTCTGCTGCCATATGAACTAAAGTGTCATAACATTTGTTGTTCAAACACTTTTAACATCAGCACTTGTCAGTAACACATATTTAGTGTAAATCTCATCTTAAAAAATGTAAAATAAAATAAAGCTTATTGCCACTGCCAGGGCATTAATGTCATCCTGTTTTTATAAAAAATATTTTTAAAAAGTCAACCAACAAAATCCTGAGCCACAATCAGAACATTAAAACAGGTCATTTCTGAGGTAACAGCAAAAACTTTTAACGGGGAGTTCAACTTGTCAGTTGTTACAAATAACCTTGTTTCTGTTGAATCCTCCGTCTGGAGAACTTTAAAATGAAAATGTTCATGTTAAAGTTCAGTTACTTTACCAATCTGTGTATCATTCATTCTTTCCATTTTCAATTGTCAATCAAAAATAAAACAAAAAAAACCCCAAAAGTGTTCATTTTGTTTTTTTGATCTAACACAAAAACCCAGAAAATGTCTGTTTTTTAATATTTCAATTTAATATTTCAATTTTTTGGATCAAAAATATGAAATGAAAAATCAGGCCACAGGACTGAATTTGTTTTTAAAATTTAATTGTCTGGTTTACGTGACCCTGAAATGTCTTTGTGCATCAGTTCAGGTAACATGGCAACCAGCTAGAGAACAGCAGGACAGTGAACACATAGAGCAGATCTGATGGAACATGGAGGAATGACACGATCGTCTTGAAAAAAGGGATTTAAAGTTTTGTTGCAGTCCAGAGTTTTTTCTTCCAGACAGAATTGTTAATATTGCTACCTGAGTTGCTACCTCAACAGTAAAGTTCACTCATTTTTACCGTCCTCCATGTCTGTTTTAGCTTCGCTGCATGTTTACCTGCCAATTCTCTTCCGGTTCCGCAGCAGCCAGTAACCGACTTTTCAAAATAAAAGCATGTGAGCAACATGCGTTAACGCGCGATAAAATAAATGTTGGCGTTAATAAATTAATGAGTTAACGCGATAATAACGTGTTAACTTTCCCAGCCCTAGCTAATACATTTTTAAGTATTAATTGACATAGATGAATCACATAGGTATCATTTCACCTTGGAATTTTGTCAAATTTAGCCATTTTGGTAAAATAAATGTATGAATTCTGTTGAGGTTGTCATGACTTTGAACAGGTTTGGAGGTGATGGAGATTACTTTATCTATCTGAAAATGTAATTTTCTTTGAAAAAGTGCCATCAGATACCAACTGGCAGGCGTCTAAAGCAAACCAAAAAGGTAGATTTATTTGGAGAAAAACCAACATTGTACGTCCGTGTGCAGAAATGACATGAATGCGCGGAGCCACAAACGACTGCAGCGCTGATTCCTTTGGACATTTCAGCCTCAGTTCAACCTCAGTTCAACCTCACGTCCACGTTGTTCAGACGGTGAGAGGAAGCTTTGAGGCGACAGTGCCGATGAAAGGCTTCAAAGCTCAGTGAAGCGTTAGCTCCACTCTCACCTGCGTTTCACGCAGCATCCCAACTTTTGTGAAATTAGGTTATTTCCAAAATGGGATGGACTGGTTCAGAGGGTATTAATAAAATCAGAAACAGAGAGAGAGAGAGAAAGTATTTCATCCTGCTCTGGTAAAAGAATTCAGTTTTAATGCGGAGGATTATGATGGAATAACATACATTCAGTTGGATTATCTCTGTGGTCTACATCGCTGCCTGTATGACGGCTGACAGTTGGAGAGATTTCAAAAATAACCTATTTGACCTCTCGGTTATATTTTCATCCGTCTTTTTTTTTTCTTCTTTTTTTGTTAAATCCTGATTTTGTCTGTCAGTTTTTAAAAACAAAAAGGAAAGAAGATCTCCTTAGTCTCCATCTCTCTCCTCCTTCCCGGTTCATCCTGTCATCTCACATCACTGTCAGCTGATCCTGACGCGGACCTGGCACTTGCAGTTGCCGTGGCAACGTCCAGGCTTGGTTCGGGCATCCGCCCAAGCGCTCAAGCTGGATGTGACCTTTATGTTATATACTGATAACAGCGTCCTGGTCGACGCTCCAGCGCTGAGCTCTACATGTTTGGCGGCTCTTTACATCCCAAGTAAGAGAGAGAGAGAGAGAGAGAGAGAGAGAGAGAGAGAGAGAGAGAGAGAGAGAGAGAGAGAGAGAGAGAGAGAGAGAGAGAGAGAGAGAGAGGGAGAGACTGCTTTTATCAGGACCAAACAGTTAGATCATCTGAGGAGGTGAAATAAGGAATAAAAACCAGCCAAGAACAACAGGAAACTACTTTAATAAGTGCAAAAATAAAGGCTCAACACCTGACTTTAAGAGCTGTTCTTGTGCTTAATTAACTTGTTAGAGGTATTAGGTAATTATTGATATGGCAGAAAAAAAAAATCCTGCAGGAAGGAAGATGGAGGGTCGAAAGACACGAGAAAAGACAGAATCCCGAGGCAGGTGCCGCTGGTGAAAGGTCAGCGCTCCTGTGATGTGGCGTGTTTCAGACAGCGTGTTTGCAGCAAGCGGCCAAGTCAACGTGATGCTGGTGCACTTCAGTGGACACAGTCCACATGCAGGACGACAGGAGGACGGAGACAGCGAAGAAGAAGAAGAAGAAGAAGAAGAAGACCCTGTCATGAACTGGAAGACGTCTGAGAGAGAAGAGCAGTCAGCCCCTCTATCTATCTATCTATCTATCTATCTATCTATCTTATCTTAATGTCAGATGTAAATATCAGAACCCAACTGATGCAGAAGACGTGTCAAATGTTTTAAACCGAGGAAACGCACTACCTTAAAAACGATTCCGTGTGATTTCAGAAGATACCAGACCTTCCCCGGGAGAGACGTCACCTCGGCGGCAGCAGGTGCTGCTCTGGGATCTGTCTGCGCCTGGATCATCTGAGGTTTAGGGTTTAACGGTGTGTTGAACTCCTGCGTGACGTCAGACGGTCATGTGACGTCAGACGGTCATGTGACGTCAGACGTCATGTGACGTCAGACGGTCATGTGACGTAAAATGGTCGTGTGACGTCAGACGGTCGCGTGACGTCAGACGGTCATGTGACGTAAGACGTGAGACGGTCGCGTGACGTGAGACGGTCGCGTGACGTGAGACGGTCGCGTGACCGTGAGACGGTCATGTGATGTCATTAAGCTGCAGACGACATCCTCAAAAACGATGTGACAACAACCGCTGGAGGAAACTCTGACTTCTTCACTTCACGACACGTGCTGTTAGATTTCCAACCAGCCTGGACATGTTTACGTGACGCCATTAACACACGACCATGTTAGCATGCGGGTTAATACGTTTTTTTCTCTTTATAATGAGAGTTATCTTCGTCCCAGTCCGTGTTTCATCTATAAGAGGCTCGACTTGAACTCGTGCGGGTCAGAGCTGCTGCCATTTTTCATAAACGCGCCGTGATGCATTAGCGAGTCTCCGTTCCCCTGACCGCTCATTTGTCTGACTGACGTTGTGAAATGAACTCTGAATTATTTCTGCCGGCCGTCGCCTGCATCAGCACGTTTCATGTTTAGTACATTAATGTTTTCTGTATCTGTGCAAAAACAAGAAACTAAATATGATTTCCCATGATTCTCCTGGAGCTGGCGTGGAGCTCTCTCACTGCAGCATGTGTTTGTCTGCTCGTCCCCGGTGGCCTCCGGCTGTGGAAGCAGGCAGATAAATGGCGCTGCGAAAGCGTTGATTACACAGCATATCTGCGACCTCCTTTGTTTCTCTGCAGCACAGAGGGCTGGATGAAGAACAACAGAGGAGAGGAGTTCACAGCTGGAAGACAGAGAGCCGGTCCGGAGGGAGGGAGAGAAGAGGCGAGGAAGAGCCAAGAACGAAAGGAGAGGGAGGCAATGAAAAGTGAGATGTCCCCTCCAGAGGAGGGATCATCGTGGCTTCGATGGGGATTTTCACCGCTGCATGACCTGTTTTCACTGAACAGGTATTTTACTGTTCCTTTTCGCTATGAAATCTCTCCCAGACCAGAGCCAGGCCCAGACCTCCCTCTTCACTAGAGCTGAGCGATTTTATCGATTATTCGATATATATTGATATTTTATTTTCCCAGAGAGTATCGATTTTTCAGCCGCGGGTATCGATATTCTAAGCTTCTTCCAAAATCCCAGTGTCCCACCTTTAAACAGAAGAGGCTCCAGGATGGAACCCTGAGGAACGCCACATGTAATTTTTGTCTGGTCAGATGTAAAGCTAGCAAGCAACAATTTGCACTGTTTAAATAAATGAAACTATTTTTCTCAACAAATCTTTTATTCATTTTGTCCAGCATTTGCAAGCTGCCTGTCTGCCATATAATGTGTAATTGATGCTTTCAGTTCAATTAATTCAAACAAAGTCATTGGAACACTCACAAGATGTCACCAAAATCACTTTGTCCCTTTAAAATCTTTCAGAAAATGATGTAAATGTATTGTAAGATGAATATCGATATATATCGTATCGTGAGCTGAATATCGTGTATCGTATCACGAGATTAGAGTATCGCTACAACCCTCTTCATCTCCCCCAGCTCCTTCTGGAAGATGTCGAGGCATTAATGGGCTCACTGGGAAATATAATCTCTCCAGTCTGGAGGCATCTTCAGGTGAGAGAAACTGCTCCGAGTTCCTCCGCGGTCCCGGATTTGCAGATGCTGATTCTCAGTCTACCGGCTTCAAAACATCGTCCCAACAGTGAAGCATGGTGGAGGGAGCATCATAATTTTGGCTTGCTTCACTGCTTCGAGGTCTGGGCCTCCTGCCATCATTAAAGGGGAAAAAAAATTTCAGAGATCACCAAAATATCCAACTAGATAACGTCAGGGGGCCGTCCGCCATGACCTCAAGAATGCCAGCCAGTCTGCTAGTACAGTTAATAGACGTGACAGTGCTCTGTTACGTTTTTATATGCTGCTCATAAGTCGGAAATGACGCTAAACGCTAACGAGCTAAAATGATGACAGCCATCTGGCCAGTCATGTGTCCTGTACGTTTGTTTCTGCTGCGATGTTGGACATTTTAATGTGGAGGTCGGTGGACGTTCGCTCTGCTTTGGAGGCGGCATCTAGTGGTCACCTGGGGAACTGTGATTTTTGTTACCTTGGGAGTGGGTAGGAACTAGAGGTCTTCGGAACAACCCGAAAACCCGAGGTTCCGACCCGACCCGAATCGGGTCTCGGGTCCATTCAAAAGACGTGACTCCGGGTTTGGGTCTGAATCGGTACAGTTAGTCTCGGGTCCGATCTGTAAAACAAAAATCTGAGCTGTAAAACACAATGGATCGGCAACATGACAACGCTGGATGAGAGAACATATTCACGACACGTCCTGACCGGTGTAGGCTATTAGTGTTAGCAGTTGCTACCAATAGCATCTGTATCCACAAAGACAATAACGACGTGGATTTATTGTTGTTTACATCACGTAGCCTATGTAGCAACTGAACCGGTAGAAGAAGACAACTTTAGGTGAGAAAATCAAGTTTTATTCAACGCTAGACAACTTTAACATGAGCAACTATGGGCTGGATTGTCTCGGTTCTATTTGGGTAACTCGGTTCGGTTGGTGGTCGGAAACTAAAGACTCGGGTCGGGTCATTTCCGGGTCCAGATATTATGGGTCCATTCGGGTTCGGATCCCGGACTCATGATAATAGCTCAGTTTTGGGTCGAATTTTCACAGGTCCATTCGAGTTCGGGTCCATATAAGTGGATCCGTGAAGACTGTCCTTTAATTAGATTTAATACCAAGAGTTCACATACTTGTTTCTTGCCATTGCTTATATTTTCAGTTTAGTCTGAATGGTGAGTGTATTTAGTCCACCCCCCCCCCCCCCCGCCCCTCCAGCACCTTTCCTGATTTCACAAACAAAGAGGAGGAAAAAAAGAGGAAGAGACGCTAAAAGTTCACACTCTTCATCGCCTTAACTGTCTCCAAGCCACGCCCACATTCTCCCATCCCAGTTCTTATTGGTCCAGCTGCCAGCAACAGTCTGCTCCCCCTCCTCCCGTCCTCCCTCCTCCATCCATCCTCCCCCCACCCCCCATTGTCTGTCTGCGCTGCTCAGCAGTGAATGATTCCGCTCAGAGACAAGCTGTTCAGCAGCGCAGCCTCTTTCTCCTCTTTCTCCTCTTTCTCCTCCTCCCACCGTCTCCGGAGGAGCATCGGCGCGGCATCAGAGCGGAGAGAGAGGGGGGGTTGAGAGCAGCACAACCCAACCAGCATCTCGAGCAGCAGCAGCAGGAGACAAATCCACTGTGAAGCGGTTCAAAGGAAGGCAGAAGCAACAGATTAGATCTGCAGGTGCAACTGTTGCTGAAACTGGCGACGCCTCCGCTGACTGAGACGGAGCTGAGGGGCGGCGGGCGGCTCTGGGATCCTTAAAGACAATTAAATAAGGCCAGCGACACCGACAACGCATCTCTGATTCACGCGGGAGGCAGCGTGGCTCGCGCTGGGCGTGAACATCAGCTCCACCATCAGCATCTCCTCCCATCATTCCTCCTCCAGCGGGATATAAAGCTCGGTCCAGCCGTGAAGGCGCACCGCAGAGGCGCGGTGTCGGAGTGACGGGAGGCGGGAAGAGTTCCGGGAGTTTGGCTGTGGAACCATAAAACAAATAATTAAAAAAAAGGAGCAAGATCCGGTTCAGTCGAGGTGAAAACAGACACCAGCACTCCTACCTGGACTCCTGAGGACAGCAGGGGGTTGAAGAAGAGGAGGATGAGCCCCAGAGGAGCCGAGATGACAGGAAGACACGCAGATGCGCGCAGTCAGAGATAGAAGTTCAGATAAACAGACATCTATTTCTTATTTCTAGGATGTTCTTGTGGAGCATCTTCCTCTCTTTTAGACAAACAGACAACAAAGAGGAACATCCAAATCTTTCTTTCGTGCCAACTTGTTCTGCAGACTCCTCTGATTGAGTTTACGCACCGGTTTGTTTTTGTCTTTTTTTAATTATTATTATTATTATTATTTTGGGTCGGTGTGACTGCGTTGGGTTTCTCCTTCCCCGCCCCCCAACTCTTCATTTCGGGGTGAGGTGGATCTGCCGTGGGGGGCAGCCGACAGCCTTCCAAGACGCCGCGAGCCGTACTCCGCGTGAAGAATGCCCAGCCGCGCCTGGCCAAGCCGGCCGACCCGGGCCCGACGGCGGGCCTGTACATGGAGAGGTCGCAGAGCCGGATCAGCCTGTCCGCGTCCTTCGAGGCCCTGGCCATCTACTTCCCCTGCATGAACTCCTTCGACGAGGACGACGGGGGTAAGTGACCCAAAACCCGACTTATTTAATCACGTGTCTGCTGGGAAACTGTTGCTTCAGCGCGCCAGTCAGTGCGCCACTGAAATGTTCACATGTGCGATGCGTGCAAGGAAAAAAAAAGAAAAAAGAAACTGTCCAGAGTAAGTTGTTTGTTCTGTTTGTCACCAAAAAGGTGAACTGGCAGCATTTAGTGGTGCAGCAGTTGGCTAAATGACGGATTAATCAACTCTCCTCTGGACTGAAGTCGTTTATCAAGAGAAAATGGCAAATACGCTCCTTAAGTGGTGTTTTGGACAGTTGGCTGCACAACAAAGAGAGAGAGAGAGAGAGAGAGAGAGAGAGAGAGAGAGAGAGAGAGAGAGAGAGAAAAGAAAAAGACATCATCTTGGACTTGTGTTGAGCCTTAATTCTGGCAATTTAGTTAATTAGTTGTAAAGATTAAATATATGTATCAGCGAGACACTGTGCCAACTTTATCTGCTCTGTGGAAAGCATTTTAGAAAATTAAATACATCTTTGTGTGTGTGTGTGTGTGTGTATGCTATTATCTGTTTCTGTGTGCTGGATGAGCACATCTCAATGTTCTCAGTGTTGCATCTACTGAAAGTGACAAATGTTCCCCATAAAGACAGTTAAATATAATATTAAGCGATTAAACCATCGGAATTATCACGATTTAAACAAATAATATGCAGCTTTTATGTGTGCAGATAGTCTTAACGTGATGTTTTAATTCCAGTTAGTCAAACTGGTTTGCACCAGAGAGCCCGTGAATACCTGCATGTTTATCTCTGACTGAGATTATCAGCGGAATCAAGCATTTTCTCAAATCTGATGCATTGGATGATGTAATGCATTTTGATCTGGACTTGTATTGTTGCCACATGACATTTCTCCTGTTTCGCTGCCACACTAATCCTGTCTGGAAAACTGCAGCTGCAGATCATCTTTACTGCACAGAAATGACAAACAGGGTTTCTGTAGAAGGCTTTCTGAACAGAAGTGTATTTTTAGATAAAAAAACTGTGAATGTATGCAACGATAACGTTTAATTATTTTTACATTTTTTTTAACAAGTTGATCCTGATTTCCAGAGGTCCCGCTGAAATGTCCGTGACATGTTTTGATCAAAACACCACTGAAATGCAGGAGAGCAGCTCGCTTCTCATTCCTGTCTTTCCAACATCTGTTCATGGTCTTTTTTTTTAGGGGGCGGAGCCAACAGCTCCACCTCCCTCTTCTGAATAACTGCCCCTTTTGGGTTCTGTGACGCAGGTTTGTTGTACTGCCTGCTCTCTGGGAACTGCAAGTACAGTGATCCCTTATATATGTTTAAAAACTGCAAAAAAGTAGCGAGGCACTGCATCGAAACAAGACAAAGGCTCAACTGTGGTCTTTCTGTTACCTTCACAGCCTCTGGCCTCTGAACCGTAGTAAAAACCGCTCTTTCATCTAACCTTGTTTTCATTCTGCCGTCCCACGACACACACACTACATTACCCATAAGGCCACACCATTACCCATAAGGCCACTTTCTTAAAGGGGCCAGGCTGGCTCACAACATTTCTTTGCTGCGAGGGAATGCGCACAACATCCTGTGATGTTTCCGCAATTTTTCTTGATGTTTTTTTTATATTATTTATTTCTCAAAAAAAAATATCAGCGAATAACTAAAACCGCGGAACTTAAAGCGCGAATTGGAAAGAGATCACTGTATTTAATTTTCCCAGAGAGTATTGATTTTTCAGCCGCGGGTATCGATATTCTAAGCTTCTTTCAAAACCCCAGTGTCCCACCTTTAAAAGCTTGCAAGCAACAATTTGCACTGTTTAAATAAATGAAACTATTTTTCTCAACACATATTTTATTCATTTTGTCCAGCATTTGCAAGCTGCCTGTCAACCATATAATGTGTAATTGATGCTTTCAGTTCAATTTATTCAAACAAAGTCATTGGAACACTCACAAGATGTCACCAAAATCACTTTGTCCCTTTAAAATCTTTCAGAAAATGATGTAAATGTATTGTAAGATGAATATCGATATATATCGTATCGTGAGCCGAATATCAGGTATTGTACCGCGAGATTAGTGTATCGCTACAGCCCTAATATTTAATATGTTAGAAGGGAAAAAGAAACTGCACGTTGTTTTCATCTGTTTTTTCAGGCCTTGCCACCCATCAGGTGGACAGATACGTGATTGTTGATGAATTAAAATGTCCCTCCGTCAGTCAGATTTGCAGTTTGTCAGCTGCTTCCTGCTTCCAGTATCTGTTTATCGGCACCAGCCAAGATCAAGAACAGTCTGATGACAGGAACATGACTAAAATGACTAACACGGCACATGCAAACGCACATAGCCATGTGTGATCTTCAGTGCACATGAGTAAGGCGGTTCGAACGTTTCATGTATCAGGGAAAAAAAACATCTATCAATCATAAGGACAAATTCAATCATTCTGCGATGTTTAAGTTCCTTCCTTTGTCTGCCGTTTGGTGCTGGTTGCGTCACTAAGTCTGTTTCTTTGTGTGGTTAGCTCTGGATTGACTTCCCATGTTCTCATCTTTCCTGACAGTTCCCACCTGTGTCTCATCTCTCCCGACTGTTCCCACCTGTGTCTCATCTCTTCCGACTGTTCCCACCTGTGTCCCATCTCTCCCAACTGTTCCCACCTGTGTCTCATCTTTCCTGAATGTTCCCACCTGTGTCTTATCTCTCCCGACTGTTCCCACCTGTGTCCCATCTCTCCCGACTGTTCGCACCCGTTGTCTCCATCTTCCCGAAGTGTTCCCACGTGTCTCATCTTTCCCGAATGTTCCCACCTGTGTCTCATCTCTCCCGACTGTTCGCACCCGTGTCTCATCTTTCCCGAATGTTCCCACCTGTGTCTCATCTCTCCCGACTGTTCCCACCTGTGTCCCATCTCTTCCGACTGTTCCCACCTGTGTCCCATCTCTCCCGACTGTTCCCACCTGTGTCTTATCTCTCCCGACTGTTCCCACCTGTGTCTTATCTCTTCCGACTGTTCCCACCTGTGTCCCATCTCTCTCGACTGTTCCCACCTGTGTCTCATCTTTCCCGACTGTTCCCACCTGTGTCTCATCTCTCCCGACTGTTCCCACCTGTGTCCCATCAACCTCTGTGAGCACATATATAACGTTAATGTGTCCTGCCCTCGGTCCTTTCTCCTGTTGTGAGATCAGAACGCTCAACGCTCAGATAGGTTGTAAAACTCAGACCCTACAAGCCCTACGGGTGAGTATTGGCAAGGACCTCGCAATACATATGTATCATGATATCGCGATATCACGATATATTGCGATATTCTACCCAGTTAATATCAAAATTAGAAGTAGAGATGAAAAATCAAGTTGCTGTATATCAGGGGTCACGCAACAGTGGACTCCGGTCCGGATCCGGACCGGGAGATGGTTCTGTCCGGACCCATGACCAATGCAAAAAATAAGTACTGTAGCATCATTTTCACAGAGCGGTTTTGAACGACCGTGGATATTTACAGCGGGTGCTGCTACTACAGTTAATGCGGTAATCTAGCTGGTAGTCAGAGACGTAGCTTGGAAATGCATGTTTGTTGTTGGCAACAAACGGCCAAAGTCCGTCTCTGACATTGCATCAACTAGAATATAGTAGCCACATGCAAATTCTCCATGCAAATCAAGATTAGATCCCCAGAATTCATTGCACCCCCAAACCAAACCACCCCTACATTATTCCCAGCAAACCCAAAATCAGTCACACGAGCACAAACTTTAGCACTGATGTTAGCAACAGCGCAGGAAGAAAGCAAAGTAGCTACCACGGGGACATCATGGCTTGCAGGAAAAAGAGAAAGGTAGACACTGAAAATCGTTGTTTTAAAGACGAACGGACAGCAAAATACATGTTTTTTTTTGGCACTAGTGGCCTTTATTTATATAGTGGAGAGAGACAGGAAAGGCACAACAAAAGGTCGACAAGCCGGGATTTGAACTCGCAACCAACCACACAAGGGCTGTAGCCTCTGTACGTTGGCCGCCTGCCCTAACCACTGCGCTACCAGGGTGGCCAGTAAAATATATGTTTATACTCCCACTCGGCAGTTTCGAGCCTGTCTGAGACCGTGGCGTTGATTCAAAGTGTGAAGCGCTTGAGACGAAACACAGCACTTTCTTTTTGCACTTTTAAGTTAATGTTTCCTGAGGGTACATGAGTTCAACTTTTTTACTTAAAGTGCCTTTAATTAAAGGCTCCTACTGCTGCTATATCAAAGCATTGTCCAACCCATCCTCCTGTACTGCTCCACATGTTTCTTCAGCATGCTCTCTGTCACAAACCAGGCCAAACTCACACGCATCACAAACACAGCCGCTAAAATCATTGGTCTCCCCACACCCAACCTCACAGTACTGAACAACAAATCCATCACACGCATAGCCAACTCAATAGCTCAAGACATCACCCATCCACTCCACAAACACTTCACTCTCCTCCCCTCAGGGCGCAGGTACCGAACCCTCAAATTTAAAAGGGCCCGCTTCAAGAAAAGCCTGGTCCCTGCTGCTATTGAGGTCCTAAACAAAAGGCCACGCTGAAAAAAACCCTTACTGCTTGTCTGTCAACTGCTGTCTTGTCATGATGTGTGTTTTGTTTTCCATGTAATGTACAGTGAGTGAAAAAGAATTTCCCCATGGGGACCAATAAACTAATCTAATCTATCTAATCTAAAGAAGAAAGGACAGTTCAGAGAAAAATGTTTTATGAAAAAGTCAACACCCTTTTTTGCACTTTAGTTTTTTCAGGGTTTATTTTTTTACTTGAAGAGGCCTTTAATTCTTCAGGTATGGACTTGGACTATTATTGATTTTATTCTGAGGTTTCACTTTTGGTTGATTTTAAATAAAAGCCTTAAACTTATTTAAATGCTTTTTAACTGCTTTTATTTATGATAAAAATATGGAATATATTGGAATATTTCCTGCATTTGAAGTTAAAATAAAAATTAGTTACTTTTTCAAAATACGTACTTTGGCTCGGACCTTCTACTTACAAAATTTAGTAACCAGACCTTGGTGACTTTTAATTGAATACTCCTGGTGTATATGTTCATCAGATGATATTGATCATTCAGAGGACAAATTGAGTCAAAACTATTTGCTTCAAAACAACCTATTTATTGTTTATTATTAGTGTTTTTGCACATTTAAGTAACCATTACAACATACTGACAGCATTATAGAATTTCCCTTAAAAAATCGATATTAGGAGCTGAAAAATCGATATATTGGGCGGCCGAAAATCGCGATATATGGTCAAATCGATTTTTTTTCCACAGCCCTAACAAGCCCCAATCAGCACGTCTTGTTGAGGTTCACAGTGGCTCGAATAGAAGACTGCATCCCGATGATCGTATCATAGAAAAGGAGTCGGTTTTGGTATCGATATGTCAAAAACTTTTAGACGACACCCGATTCCAGGTTTTGTTTGGGAGGCTGGCCCGGAGAGGAAGAAGACCAACTGAAGTGTACGAAAACTTCACCTGAACAAACGATGTTCTCTGAACAGATGAGACCAAAGTGGAGCTCTTTAGGCCTTTAATGTCCAGCAGCATGTTTGCAGAGAACCAAACAGACGGTCAACTGTCAAGCACGGTGGTGGACGGTTGGTGATTTGGGCTTGTTTGGACCTGTCGCAGGACCTGGGCTCCATCCAGCCACTGACCATGACCATGACTATGACCACGACCACGACCAACACCACGACCACAACTGAAGAGTCTGTGACAGAACCTTAAAAACTCAACGAAGCGCTGTTGAGAAGACTGGGCCAACACTGATTATTCATACAGAAATTAATACCCTTAAGCTACTGCTGCTAATGATGTTTCTTCACGCTGTTTAATAATGGAGCGTGCATCGGTTTTTTTTATGTACTTCTGCATTTTTGCGTTTGTTAATTGAATGATAAAGCGGTCCAATACGTCACATCTGGTTGCTCATCTGACGTTTTATTCACCTCATTTTCAGGCCCTGATAAGGAAGAAATGATTTTTGTTCTTGTCTGTAAAATCATCGTCGTGCGACTCTGCGTTCACAAATCCACGCGCTCGCTGACGTCCAGATGTGACGCCTCCGTGCGAGGCGGTCGTGGCGGCGCCGCGGGCTGTGCTTTGTAGCTCTCAGTCTAATTAAATGTTAATGTGGCTGCTGATTGTGGCTGAGTGCAGATAAATAGAGGCGTGATTGCAGGTTAATTCTCAGTCTTTTCTGTCTCGGTGTCTCTCCGAGCCATTTTCCATCTGAAGTTTAAAAACCCCATTAGCAGGTTAACGCTGTCTTCACTCCTTCAAATTGCCTTTTAATTGCTCCAACTCTTGTTTTCTCTCCCGTTTCTCCCCGCTGCCCTCTCTCACCACGGCGCTGTTCAAACCTCGACGTTAACGGTGAACCGTCTTTAGTGTCTGGCGGTTATATGCTACCTGGCCAAAAAAAAAAAAGCCGGCATCCGAATTTAACTAATCAAATAGGTAAGAACCTCCCGCTGCAAACATGTTCATCGCTGCGGTGGTCAACATGTTTCAGGTGGCAACAAGTTGTTTTAACTTGATAGAGCAAGTAGCTTCTCGTTCATGTTGGAGTCGCAGGAAAGACGCTACTCTGCTTCAAAAACGTTAGCTTGCTGGTCTGCATCTAAACCAGTAAAACTGTCCAGTGCATTGTTAAACCCTAGAAGGATGGCAGTGAGCCTCTTCCTGGAGGAAATGATGTCAGAAAGACGAGTTTGTGAACGATCGTGGTCGGCGATCACCTGATCGTTTGTTCGGTGACGTCTAACCAATTCACCCTCGACGTGAGGAGAACTCACAGGGGTCACGTGGCTTTGAGGTCTCAAGAAGACCACTCATGAGTGAGACTGTCAAATTAAAACTACTGGACTCTGGAGTCGAGGGAAAGACGTCATGTAGCGGGACCGGTTCAAGGCAGTTACATCAGGGCGGGCTGGTAGAAATACGAGGGCAACATGGTGATCCAATCTTTGACCAGAACGTGATGGAGGACGTTGTAGATCACATGTGTCAAACACAAGGCCCGTGGGCCAAATGTGGCCCGCCACGTCATTTTATGTGGCCCTCGAGAGCTTGAGCATTACTGGTTTAAATTTTAACCAACATTTTAAGGCTCAAAATATGCTTACAGCGCCTTAAAGTGCATATGGACAATAAACTACATCTCCCATAATGCATTTCATTGTTACACACAAGATAACAGTATATAACCGTGAGCAAGACATCAAGACTATTTTCAGAACTAAAGAACTGAAGAAAAACCTTTTCAAACTAACCCCAACATGTCCAAGAAAAGAAAATTTGATGCACAAGGAAGACAGTTTCATGAACGATGAGAAAACAAATATCAGTATGCTAAATGATTATGATAAGTATGCTAAGTATGCTAAATTTAGCCTGCAAGAAAAACAAATAATCGCTTCTGCTTCTAACCATTACCTGTGCGAGAGCAGGTTTACAACCACAAACCCTGAGTTTAATATAATAATTGTTATAATAATAACTGTTAAATATTTGACACTTGAATACATAATAAATACAGAAAACGTTATTTAGCAAGGTGTAGTTTAATTTATTTTGATTTATATTGCATATTGCAGGGGTGGGGGTGGGGGGGGGGGTGGGTGGGAATGAAAGGATGGTGAACTGTCGAGGATGACACCCAGACTCTTAACCTGAGGGGAGGGGACACAGAGGAGCTAGGCGATGAGGACTAAAGTCCTTTTTGGGGTTTTTAAACATATTTTAAACACATTATTGAGGCTCGGGGGGCTCCGGCTCCAGTTCGGGGATTTTGATTTATGCGGGGGGGTGGTGATCCCCATTAACCGCGAAAAATAAGGGATCACTGTAGTGCCGTAACCCTCCAGTAACCCTCTGGGACTGAAATGTTTAAACTCAACAACATCGCTCCCAAGATGCATTTCACTGAAAATATCAACGAGCAGTGCCGACCGTCGTAGGAGCACGTCCTGTAGATTTAAAGACGGCGAACCGTTCAGTAAATTTCCCTGCACCTCCCGCTGACGATCAGCCGTCTGTTGGCGTGATGTCGCAGCTTGGGCGTCGGACTTCCAGTGACAGACCGACTGACCGCTGAGACGAATAACAGAGCGAATGTCAAGCACGACTGGCTGAATGTTCGTTGGCCCTCTCGCCGCTCCGTCTGCTCAAGCCTCCATCAGGCACTTGCTCATGAGAGAAACACACCTCTGACATTTGCTCAAATTTCAGAGCGTAAACTTTATTGTTTGGAGCATTTTTGCTGCCCGTTGCTTTCTCACGTCCCACTTCTGGTTGTGATTTTCACGCTTCCTCACCGAGCGGAGAAGGGCGACGGTTGGTGCGTGAAAGCGGAGAAAATGAAGAGTGAGAAGTGTTGTGATTCAGCTCGTCTCTCTATCAGAATCCAAACTTATTCACCTGGAGCTTCTTGCGTCTGTTTCCCTGTGTGACTGGCAAACGTTGCTCAGAAACGAGGCTGCTGCTGGAAGAAGGCTTTTACTGAAGTCAGATCAAAATAATGCCATTATAAAAGCAGAGCCTTGAAAGTGTTATCTATTTATGATTACGATTACTTTGGAGCACCTTGCTCATCTTTGTCTGAGCCAGCTGGTGCTTTAGGACATGAGGTGGGGTTTTAATTTGTGTTTTTGCATTTGGGGGTCATTCTGCAGAGCTCTGGTTTCATGTTACATTAGATATTTGGTCAATTTCGTGACTTCAACATCACACCGCACACACAGGGAGTCCAGACTTTTCTTTTAACCCATGCGATGATGTCACTTGCGCCTATATATTCCATAAAAAGCATAAATATTAATGGACTTTTCCTTTCCATGTTTCACAAACGTGCACGTTTGGTTTGTAAGTAGGTGTGTGAAAAAAAAATCGATTTGGCGATATATCGCGATTTTCGGCTGCCCAATATAATATCGATTTTTTAGAAAAATTTTACAATGTTGTCAGTTTGTTGTAATGGTTACTTAAATGTGCAAAAACACTAATAATAAACAATAAATAGGTTGTTTTGAAACAAATACTTTTGAATCAATGTGTCCTCTGAATGATCAATATCATCTGATGAACATATACAGCAACTTGATTTTTCATCTCTATTTTTAATTTTGATATTAACTGGGTAGAATATCACAATATATTGTGATATTGCGATAATATCCCAAGTATTATGATACATATCGTATTGCAAGGTCCTTGCCAATACTCACCCCTTTCCAGTATAGTAACATGGGATCATGTAAAGCTACAGATTCCTTTAAACAGCTGTAAAAGTCAGCGTCTTGAGTTTTTCACGGGTTAAAAAGCAAAATCAAAAAGAACGACTATCAGTCCAAATGGTAAATACACCTCTCTCCCAGCGTGCATCTTGCTTACTTCATCTTTTAAAAGCGAGCCATATCTGATTTATGCATTTACACCAGTGAACAACCTGGGAATACGACAATGTGTAGTTTTAATTTTGATATTTATATATATATATATATATATATATATATATATATATATATATTATTTTTTTTTTTAATTCATTTTTTTTTATTCCTAAGCATTACACCAACTTGAATGTTTTGATCATGGAGAGACTTCCATATATCTTGAATGATCTCACATCCAAAAAATAGATGCTCTATCGTTTCTACATACGTTTTGCAGTTATCTACAACTAATTTAAATCTTTTGTTAATTAATTCATTTGAGGGATAAATGCTGTTGATGGTCTTAAAATGTATTTCTTTACATTTGGAAGGAACTGGGAATTTTAAGTATTTTGTACGAATAGCTGATATTTTAGATTTATCATAATCTTTGAGAGTAAGTGTGCTTTTGGCTATTTTTAATTTTGATATTAACTGGGTAGAATATCGCAATATATCGCGATATCGTGATAATATCTCATCGTGACCCAAGTATCATGATACATATCGTATTGCGAGGTCCTTGCCAATACTCCCCCCTATTTGTAAGTGGACCTAAATTGTCTGAGGGAGCGATGACATCAGCTGATGACATCACATCCAGCGTCAGCAGCTGAACACGTTCGAGGTGCAGAGACGCTCCTTCACAGTCCTCCTTTCTTCTCACTACTTCCTCTCTCTCTCTCTCTCTCTCTCTCTCTGCTTTCTGTTTGGATGTTGCCTCACATTTGCAGACTCTCCCTCCTCATCCCACCTTAGGAGAACTCAATAACTCATTCCCTGATCTAAACAGAAATCCCTTAAGTCTTTAAATGGAGCTTCATTTAAATGGAGTGTGGACATTTTTCCATCACATTTCAGGACATGAATTCTTTATTGTCGATGCGCATTTTGGACACAAGAGTTTGACAGGGAGGAAAGAAAGAAAAGGTGCAAATCCCTAAAGAAAAATATAATTTTACTCGTCAGATTGTTTTTCGTTTTCGCTCCCTTTCAATCAAAACGTTGCGCCCACGTGATGCTTTAGAGTTGAAGGATGGAGGGAGAGGAGGGGAAAGATGGGAGTGAAAATTAAAAATGAAAGTGGCTCAGTGAGTGTCTTTCACACAATTAGCTCGGCGTCCTTTGTCCTCTCTTCCTTCCTGTTGCGTCGAGTTCTTCAGTCCTCAGGAAAAGAGACTTGCTTTTCTTCCTCTGCCTGGTGTCTTCAGTCCATTTCTCTGTCATTATTTCTCTTCGTTCCCGCCATCGAGCCGCTCGGAGACCAAGCACAGTCAGGACGGAGGGAAGATGAAAGACGAGCACATGATGCTGATTTCCTATCCGAGACGACGTGGCGGTTTTGCGTTGAGACGAAAACAAGGTGTCGGAAAGATTCCTACCCTGCGGGGCTGCATGTGGCTAATGATGTATGAGGCCGAAAAAAAAAAAAAAAAAAACCAGGCAGAAAGAAGCATGGAGCTGATGTCAACGGCGTGAGTTATAGGACGGAGGAGAAAAATGGGGAGAACGAGAGGAAGATGGAGGTCTCTGGTGTGCTTCTGAGCTGGAGAGACGACCCAGAAAAGTCAGGAATAAAAAATGGACTGCCAGGAAAGGAGGTCTATTCTGCAGGGAGGGGGGGGCAGAAGGGGGGAGGTGAGGGCTGCAGGTGCTCTTTGGTTATACTGGGCATGTACGGTTCGGCGTGTTGCAGGGGTTGCGGCCCAGAAGCCTCTTCACCCGGCGATGGCGCCGACGTATCGGGACAGTGACGACGCCTCGTTAAACCCTCTTTCGTCAGACGTTCAACCGCCGTGGCAGCCAGGTGGAGCTGCTGTTCCTCAAGTTTAATGCAGACACACCTGTTTGGTTTCTGACAACCGTCGCAACTTTAACCTTCCATTCAGAGTTCGTGGTCGGGGGTTTTATTGATCGGGGACGGTGTTTGGTGCAGGCTTGGTGTTGCTGATGAAGTTATCGCCACGTGGTCGAGACGACAGGGGCGACCCGACTACTTTGGGGGGGGGGGTGTTCCAGTTGATAGTCTTCTTGCCGAATTCACGGGAACAGGGTCTGGAGCTTCTCGTGAGGTTTCGCGAGGACACGGAAAACAGGGCCGGAGAGCGAAGAAAGGTCTTCGTGAGAGGATGAAGAGGATCTGGGAATGGGGGGCGGGCATTTTATCCGACGCGCAATCAGTGCATCGATGCGAGGGTCTGTGGTGAACTGCATCGGTTGGAGTGGCGTGCATCGGATTAGAAACTGGGCTGAAACCACGATGCATCGCCTTGTAAAAGCTTTGCATCTGTAAAATCCGATGTTATGTTATTATATATATTTACAATTATTTTCATTCAATGCGCTTCCATAATTATATGTCAGCCGTTAAATTCTCACGAGTGGACTGTTTATTGCGGAACGACAACACTCTGATTCACCTACACACAGTCACCACTAGGCGTCGCTAGTCACTGAACATCAACAACCGGGCAAAGATGCCGACCGCCTAAAGAAGAAGAAAAAAAAACATCCAGACTACTCCAGTCAACAAATACATGTGTTAAAGTAGGTACCAGTAAACAGACGACGAACAACAAATTAATGGTTTACCGAGCTGTATCATGCATTAGATTCACCTCATGCTAAGTAGTAGCTCCAGCGGCGCTAACAACGCACGACACCCAGGCATCGGGAATTTTTTCCAAACTCCGCTGGCCAGAAACTGCCTGCGCCGAGGTAATAACTAAAGCCATCGCTTTAATTAAAAAAAAAAAAAAAGATAAATAAAAACTCAAAAAAAGACATTTGTCTGAAGTGTGTGTTTCCTGTCTGTGACAGGAAACATTGTCTTATGTTTATCAAATAATCCACTGGCTCCACAGCTGGACAGCCTTTTGAAAGTGCTCCTGACTCTTTATCTGTTTAGTCTAAATTGTTAATGACGAGTCCTGATTCCTGACAGCTCTGAAGGCTGAGCTACGACTACTAACTACTGTTAGGCCTCTGTTCCTGTTTGTGAAATAGTCCTAGTTTTTTGTTGACAAACACACCTCCTCACTGCTTCAGTAGCCCACTGTAAGTGATCTGTCTTCATTTGTTACAAGCTTCTTAATGATGGTAAGTATGATACTGATTATGTTCTTGAAGGATCAATAAAGTTTAGTTGAATTTGCACAGATTTACATTGTTATTGCATTCTGATTGCATCGTGGTAGGAAGAAAAATCGTATCGTCCTGAATTGGTAGATGCTTCATGTGAATCATTAGTGTATCGTAGCCTACATGTAGAGATGCGTATCGTATCGTCGTGGGGATGGAGGCGGAGACAACAGGAGCCCTTAGAAGCCTCTTCAAACACGCAGATATATAATAAATGAAGGTGGGGTTTCATTCTCAGTGCCACGTTCGGTTAACGGCGCTGCTTTGTGCGGTAATGACGCAAACCTGTTGACGAGCTTTGATGTGTGGATCGTCTCAGACGGCTGCTTAACTCCTCTGTCCCTGCTTAGATACATGTAAACTGCTTTGATCGGACTTTTTAATTTTCCTTAACCCATGTCTAGACCTGAGCGATTTTATCGATTCTGCGATATATATCGATATTTTATTTCCCCCAGAGAGTATCGATTTTTCAGCCCGTGTCCCACCTTTAAAAGCTTGCAAGCAACAATTAGCACTGTTTAAATAAATTGAACTATTTTTCTCAACACATCTTTTATTCATTTAGTCCAGCATTTGCAAGCTGCCTGTCAGCCATATAATGTGTAATTGATGCTTTCAGTTCAACTAATTCAAACAAAGTAATTGGAACACTCACAAGATGTCACCAAAATCACTTCGTCCCTTTAAAATCTTGTAAGATGAATATCGATATATATCGTATCGTGAGCTGAATATCGTGTATTGTATCGTATCGTGAGATTAGTATATCGCTACAGCCCTACCTTTGTCCTTCTCCGTCGTTCTCCCCTCATTAACTTCAATCCTTCACCCTCTCGTTCAGCTTCTGCTCGAGCATGAATCCATTTTTCCTTCCTACATCTCCTCACTTCCTCCCTTCCTCCCTTTCGTCAGTGAACTGACTCTTCACCTCCGTCCAGCTCCTCGCAGACTCCTCCAACTCCATCAGTCAGACGGCTGGGTGACCTGGCCTCTCGTCAGGTGCGGTCAGGTGCGTGGTAGCTGGTCTTGGTCTCCTGGATGGGTCGACGATGCTCTCAGGGTTGCTTTCTCTTTATACGACTGCACGAAGCCGCACTAACCAGCTCAAATGTGACGGCGCCACAGAAAACACATGAAGGCCTCGCCTCCTCCTCTTATTTCCCAATAATCTCATTTCATGAACTGCAATTTCATGAAGATTAATATTACCAGACTAACAGTGACCAGGTCTTTGCTTTAGTTTAATAATAACACTGATGTATCTTTTTTTTTTTTAAATGTCACGTTGCTAATGAGATTCAGCAGATTCTGAAAGGCCGAGATGATTATCTGCTGCTGGTTCTGGGTTTAATTAATGGATGTAATTGAATGTAAAGCTTTGCTGACGACATGTCGGTGGTTCTGCCCGGCGAGCCTCAGCCTCCCTGATGAGACGGTAAATAATTCAATGTGAAGATGTTTCCTGGCTTGACTCTCGTATCAGGAGGTGCATCAGCGCTCGCAGCAGTCATGAGCTCCCTAATGATGCTTACATGCTGAAAATAATGTTTCCCTTAAGTAGTGAGGCATAAAGATGTAACGCCTGGAAAAAAAAAGACCTAAAAACCCCCACATTTCTCCACCAGCAGGGTTTTATGGCTGAACGGCACATCTGCCAGCGGTTATTTATCAGAGCTTATGGGTGTTTTGGAGATCGTTCAAGAAGATGAAACCTGCCATCAGTATTTTACTCGAAGTTCTCTGATGTTGTCATTATTCTCACAAGAGAGTTTTCAGCTCATCTCAGTGTTTATGTCAGCGACCAGGTGGTTAAATCTCCGTCTGTGACTTATTTACTAAAGTAAATGATAAACTGTCTAGTTTCAGTTATTATTATGTTAAGTCCACCAATAATCTGTTTTACCAGGAATTTCCTTTGAAAAGACTTCTTGAACACACAACACACCTTCAAAACATATTAAAAGAGCTTTTCTGAGTGCTGTAAGTGTTCACAGTTCCATTGAGTCCATCATGCTTAATTTAATTTAATTTAATTTAATTTAATTTTAAATGTTTTAATTTTATTTATTCATTATATTTTATGAATTTGGTTCTTTCTTGATTCATTTTGTATATTAAATTTAATTTAATTGGAAATGTTTTTATTTTATTTATTTATTAAATGTTATGTATATATTTAATTCTTTCTTTTTTGATTCATTATATATATTTAATTTTAATTTAATTTTATTTATTGAATTTTAAATGTTTTTGATTTTATTTATTTTTTAAATTCTAAGTATTTAATTATTTCTTTCTTGATTCAATTTGTATATATAATTAAATTAAATTAAATTAAATTAAATTAAATTAAATTAAATTAAATTAAATTAAATTTAATTTAATTTAAATTTAATATCCCCCATGGATTGTAATATGGATGAGTATGAACAAAGGCTGCTGGAAACAACAATGAATGTCACTAAGTTGGATCGAGAAAATTGAATTTTGCAGTCTAGGAGCCTCAGAGAATACAAACAGAGAAAACAGGTTCACGTTTGAGATTATTAGACAAAGATTTTAATTGCAAACTTGAATGTATTGAATTCCAAGATGAAATGTGGAGGCTGACGTCTTTCTGGTGCTTTTGAAAACACAAAATTGTTTCATTTGTTTCATGCAGGAGCTCTTTAACTTCAACTACAAAGCGTTTTGCAACGCGTTTCTAATTCAACCAGCGTTACAGTGTTCGTTCAGCAGCCTTTATGACGACACGCCGACTGTATCTGCCCGTGTGTGAGAAGATGTGACCCATTTGTATTTGTCCTGGTTCTGGTTTTAGAGGGAATCTCCCAGCGGACGCACGGCAGGAAAACAACAGTTGCTGCAAAACCAGGACAAGTTTTCATCTCACATGATTAAACTTTTACAGCGTAACAGCTGTCAGGCCGTCCGAGTGCATTAGAGGTTGGATCAGGTGACTCAACTTTAAAAAAAGAAAAGAAAATATGAGAAGAAGCCCTTGAAAACCAAGTTGTTGCTTTAACTAAAGTCATTGTGGCGTTCAGAGATGAAGTTTGAAGGATGGAGAGACGGTCCAGCTGCCTTTATCATTAATATCAGCTTGGTTTTAAATTAAATTTACGTCTTCGTCTCTACTGTAGGTGTCAGTCCTTAAACCACCTGGTTAGGTTTATTCTTCAGAACAGTCACTTATCCACCAAATGATACAAATATTTTATTGTCCCAGTCAGAAAGTGCAAAAAAAGGAGACAAAAAGTTGTGCGAGACAGTGATGTTTTACTGTAAAACCGAGCAGTGATCCCTCGTCAATTCGCGGTTTAAGTTCCGCGGTTTTAGTTATTGGCGGATTTTTCAGAAATATATAATATAATAAAAAAAAAAAATTTTAAATCACGGAAACATCACAGGATGTTGTGCGCGTTCTCTCACAGTGAAGAAATGCTGTGAGCCAGCCTGGTCCCTTTAAGAAGGTGGCCTTATGGGTAATGGAGTGTGTGTGTCTCCGGCTCCAGTTGGCGGATTTTGATTTACGCGGGGTGGGGGGGGGGGGGGTGCTAACCGTGAAAAATAAGGGATCACTGTATAATTGCAACATTTTTCAATAAAAGCGTGAATTTTGTAGAACTCAACTTTGCAGCTTTCTTTTAAAAAAATATGGACTTTTGCAAAATCATAAAATGTTGTAAAAAGATGAATTTTATACGATTCGTCAGTTTTCTCTGTAACAAACATCTGCATCACATTAAAGGGAAGACAGGAGAAGACATAAAACCATCTCTGTGCACGGAGCAGCGCTTCAATGGACATGTAAAAAGAAATAAATGAAAAGTAGCGTTTCAGCCAATTATGTTGGATGTGAGAATGTAGTTAAACTCAACATTACGTTTCTAGAAGCCACCGGGTTTAAAATCGCTTCTGAAATGAAGAAGTGGAAGAAAACTGAGGCCTCCGGGTCCGTCTCATGAGAAGATGAACAGCGGTTCATTAATTTGTTAGACTGCTTCCTCTTACTGTCTGGAGGTGTAGAAGTCCGTCATCTTTCCTTTACTTCCGTCATCGACGCCGTCAACCTTCCACCGATCTCTCTCCTTCCTCCGTCTTGTTTCGCCATCACACTCTGTCTGCTGCCTTTTAATTTGGGCTTCATCTCTTTCTTGTCTTGCCATCCTGACAGACTTATTCTCTCCATCTGGGAGTCCCTCCCTCTTTTCCTTTAGGGCCTGTCTATCTCTTTTGTCTTTCGATCAACCCGCGAGCGTCAGTCAGGTGCTTCGGTTAGCACGTAAATGAAATGTGTTGGAGATGAGGGTAAATCATGTACTGCTGTTTTGACGCCGCCGTCCTCTTAAGCTCCCTGCTGCCACGGCGCTGGACGCTTTTACCCAGCATGCTTCAGGGTTGGAAGAAGCGTCCCGCTGCCACGGCGCTGGACGTTTTTACCCAGCAGGCTTCAGGGTTGGAAGAAGCGGCCCGATGCTCGGCCTTGTGAAGAGTCACAGCTCAAAACCAGAGGTTACGGTTAGTTTAGCTGACCTAATGTGTCGCTTTATCAGGCTGGTGCAGAACAAGAGTAATGCTTTCATTAGAAAATTATTTAAAGCGTGAATTTCTCAACTTTGAATTTGCTGCCAACGACTTATTCCTTGAAAAAAGGGGGGATGCCTCAAAGGAGAATAACTTTCTCTGTAAATGTTTTTGAACTGATGAGATCATCTGCAGAAGTTGTGACAGAAAACCGGTTTAAACTTCGTGCTTCGTGGCATTTCGGTGTGGCGCTGATCCAGTCGCACAAATGCAGCCACTGAGGGGTCGGGCTGCTGTCATAGCGCCCAGACAGACGGGGATGTGTCAGGAAGAGCGCTCGACATTAAACCGATGACAAATTAATACGCTACGATCCACGGTGGAAAAAGCTGCGAGACGTTGCTTTTACAAGAACAGTTCAACGGTCGCTCCCGCTTTCAAAGGGCTGAGCTCTGAAGCGTGCACGTGTCCTTTAGATCTGTAGTGATTCACTAATCTCATGATACGATACACGATATTTGGCTCACGATACGATTTATATCAATATTCATCTTAAGATACATTTACATCATTTTCTGAAAGATTTTAAAGGAGAAAGTGATTTTGGTGACATCTTGTGAGTGTTCCAATGACTTAATTTGAATTAATTGAACTGAAAGCATCAATTACACATTATATGGCTGACAGGCAGCTTGCAAATGCTGGACAAAATGAAAAAAAGATTTGTTGAGAAAAGGTTCAATTTAATTTAATGGCAGCAAAACATTTAAATAAAAGTGACCTTTACACTACTTTTCAATTCATTATTTGATTTTCCTTATACAATGTGATTAATCAGGGAGATTATGCAATTAATTGCGATTAAAATTTTTAATCGTTGCTCAGCCCTAGATATAACAGAACAAAATGAAATAAAATATGGCTGAAGCGAATCAAATCAAACTTTATTTATATAACACTTTTTATACATTAAAAATGCAGCCCAAAGTGCTTTACAAAATAAAACAAACACAACATTAGAAAATCACAAAAAAGCTTTGATTTTTTGAAATTACAGCTTTTTGTTGTGAAATGTCCATTTTCACAAAATCACAACTTCAACGTTGGAAAGATCAGCTTTTTTTGTCGTGAAATTGCAAATATCACAACTTTTGTCTTAAAATTTCAGATTTTGCATTTCTTTGGCATCAAATCACAACTTTTTTTTGTCAGAACAATTGCAACTTTTGTGAAAGAAAGGCGTTTATAAATGTAAAAAAAATCAAGATTTTTTTGGTTTCAAAATCACGACTCTTGCAGAAACTGACCAATTGAGTATTTTTGCGATACCGCAACTCCAACCTGCTGCCCACACGTACGACGTCGGCATCATCAGAGTCGTTGGCATCGTCAATGGCGTTGGCGGCATCGGTCTCCGTTGACTGTGAGGATATTTTTCTGCGTTGCATCGATAGCATCGTCTTTGTCAGAAGTTGGGGAATCTTCAACTTTTTCCACTTCAACTCATGCATCGGCCAATCAGAGTGCAGCTACGCGGCCAGAGCTAGCCAATGAAATCGCATACGGAGGCGGGGCCGATTGACTGCGAGCAGGAAGAAATTTGATTGGTTGTCTTCGGTGTGACATCAGAAGCACCGCCCCCGACACGCCTCCTAAAAGGTCTTTCTTTTCATATAATCTCAATTCAAATCATAGATTTTGCACAATCATGAGTTTTTGCAGTAACGTCACAACTTTAGTAGAATTTAATGATCTTATCACTGATTTTTGTTGTAAAATTTTTGCTGATTGACGTCAGACTGCTGCTTCTGATTCGATGCCGCCCAGCGGCCGTTCTGCAGGGAGGTCAAAGGGGGAGGAGCTTGAGCATCACGTGGAGTCTGATTTCTAAATACAATAATTATTGTTGATGAAATGAAGTTTTCTGGCTCTCGACTTTAACTCTGTGAGAGGAACATTTCCGGTCACATGGCTGGAAGTCTCGGGTTCAACAGTTGGCGTGTTGCCTTCGCGCTAACATCCGTTTCATTCAGAGTTTGAATGATTTGCCGTCGTATCAGGCCTCTGGCCCTCTCCCTGTGACAGGCCCATCAGTTTAGTTCAAATTAAAATACCTCATTAGCCGTGAGGAGGGGGGACCGCCGTCGGACATGTCACAGACGCCGACGTCAAGACGAATGATGGTTTAGCATTTAACTGTCATTATCACCTGGCTCCACAGTTTCAATCTCATTTACCAAAACTAATTAAAACCTCATCCATCTTTGCTCTGCAGCTTCAGCATTTTAGCGTCACCTTCAGAAAACGGTGCTTTTAACTTACATAAAATAAACAAATGAAAAGAAATAAAAACGGTTGATGTCTGTGACACATTTGGTTCATTGAGTTTCTGTTTTATGGATCATAAAAGAGTAAATGTGTCGTATATGGAATATGTGACCTTCAGATAACTGATGAAGACGCTCTTCTGGTTCGTATATTCCAGTAAAACTGCTTGTTTATGTGTTTAAAGCAGAGCTGTTGAGTGACAGGTTCATCACTGAGCCCGTTAGGGGGAGGACACGCCACATAAACCAGACGCAACTGATCAATTAATGTTATTTATTAATATCGGGATCTTCTGCTCCTCCATAATCCACATAACAGTTACAAGAAAAAGGGAAAAGAGGTGTTGGATGCTACTAAAACAGAATAATGTTAATACAACAGACTTAAATCGCCCATCTGAACAATCTTCAGCTGCTTCTAGGTCTTCAGTTTGACCATTTAACTCACATGTGTCAAACACAAGGCCCGCGGGCCAAATGTGGTCCGCCACTTCATTTTATGTGGCCCTCGAGAGCTTGTGCATTATTGGCTTAAATTTTGAACCAATATTTTAAGACACACGCGGACAATAAACTACATCTCCCATAATGCATTTTGTAGTTACCCACAAGATAACAGTATATAACCATAAGCAAGACATCAAGACGATTTTCAGAACTGACAAACTTCAGAAAAACCTCTACAAACTAACCCCAACATGTCCAAGAAAAGATAATTTGATGCACAAGGAAGACAGTTTCATGAACGATGGAGAAACGAATACAAGTTTGTACCTCAAGGTGAAGAATATGTTAAATGCACTAAGTATGGTAAGTATGCTACATTTAACCTGCAAGAAAAACAAACAATCACTTCCGCTTTTAACCATCACCTGAGTGAGAGCAGGTTTACAACCCCAAACCCTGAGTTTAATATAATAATTGTTAAATATTTGACACTTGAATACATAATAAATACAGAAACCATTATTTAACAAGGTGTAGTTTAATTTATTTTGATTTACATTGCATTTTGTTACATTCACGCTGTCAATCTGGCCCTTCGAGGGAAACCATGATGCTGATGTGGCCCTCAGTGAAAATGAGTCCGACACCCCTGATCTAACTGATTGAAATGAAAGGTTTGATTGAACCAGGAAGAGCAGGAGGACCTTGGCGAATCACAGGCTGGACTTGATGAGGTCTTTGGATGACATCCAGCAGACCCCCCATGGCCCGAAATAGGAATGAGCAGGTATAAATGATGGATGGATGAACTTTGTCTTTAATCAAAGACTTCACACAAACTTTCTCCTCAACTCCGCGAGTCAGTTGGTGAAGCTTTTTACCAGCCAGTTCTCAGTTTAAGGTCTCGTAGCTGCCTCTCGCCAGCCAGCGCTGTCAGCTCCATCTGGATCTGCAGCATTAATCTAAATATCGTCCTTGAGAAAGGCGTTACAGAGTCACTTCCCCTCACCAGCTGTGTCAGACCGTGGCCGTTCTCGGCTCACAGAGCATTCGAGAATAGCACAGTGCACTCAGCAAAACCCTGCTTTTTTTTCCTTTAAAAGATTAAAACTGCTTATCTACCAATAAGGTAATTAGCTCTGACTCCGTCTCCCAGCCTGCACCATTCTGCTTTGCCCATCGTTTGTGCTGCCAAGAGGTTTGAAAAAGCAGCTTCTTATTCATCTCCAACCTTTAGCCATCACTCGTAATCGTCTGTAGTGCCTCCACCAGGAAAGTCTTTTCTTTTTTTTTTTTAAAATAAATGCAACTCTTTCAGTGGCTCCCAGGATCCTCTTTCTCTCTCTCTGAGAAGCACCTTCTGCCAGATTTCCTCTTTCTGTAATGAAAAAGCTGATGGTGACAGAGCACTTCCAGTCCCATCCATTTTGTTTCATCCAAACGGTCATAGGATTCGTCCAGTAAGCTAACGATGAGCAGCATTGTTGGTCTCTGCAGGGGAAGGGAGTCATCTGCTGCTAATAATGACTTCTGAAAAATTAAAGAGGCTGGATGGCCGTCAAAGTCTCTGTAATGTTTAGGCTCACTCACGAACGGTAACGCTTGCAGAGCTTTCCCCAAAGCATCTGTTTTTGGATGCTGGACTTACGTCCAATTGGAGAAAGAAAACATGTGATGTAGGCGGAGCGACGACCAGACTGGCATCAACGCACCCTTAAAGGGTTTGTTGTGGAGCAGAAACGCCAGTGACTGACTGTTGTTGGTTTTGCACGAAAGTTCCGTTGATCCGGGGGGGTTAATAATAATCCTGCAGACACCTGGGTTGTGTTCAGGAGCGGCCTGAGTCCACTCCTGCTCCGTTGCGGTTGGTTCGGTACGTTCCGTACTGGTGGAAACAGCTCTGAATGTGAGGGGTTAGGGTTAGGTTATGGTACTGTTGATCTGGGGGATTATTAATAATCCTGCAGACGCCTGGATTGTGTTCAGGAGCGGCCTGAGTCCACTCCTGCTCCGTTGCGGTTGGTTCGGAACGTTCCGTACCGGTGGAAACAGCTCTGAATGTGAAGGGTGGTGGGCCCTTTTCACAAGAGAGACTTTGGTGTTTCTGACTTGGCTTTCTTTCATCATCTTTGCGGGGAACTCAGGTTTGACGGGTTGTTCGTCGCTGCTTCTCAGCATTTAGGTTTTTAGGTTACAGCGAGTCTGTGATGCTTCGCTCTCGCTGGCAGGTGCAGTGAGCTGCCTGATCACAGCTCTCTGTTGACATCTGTTTATGGTCGAAAGGTGGACCTGAGTGACGCATTGAATCAATGCGTGTTTCTCAAAGGGAACATGTGATGAAATAAAATAAAATAATATAAAACAAGACTGTCGTTAAAAGCATCTATTTGCGGTCTGAAGTAAGTAGGGCTGTCGCGATACACTAATCTTGCGATGCGATACACGATATTCGACTCGATACGATATATATCGATATTCATCTTAAGATACATTTACATAATTTTCTGCAACTGAAAGCATCAATCACACATTATATGGCTGACAGGCAGCTTGCAAATGCTGGACAAAATGAATAAAACCCTAACCCTAACCCAAGCTTTTAAAGGTAAGGCCACAATGGAGAGTTAAAGTACAGCAAGTTGCCTTCTTTGGCAGGTTTTTTGGCTTGATACTGAACATATGAGGTAGCTACTAGCCATTCTAGCCACCAGGTTAAGTAAAAACGAACCATGGCAGCCAATAATTCAAGTCCATCGGAGCAACATTTAAGCCACCTTAAAATTGCACCCATCTCAGCAGAGTAGCTGGCGGACATAATGGCTCTTCCAGTACCCCTGCAGGACATGGAGGTTTTAAAAGGAGCTTAGAATATCGATACTGTCTGGAAAAATAAAATATCGATATATACACCGCAGAATCGATAAAATTGCTCAGCTCTAGAAGTGAGGACGTGCTAAGACAGTATGCCATGACCCAACCTAGTGACTTAAGGACTACCTGGTTCACATCTGCAGGGGTCTGTGACATCACAGATCCAGGTCATCATCCCCATCATTAGCCCCACCCAGAAAATGTTGTGGAAGGGTTGGAGTTGAAATAGTTAAACCTCCTAACGCCAGCTTCTAGTCCACATGAACAAACATGGAAAACCACTGAAAAGCATGAAATTCTACTTGTCACTGTGGTATTTTTGACTAAAGCATGCCGCGGGCGTTTCTAGCTGTTTGGAAAAGGCTGCGACGTGTTTCCTTGAAGATGTCGTTTTCTGATTCAGGGCGTGCCGTCCTCATCCCAGCCAGTCTTCTCTGGGAGAAGGTGGGACATCATCGTGTGCTCACAGATTCACTGTGAGTCATAAATCAATCGAGACAAATGTCAATTACCTAAAGAAGTCTAACGTTTCCACCCGACTGACTCACGGTCTTTTATATTAGCCGAAAGTGTTCAGAGTTTCTTTTTTTCCTCCTATGGATATTTAAGATGTCTCATTGTAAGTTCTATTCATGTACATATACATTTTTTTTCAAACACTTTAATAATATCCTTGTAAAAAAATAAAAGGCAAAGTAAAAGTTAAACTGGAGCGGTTAGCAGGTAAACTGGACAGCTGTCAATCAAGAACAAACAAAAACATAAACGCAGACCGTAACTGTAACATTAAAGGGGGCTGGACGCCTGGAAAATTTAGCGTCATCGCAACATCAATGTGTACAACATCGATGTCAAAAAAGCAGAAAATAGCACAATATTTTGTCATTTATTCTCGTCATAGTCATGTCGGTATATTTGACCAATCAGGTGGAACCTCGACTGCTCCAGATGTCAGATTAGATGTTAATCTGCATGAAGAGTGTTGTTCCTACACTTTTTATTCCATCCATCCATCCATCTATCCATCCATCCAACCACCCATCTATCCATCCATCCATCCATCCATCCATCCATCCATCCATCTATCCACATCCATGAATCAATCCATCCATCCATCCATCTATCCATCATCATCCCTCCATCCATCCATCATCCATCCACCCATTCATGAATCAATCCATTCATTCATCCATCCATTTATCCACATACATGAATCAATCCATCCATCAATCATCCATCCATCCATCCATCCTTTAAGTTAGGTGCTAATAAAATCTGGGACCTTGGGGATCCTGGGCCTGAACAAAGAGGCCCGGACCTCCTCCAGCTCTTCTGGGGGGAAACCGAGGCGTCCCCTGGTGTTATCTCTCCGGCATGTCCCGGGTCTTTCCGGCGCATGGCGATACATGACATCATAGCGAGCCTTGCAGCTCTGCAGCGCCTGGGTTTGGACGGAAGAACCCCGCTTGGCACGAATTGATCAGCAGCCCGATGAAGAACGGACGCCCTCCGCTGGTCCAGACGGACCGTGGACATTCATGCTTCAGCAGGTATCGGCTTCTTTGCAGAAAGTCTGTGTCTTCCAGGTAATTCAGGCTCCCGGGTCTGACCTACCTTGTGTGACAGTTTCCTGGCCGTCAGTCAGTGTGTTGGCCAGATAAGCTGGCTGAATGGGAAGGAGCTATTTCGGTATCTGCGCTGCTTACATTAATAACTCTCTGCTGGGAGACAAACTAATGAGTCCCGGCTCTCTGATTGCTACATCACAACTTTTGTGCGTCACCCCAGACACTTTTTGTGCTACATCACAGTGGGCGCTCTCCATCACACGCTGTGAACTACATTCACTGCAAATGCAGGAGGCTATTTTCAGTCTGTCGTGGGTTTGAATTTTATCCTCTTTTTCTTGCACTTTAAAGGGAGAAGATCAGATGATGTACATACATGCGACATTTAGGATATTGTTGTAATGCTGTTCACCTTTAAACGGCCCATCATCAGATCCAAAACCACGGCAAAAGACTCTGGGAGCCCAGACTAACCCAGTTTGGACTTGAGCTCCAGATCGGAGAAATCAGGCCAACAAACAGTGGACAGAAAAGAAACAAACAGGAGAAAATCAAATTGGCAGCGCGCTGCATCCTTTTATACGACCGCAGCGAGACTTAAGACCTCATACAGCTGGAGACGGATAAACAGCAACAGCTGGCCGGAGAGGAGGAAGGTGCTGCGGCTCCACTTTCCAACATCTGTGTCCTTTTCACCCACGAACATTTAGGTTTCAGGTCAACACTGCTGGTTGGTCACGATGAAAGTGAGACGTCAGCAGAAGCAGTTTTGAAAGCGTTTCTTTTTTTTTTTTTTTTCAGGCTACTCTTACAATCCTGCAGCTTCCAGTCTAGGGGTGTGAAAAAAAATCGATTAGGCAATATATCATGATTTTCGGCCACCCAATGTAATAGTGATTTTTCGGCTCCTAATATCGATTTTTTAGGAAAATTGTTTAATTTTCACATTTAAATTGTTTAGAATTTAAATGTACAAAAACACCTATAACTTCAGATTCAGGATGTCCTCATAGTCACTATTAAGTGTGCAAAGTTTAATAAAGATTGGAGGGCCATTGGCTTTCGGCCCTTTTTGGCCTGAGCTTGTGATTGGATGAAAAAAAGACAAAGTGTCATCCTCGGCTGTTTACACAGTCAGTGGTTCAAAACATGTGTCAGGACACTAAAACACACTGGCACATTGTTTATAATAAGGTGTTTTGGACAGTTTGTGAGGTCCTGCACACAGGCTGATGGCTGGTTTCTCAGTGCTGGAGAGGTGAAACAACCGTGGATGGGCGTCTTTGAGACCCCGCTGGACGTCTTCTAAAATTCACAAGAACTAGTGATGAGTTGATGGCGCTTCATGGAACGTTTCAACACATTGCCAAAACTTTATTGATATGTGTGGATACTGTGTCACTGAATCCTGACACCTGCTGGACATTAAAAATCCCTACAGGCAACCGAGTTGCCAGACTCGACTGATGCCAATATGATGACCAATATGAAGTCATTGTATTTTAAAAGGCATCATTTCATATCTGAATTTGAATTTAAAGTATCTTTGATATCTTTAGATACAGATACATGTATCATAACTTGAGAATCAAAGTGACCATGTTTGTGAATGAAGATGCTTGTGGACTGATTTTCTTTCACAATTTTTTATTTAAAAAAATAAGTTTTTCCAATGTATTGAACTTCAGTCTATTCCGCTTTTTGGACAACAGTTCTCCAGCTTGCTGCAAGTCCTGTTTGTGACACAGAGGTGTGAATCTGTGAGTGGTAGGTGTGTGTGTTTGAGGGGGTGATTGTGTGTGGCTGTGGGGGGGGGGGGGGGGGGGGGGGGTTATGTCCTACGCCGCCCCCCCCAGCCGATCGAAAGGGAGTCGGGTTCAGATCCCCGAATCTGGAGTGGCAAAGATAGGCGCCGTGGGGCGTCCAGTGCGGTAGCGCAAACGAAGCTGGTGGGAGCCGAGCGTGACCCGCTCCGGGGACAGTGGCAGGTGGGGAGTTTGACTGGGACGGTACACCTGTCAAACGGTAATGCAGGTGTCCTAAGGCGAGCTCAGAGCTCAGGGAGGACAGAAACCTCCCGTGGAGCAGAAGTGCAAAAAGCTCGCTTATCTTGATTTTCAGTATGAATACAGACCGTGAAAGCGGGGCCTCACGATTCTTCTGACTTTTTGGGTTTTAAGCAGGAGGTGTCAGAAAAGTTACCACAGGGATAACTGGTCAAGCATTCATAGCGACGTTGCTTTTTGATCCTTTGATGTTGGCTCTTCCTATCATTGTGAAGCAGAATTCACCAAGCGTTGGATTGGTTTAGACCGTCGTGAGACAGGTTAGTTTTACCCTACTGATGATGTGTTGTTGCAATAGTAATCCTGCTCAGTATGAGGGGAACCGCAGGTTCAGACATTTGGTGTATGTGCTTGGCTGAGGAGCCAATGGTGCGACGCTACCATCTGTGGGATTATTACTGAACGCCTCTAAGTCAGAATCACCCCTGGACGTAACAATACCGTAGCGCCGCGGATCTTCGGTTGGTCTTGGATAGCTGGCTCCGGCCGGTGCAGAGAGCCGTTCATGATGGGGCTGGGGTGCGGCCGAAGAATGATCGCCCCTCTCCCATCTCGCACCGCATGTTTGTGGACAACCTGGTGCTAAATCACTTGCAAACGACCTGATTCTGGGTTAGGGTTTTGTGCATAGCAGAGCAGCTACCTCGCTGCGATCTATTATAAGTCAGCCCTCGATCCAAGCATTTGTCGGCCGGTTTGTGCGGGCCCCGGGGCTCTCTGTCCCACTCCACGCTCCACGCTCCACGCTCCAGGGTACCAGGGGCGCAAAAACTCAGAAAGACGGCAAAATCCACACTCCAGAAAAATATGCCAAAGTCCCAGCTGGTCATGGTACCAGGGGCCCAAAACTCAGAGTCCCAAGCTGGTCACCAGGGGCGCAGAAATCAGAAAAATGACAAAGTCCAAACTGGTTAGGGTACCAGGACCACAAAAGTAAATTTAGGCTACCAGGGGCGCGTAACTGCTGGGGGCGTGGGTTGCTGGGTCTTCAAGCCGGCTGTGGGGGTGCTTAACCCAGGGTGCATAGGTTCGAGTGGTGGGCGAGGTTACGGAGGTTCCTGGAGGTCAATTGGTGGTAGCCGTAGCCGGAGATGGAGGCCTCCCCCTGGGCCAGCCGAGTGCCTGGGTGGGGGGTCTGGAGGACCAGGAGCACCAGGGACCATAGCCTGGTTCTTAGGGGACTGGGGTCCGGGCTGGATGAGTGAGCCTGGGTCTGAGTCTTTGCAGGACTGGGGCCTGCTTCTTCAGGAGCCTGGTGCACCTTTGGTTACCTGGCTGGAGCTGTGAGGTCCTGGGTCTTAGCAGGCCTGGGGCCTGCTTCTTTATGGGGCTACTGGGTTTTTAATAAGTCAAAATAAATTTTAAATTAAATCAGTTTATTAAAAAAAGAAAAAAAAAAGACATAAAAACAAAGTTAATAAAATCCAGCCTGGAGTACTACCAGTGAGCCTGGTTCTTAATTATTCTGTGTCTCTATGAAATCCACCAAGCAATTAAAGAAAAAAAAAAAAAAGAATCACAAGAAGCAGAGTTCACCTGACACTGAACCACATCTCCACAAGAATAACAGCAGCCGTTGGTCGTAAGATTTTCCTTCTACAGGAATTTATTTATCGGCACTAGGGATGGAACAGTTACCGGTATTACGGTAAAGCGCGGTAAAATTACCGTAATACAGTTACCGGTATTACGGTAAAGCGCGGTAAAAAGCGCGGTAATTTGACCTACTATGGTTGTTAAAGTGTTTATTTAAATTTGCACCAGACAAATAAGCTTAGTTCCTGTTATTTATTCTGTTCATTTAAAATAAAACCTCTCTGTGCCAGCTGTTTGCCCTTTTAATGTGAAAGTTTCATTTTGATAAGATTTTGGCTTCTGATGTTTTAGTATGACAAGAAAATCACAAGATTTTGTGAAATTATTTAAATGTATGTCTTTTTGGACATTTGTACAGCAATTAAGAATATCGCGATAATATCGTAAACCGTGATAATTTGTTCACTATAATCGAGATATCAAATGTTCCATATCGTTACATCCCTAATCTGCACCTTTGCACTCAACGTTAAGAGTTGACAGAGCTAATGTGAGCTAATACAGCTCAAAACCGATCGCATAGAACCAGTCGGGAAGCAGAAGCGGTAACCCAGATCTGCCAGCGACCCGTCCCACATGAACACGATAGAAATAGCACCATTCTAGGTCACTCTTTAATAATTGCAGAACTAACTTCACAGCAGTGAGAGTGAGTGGGTGTGCCAAGTTTCCTGAAGTACTCTTTCCTTCCATTTCACTGCTTTGTTTTTGTGTTCGGGTTCACCTTTTATCCGTCTCAACACATAGCAGACACCTCGAGGACAGAAGTAGGTCCAGTAACGTGAGCAACTCATTGATTTTGTGATGCGCCCGGTCGAAGGGAAGGATCGGGGGCTTTTGACCTGAGCCTCTTCAGAGTGATTTTTTTTTTCCTTCGCCCTGCTGCCAATCAGGTCACGGCAGCACCGACGCAGACGAGGCTCAAAGTGAACGGTGCAGATCCAGATTTCCCTGGTTTATATTTTTCAACGCCGCCAATCTCTCTTTTCGCACACGTGCAGCAGGCGGCTGAATTTAAGTGTCGCCTGTGACTGTCTCCCCAACAGTGGACACGGACGGCAGGAAGCTGAAGGGAGGCATCCAGAGGAGCACGGAGACGGGTCTGGCAGTGGAGATGCCCAGTCGGACCGTCCGCCAGGCCAGCCACGAATCCATAGAGGACAGCATGAACAGCTACGGCTCCGAAGGGAAGTGAGTAACCGATCTCTCTGAACGGGACACACTATGGTCATGTTATATATCATTGTGCTGTAGTTAGTACCCTCTCTTTTGTATTTCTTTATTTATGTTGTGTGTGTAAAAGGGTAAATGAAAATCATCCAGTCGTAGTGTAAGGCAGGATCCGTGCATTTTATAGGCTTAAAGAAAGTGTTTGACGGTGTCCCTCAGGGAATCCTATTGGGGACTCTGGGGATGCTCCAGGAGTATGAGGTACTGGCTTCAGTGCTATCGGGCTATCCAGCTCCTGTACAAATGGAGTGACAGTTTGGTTCCCATAAGTGAGCTAGTGAGTGAGAGTGGGACTCCGTTCAGGGCTGATCCCCTGTCACTGGTTCTGCTCATTACTTTCATGGACGGAAACTCCAAATGTTGCGACAGCGTGGAGGTGGTCTGGCTCCTGTTGGCTTCGTCGAGCGAGGATCTTCAGCTCTCTGAACCAAGCGTCGTGGTTGAATCTGAAAGGGTAGAACGCCATCTTCGGGTTTAGGGATGAGGCGTTGCCTCGAGTGTAGCACTTTAAATATCTTGTTCATGAGTGAGAGCGCGGAGCAGGGGATCGATGGGAGGATGGGGCGTTGTCTGCAGTAATGTGTACCGGTCTGTACCGGTCTGTCGTGGTGAAGAGAGCCGAATCAAAAGTGAAGACTCTGATTACCGGTAGATCTTTGTTCCAACCCTCAGCTGTGGTCATGAACCGGTAGTGACCGAAAGAACGAGATCACAGATAGAAGCGGCTGAAATGAGTTTCTTCTGCAGGGTTATAATAGTTTTGGATTTTCCATTAGTTTTAGTTTAGTTTCTCTTTTCCAAATTTAGTTTAAATTCGTTTTTAGAGCAGTTTTGCTAGTTTTTATTCATTTTCATTTTGAAATACTTAGTTTTAATTAGTTTCAGGGTTTGTTTTATTTTGTAAATTAAATAAAAAGAGCAAAAACACCTGCGACATCAGTAATTACAGACGGACACACGTAGATCTGTGCCAACCTGGCCGCCAGCTTGAACTCCAGCGGTTACGTAATGGGACGAGGCAGACGGAGAGGCGACCGTGGGCTTTGAGGGTTTAAAGAGGAACGGAGGATAAAGAAGAAATGAGCAGTGGTAGAAAGTTCATCAGGCATGGTTTGCGTGCACATCAGTATGTGGAAAAGTATTTACCCCCGATGAGATTTCTTCTGTTGTGTTTCAAATCAAACAAATTTTAGCATCAGACACGGACAACAGGAGAGAATACAAAAAGGCCTCATGGGTAGGGCTGTAGTGTTATGCCCAGCTCATGGGGGAGCATAACAAAGAAGGGAGGTCCACACAATGACAGTTTTAAACAAAATGCTTAATTTATTGAAAGTAAAACGACACAAGGAACTTAATGGTTAAGTCAAAGAAACCAAAGAAACCAAGGCTAAACTAAACATAAACAACCCAAACAAAACCCGAGGGTGCCAAAAAGGCACCAGCCTTCCAGGAGGGAGAGAGAGACATCTTGGATTTCCCCAAGCTTTTAACAGCTCGGCACAGGTGAAAGCAATCACCAACGAGGAGGGAGGGGCAAGCAACCAGGGAGAGGAGGGAACCTGCAAGAAAAAGCAGAGGCAGGAACACAGGGAAACTAATCTGAGGCCTGTGGCCGTCACAGTAGCGATACACTTATATCGTGATATGATACATGATATTCGGCTCACGATGCGATATGTATCGATATTCATCTTACAATACATTTACATCATTTTCCGAAAGATTTTAAAGGGACAAAGTGATTTTGGTGACATCTTGTGAGTGTTCCAATGACTTTGTTTGAATTAATTGAACTGAAAGCATCAATTACACATTATATGGCTGACAGGCAGCTTGCAAATGCTGGACAAAATAAATAAATGATTTGTTGAGAAAAATAGTTTCATTTATTTAAACAGTGCAAATTGTTGCTTGCGAGCTTTTAAAGGTGGGACATGGGAAACTGGTTTTCAAACTTGTCTTTGGCTTCAAGGCAGAATATTTTTTACACAGCAAGTGTAATTAGCAGCTAGATTATATTGAAGGCTTTTGTGCACACTTGTGAAAGAGAAGTCTTTGTCTCCCTGTGGATTTTTTTTCTTCCTTTTTTTAAAGAGACAGCTGTTAAACTGCACCCGTGCTTTACGTAGCCACATATTCATCCGTGGCCCCATGACAGCTCTAACCGCGTCACTGTGGTCCTGCGGGGATGAATCTAGATCAAAATCATAAAGAAAAAAAAACAGAATCATAAATTGTAGTTTGATGATCACCAGCAGTCGTAGCCTCGGGGGCGGGAGCTGCGTTACATCCACACAAATCAAAATTCCACGACTCTCCTCGTCCTGAGCTGCCGAGCCTCAGGAAAAGCATCGTGAGAGCGGAGTGCTTTGAGATTTTAAACCGTGGCGTTTCCGCCGTGTCATCTGTTTACACCGTGGCTTTTTCAGTGGACGTCGTGTCTGTGAAACAGCAGCGTAATCCCCAGATGTGCTCCGAACACACCAACAGGATCATCTATGCTCAGGGTTGTAGTGCCGGGTCCAATAATGTCCTGCACAGGGATACGCACGTTTTTTATCATCATTGGAATCGGTGCAAAATATTAATTCATAAAATGCATACACTAATTTAATCACACGCATGTAATTTGGTCAAAAACACACGGACACTAGATAGACACACAGGTAGGGGACATAAATGAGACTTTTAGCAGCTTTTATAAATTACTTTGTAATGACGGCAGTGTTTTCCTGATTCATTTCAGCAAGAGAAACCTGTGGTGTTTTCCTTTTCATTTTATCTGTTAATGATTGTGATGGTTCTGGTAGGGATGCATGATAACTGTTTTTTAAAACTGATACAGATAACTGATAACTTTCAGCTCCTAAAGGCCGATACCGATAACCGATAACACACACATATACCTAAGATCATTACATACTATAAACAAAATCAAAAAATAGTTTTGACTTTTTAAATGAACAGATTTTTTTTCCAATGAAAAACTACTGGCAAGCCTCTCAAACATTTTCATAAAGCTATCAAACAAACCTATTTGATATCTCACATTAACTTAAATAAGGTTCATTACTGACTAATATAAAAAAAAAGCTTCTTGAACATTTAAAGGATTTTGGCTTGTGGTTCCATTTAAATTAATACCTTTAATTAAAGTAAATGAGGTTCAGTAGTTTTTATTTTTTATTTCTTAATCTCATGGAACCTTTAGATGAGAGGAATGAGGAGAGGGGAGACTGCTGCTGGCTTGCACACGTTAGCATTAGCTTCCGTTAGCTCACATTAGCGCGATTTCAAAACTCCATGGAAGCGATTGCTATGTTGTAGGTGGCCAATCAGGTTTGACGTATTAAAGCTTGTGCTTCCCTCCTCGTAGAATTCACTCGGAGGATTCGTCACAAATAACCACCAAACTATCTTCTTCTGAAACTTTAACAAAGTTCCACGGCGCCATGTTTGTTGTGATCAGCGCTGTGCTGCAGGCTGCATTCAAGGTGTAACGTAAATTCCCACGTTTGCTCGTCTTTCTTTCAGCCTTTTCTATTTTTTTCGTTTTTATGTGTAACATGTGGGAAAATACTGTGAATATCAATTCAAGTCAGCAACTACCAAAATTATGACCGAGTTAACGAGTTGTTTTCTGACATGAGGCGGTATTCTTGATTTTCCTGATTGAGTAATCGTTTTTCTGATTTTGCCGACGTCACTTGAACATAACATTCACTGCTGGTCATTCAAGGCTTAGAGGGGGCGAGGCACTGCTGTGTTGACAAAAAGTTATACAGGTGACGTCATAATTTCCTGTTATCGGCCCGATAGTTATCGTGCACCCCTAGGTTCTGGTACAAAAGCTGTGTTCGTGAGAGTTTTTGAAGAGCAAAGATGGACAGAGGATCTCCACAGTGTCAGCACCACACACGCCATAAGAACTGGACAAAACTGCTGTGACATCACCCCTCGGTCTACTGCGGAGTTCCTCCAAAGCCTCTTTTGCCCCTGCTGGGAGCTCCGAAGATGCTCCGAAGTCTAGACAGCCACTGGCTCCGCCTGTTGTGCCGTCAAGAGACCACACCCCTAATTAGACATAAAGCTGTGCGTCACACCTCTCGTGTGGCGCCATGTCGTGTCTAACGCTCTGCCTCTTTGTCTCTGTTTTCCCTCCAGTCTTAACTACAGCGGCATGTGTCTGGCGTCGGACACCCAGTTCAGCGACTTCCTGGACGGGATGGGACCGGCCCAGTTTGTGGGGCGGCAGACGCTTGCAACGACATCTATGGGTAAGAGGGGCTCCTCTCTTCCTGTGAAGCATCACTACTCATCCAGTAACAGGTGTGCCAATAGACGGGAACCGTCATTTCCCAGCGGTCACAAGAAACCTGGACCGTGAGGAGGTGGGAGGAGCAGCGCCTGTAGAAACGACCGATGCTCAGCGTTTATTAATATTTACGTCACATGTCTCCATCATGTCAGGTCTAAATTACATAAAGGAAGTAAACAAAGGAAGCTACAGCACTGCAGAAAATAACCCTCGCTGCCCTCTAGTGGTCAGTGGTGTAGCTACAAAAAGACACAAACGACGACGCACAAGCACAAATGCCAAATATGGAGGCATAAATCCGGCTTTAGGGCCTCCCAACAGCATCAGTTGCCTCAGTTCTCCCGTAAAAAAAAACAATAATTTTTCAGCAGCTGGGGCGCCAGAAAAATACCGTGAAATAACAGAAAATTACTTTCCCATAAAAATACAGTTTTTTTTTTCCAAAATTAAAATACAGTTTGTAGTTGTAATTTTAACAAGATTTTAAGGTTGTTTTTAACATTTAATTAGAAACATTTTCACATTTTAGAACAATTAAATTACCTAGAAATATGGTAAGTAAATGCTGTATTATGAATAATAATGCTTAAATTTACAGAAATGTGCTGTTATTAATTGGTTTCAATGACATTATTTTATATAAAGAAGTTGTATGATAATTTGTTTAATATAATATACAGTATATGAGACAAAATATAATGATATTAATCCTTCAAAACATGTCAAAAATCTGTAGAAAAACCAGATATTGGGTTTAAAATTGCTACAATTTTAAGGACTGTAGCCCTTGTATTGTAGTGGATCCTGGTCTGCAACACCTGACAGAGACATGAACCTAGCTAAAGGAGTATTTTGTCAACTTTCTGTTTTTGCACAGCACAAGCTTTGTTTTCACACTTTATTAAACAAACTCACGGGTTCTCAACACAGACAGACTTAACTCAGGGTGACACAAATTAACATGTTAAATGTAAGGAGTCTGAATCAACAGGGGGTCAAACCAGCAACAGACTTTACATGGTAGCATTAAATCAAATAGCTAACAAATAAACACAGATAAGCACCTAAACAACCAGGGCTGCAAAGGATGCTGGGAAACGACCCAAAAGGACCTGCCAGATCACTAGCAGTTTTACAGTTTATTCCCTTAAATAACAGACAAATATTTGTGAAATTACGATATATTTGTGAACGTATTTTAACAATAAATATATCTATTTTATCTTAACATTTGACATGTAAAATCACAGTCTATTTTTGTAAATTAAATGGTACTTTAAAAATACAGAAAAAAATTTGTAAAATAGACAGTAAAATTCTGTTATATTACAATTTTTTTTTTTTTACAGTGTTCCTTTGTTGGTCGTCTCTGTCCTGGCGGTCAACAGCGGCGTCTTGTTGTCTTTTGTGTGTTTGTCCATCTGTCATCGTTCCGCTCATTTATCTGCTCATTAATCTGCTCATCTATCTCCGGTCGTGCGTCCCGAAGTTGCTTCCTTTGTTTGTCCCGGCTCTGCTTTCCGTCCACCCGCCAGCCGCCTGCAGCAGTGCTTCACGTTAAATGAGAGGACTTCGTTTCTCACTCCGGGTTCGGGAGAATGCCAGAATAAAAACAACCTCTCAGTTTGAATCTACCGGTCATTCAGAGTCTCGTAAGAGTCCGTCTGGACTCAGTAGCCCGGTTCTTATGCCTTCAGAACAGTGATGGAAACTATTCTGTTCCAGTTCTGCACCCATGAGTGTGAGATCTCAACCCTTCGACTTGGGTTTCAAGTATGAGGACACGGCGCTAACTGATTTGATCGTATCTTTATCATCTCTCTAGATTTAATATTTGAGGGTATTTTGTAAAAAAGACCGCCGACAAGAGCATCTCCGCATGAAAAATGTGTCTGAAAATTGAAAAGAAAAGGGCTCATTGAACCATAAAAGTGAACCAGGAGACAGCTGAAACCATTTCACTTCGGCGCGTCGTAGATCAGAGCCGCTGTTTTACTGCAGGACCAGCCTCCTCGTCCTCTGCATGAATTCATCTCCAGGTTGTAAATACTGGATATATTGTATGCAGACTGTAAGTGGGTCAGTTTCCTCGCTGGCAGCCGCACGGTGTCCTTGGACCAGCAACAGTGACGCCGACTGGGACCGGTTCCACTCCAAACATGCTGCCCGGTCCAGCGTTGTATAACGTCAGAGGGCCCAGAATAAGTTGGCCATTACCGGCGCTCAGTCACTTTCAGACGGATGTATTTGTCATTTTCAGGTCATCTAGTTGAAAACTTCGATTTAATAATCGAGTGGAGTGAAGTATTTCACATAAGGAAAAAAAGTTGTATTTGAAATAAACAGATTTTGATTAACAAGGTGACAAAATTCAGATCAAACTCTCAGACAGCGGCTTTATTGAATAGTTTTTCGCTTTATGGGATAAATAAAGTATTTTTCATTTCATTTCATTTAAAAGACAGTGAAACATCTAAAGTTGTTGCCTTTTTCTTTTCTTTTTTTTTTTTGAAGCAGCCATCTGTATGAAGTAAAGTCCAAGAGAGGGTTGAAACAGAACCAAAACAGTAATTATGCCTCAAAAAAAAAAAAAAAAAAAAAATGTTTCAGGAGGTTACAAAAGAAGAAAATATCCTTCATATGGTTACAAAAGAAAAAAATATCTGAACATCTGTTTATCTCCACCCATCTCCACCTGTCCAGGTGACGTAGAGATCGGTCTGATGGAGAGGAACGGCGGTCTGGAGGTGGAGGTCGTCCAGGCCAGAGGACTCACCATGAAGCCGGGCTCCAAGGGACCTCCAGGTGAGGCCACGTCTCTCTGTTGTGTTGAGCAGCTGAATCAAAGCTGCTGCGGCTCAGAAACATCAGACGCCAAACTGAGGGGGTTTCTCGTTAAAACGGGACACTTTACTGCAGCAGCCAAATACAGGACAAGGAGGTTTCTGCACCGCACAAATAAATTACAACCCAGCGGATGGATGCATCAGCCTGCAGGGCGGAGATGGACGCAGCTTCCAGAAACCAAAAGCTAATGTTTGAAGGTATAAAACTCGCAGGAATGAAGTTCAGGGAGTTTGTGCACAGTGCGTGGGGGGGGGGGGGGGGGGGGGGGGGGGGGGGGGGGGGGGGGGGTGATGCACATAAAAAGTGATAAAGCGTGACTCACTCAGCACCTTCACCCGGGAGCTTTCGTTTCACGACGTTGCTGCTTGTACAGCTCAGGGAAGTAATCATCGTTTGGAGTGAAATAAACTTTAAAAGCTTCAATCAAAGGCGACAAACGTCTCCCATCTGAAACGCACTCCTCGTCTGTGAAGGAGAGATGGAGAAATGGAAAAAAAAACAGAGCAAAGTGCAAACGAGGGTTAACAGACAGAAGGATGGTGAAGTTTAACGTCATTGAAAGAGAGTCCGTGCTCGTGCTTGTGCATGTGAAGGGTTAGGGGTTAGGGGGATGTTTTGTTTCAGATGCAGGGCTTAAAGTGTTCCGGCACCATGCCGGATTTCCAGTGTTTGACTATTCAGGAAATAACACACACAAACACGTTATTTCTGAGTGGTCTTGAACGCAGCATCCGAGGTGAGCCGGTGGTTGTTTGAATGGAGGCAACAAGTGGCGCTGGGGATGGATAGTTGACAAGGGTGGAGATGGTTAGCCGTTTGGGTGCCAGAAGCTAAGGGAGCCTGGTACCTGATTTGTGTGTTGTGCTCCAACAAGCTAGTCTATGCAACCAGCGGCAAAAAAGCTCTTCACCGTCACAAAGGAGACGCCAGCAACAAAGCAGCAGTCCGCGCGCTCCAACACACAAGCTGTTAACCGGGACTTAGCGGACGTAGCCAAGTAGCCCTGACTGCAGGCTGCAGATCGGGGTAGCGGCTACTCGACGTAGCGCCCCCGATGACTAATCTTTTTGTGACTTGAAAATACGTTTGTGCTCGTTTATTGTGGAACTTAATTAATCATTTACAATCGTGCAACCGCTCGTAAAAAAAAAGTAGCGGTTGATAAAAACACTTTAAATAAACTGTCCCGTTTCCAATCAGCATGCCAGTTATATGAACAAATATGACACAGCACCAGAGTTCAAGAAATGTCCGTGTTTTATGTGAAGCACCTTAAATTGTCTTATACGCGAAATGTGCTACACAAATAATCTTGCTTTGCCTTGTCTGTCTGATCAGGATGTAGGTTTTCTCTGAATGTTGATGAAGCAACTACCCAAAACATGGTAAAAAAAAAAAATACTGAATGTAATGGTTCAGTTTTTTTTAGGATGATGCATCCAGAGGAATAACAGAACTGCCTTTGCAAATATGTTAGAGGAGAGGAGTAATAACCAAATGGAGTGATAACCAAATGGAAATAACCAATTTCCTATAACTTAATTTACCATTGTTTTGAACAAAAATGATAAAAAGTTGCAGGTTTTTTTTGTACAAATTGCCCTTTACTGAATTTAATGGTTGTTAAATGAATCAGATTAATTGGCTTGACTGAGTTTCACATGTTTTAACTTATAATTAAATAACCTTTACTTTCTAAAATTCACATTTAAATTGAAGGTTATCTTGTACATCACCAAGCACAATGCCAAAAAATTGTTTGCCATGTTGCCTAAAATGTGTATGCATTGGATCCACTGCACATCTGGAAAAAAGTTCAGGCTCAGGATTTTATTTTACTTTAAGCCCTGCAGATGTCAAGTCACATGAAATCATCTAAAAAAATCTCTTACCCTACCTTTAATTGCAGTGTTGGAAATGACCAGTGATGAATTAAGAAATGGGAAGATAATGAAACATGTTTAATTACATCACGGCTCTTTTAATTAAGTTGACATTTTAATTTATTTTCTGTTTCCATCCCTCTCATATGATACAATTTTCTTTTGTCTCATTCTAACTCAGTTTGTATTTTCCGACAAGCCTCTTCATTGCTGGACTATCACTTGTCTTATCTCCACCATCTCCCCTACCCAGACAGCTTTCATCTGCTCTGCACAACAACACAGTTACCCCCCAACCTACTAAACATAACAGCCCTACATCCCATAATCAGACTACTTTACACCTCTGAAGTCACTGAAACACCGTCTCGAAAGCAGCGCTGCAAGCTCTGATTTTCCTCTCTGTTGTTGTTGTTGTTGTTGTCGTTCCAGCGGCGTACATCAAAATTTACCTCCTGGAGAACGGCGTCTGTGTGGCCAAGAAGAAGACCAAGTCAGTGAGGAAGTCTCTGGATCCTCTCTACAACCAGGTCCTGGTCTTCTCTGAGAGCCCACAGGGGAAAGTGGTGCAGGTAAGACGTGCCATGGTGGAAAAACCGAGACCAGGTATACGTAAAAACAGCGTTACGGTCCTCCTGTTATAGATGCAAATCTTTAGATGTTGCATGTCCCAAGTCACGGAAACTGAAGGTCAGCATGCTAAGGGCCAACTGGGAGGAGACCCGAGACACACTGGAGAGATTACATGTCCCAGCTGGTGAGGACATGGTTTTTTTGTTCTTCAGAAGAAATGAAGATTCTCATGTTTGCTCCTTATTTTATAGAATAGACATGTTTTAATATTAGTTTCTAACATGACACGTGTCTGTTCAAAATACCATGGCTTTTAGTTTGCAACTAAAAAAAAAAAAAAAAAAAAAAAAAAGACAATTTTGATTTCATGATTTCATAATGCATGTGCCAGATAGGCACGTGCACTGGTAGACTCCAGGTGGCGCTGAAGCTCCTCCCTCTTTACCCTCGGACTTGACAAATGCCCCTTTCTGCAGGACGATCGTAGAAATGCTATTTCACCACAAATATATTTATAAAGAACTTTAGAAATCAGCAACCTCTGACCAAAGTGCTGAATAAAAGTCTTAAAAGAAAAAGTTGGATTTTCTGAGTTGTGCAATTTTACAACAAAAAATTCAGAATTTTTACAAAAAAAATTCTCCAAATGTCTCAGTTTTGAAAGAAAACATTGTGACTTCCAAAAAGTCCCGATGTTATAAAACATGATTTTCATGACACATAATAAATAAATAAATAACTCAAAAACTCCTTCTTAGGACAAATGTTGCGATACTGGAAAATTTGCAATTTTATTGCAAAATCTGTGATTTTTGGAAAAAATGCCCCAAAAAATGTCAATTAAGTTGGAAGTCTATATTTAAAAAAAATGTCAATATTTAAGTATGATTATGATTTTGTGAATATACATTTTTACAAAAAAAATAATACAACAGAAATGTTCAATTCAAGAGAAGTTGTGCTTTTACAGAATTTTCGTCCAAAAGTCACACTTTTGTAAACTTAGTGATTTTTACTTCAAGAAGTCCGGATTTTAATTTTTTAATCTTTATTTTGTAAAATTTGAGATTTAATGACAAACATTCACTTTTTACAACAAAATGTTACAATGTTGCAAAATTCACAATTTTACAAAAAAATTTGTAATTTCAAAAAGTTGCAAATTTGCAAGTCTATATTTCACGACAAAAAGTTGCAATTTTAAACTAAAATGTTGCTTAATCTTGTGATAGTTGTAATTTTAAAACAGAATCTTTTTAATTTTTACAAAAAAAAATGCAATCCTCTAAAAGTTGCAATTTTACAAAAAAGAAAATTGAGATTTCATAAAATTTGTGTTTTTACGACAAAAAGTCTTAAATAATAGCTTTTTACAACAAAAAGTCAAGATATTGCAAATTATGCAATTTTACACAAATAATTGGTGTTATACAACAACAGTTGTGATTTAATATGATATGAGTAAATGTCATTTAACTGAGTGCACCCTTTTCTCTTGGCTTCAGCACCAATAAAGTGTGCATGAAACCTGCTGCCAAATAAAGCAGATCCACAAATACTGCAGTATCTCCTCAGGAGGAGGCTTTTTATGACAACGTGTCCAATAGTTGTAAATATCTACCTCTCAAAAACATAAATGTCGTCAGGATTCACCGTCTCGGGAGAGCTGGCCAGAGAATAGAAGCTCTGACGCTGCCGCCCACAAGATGTTTTAAAAACTGGCTGCACTTTAATACGACAGACTCAGTCTTTTATCGTCGTCCTCAGACTGTACGTCTGAAATATCAACAGTTTCTCCGGGTTCTTCAGGAGTTCAGGACACACTCTGGCATGAGTACGCTTTTCATTTTCCCTCATGATGTTTAGGTACATAACCATAAAAAAAAACACCACATAAATGTGCTTCAACGTGAACCAGTGTGTCGGTGGTGTTCGGTAATGACGCGTTCGCTGGAGAGGCCTGCAGCTCTGCAGTTCCTGTCTCTCTGTAATTAGCCACAGAACGCCTCCCTCTTAATTATCTGCTGTCTGTGTCACTGTCCTCTGAGTTTTATCGAACTCGTTCACACTGTATAATGAAAACCGCTGAAATCAGCCGTCCTTTACAAATTTAGCGAGTCTAAAGCCCAATCAGAAAACCTCTACAGACAAATCAGTCTATTTTTCTTTTTTGTTTCAGTCTGAGTTCAGTTTTCTGTTAAAACGGATCAAAGCAACTGAAATAGATCCTGTTGGAAGATGCAACCTTGATTTGTTTAATACTCTCGCCTGTATCTTGTACTGTCTGCTTTTTTAACAGCCAAAGTTAAAAAAAATATCCAGACACCAAAACTTTTCAGATGTTCGTGTCCAGTTCAGCTGCTTAAAGTAAGCAGGAAGCATTAAATTCTGGGTGAAAATGACTCAATGCAGGAAGACATTTTTCCTTGTTTCTAGTTTAGATCAAGAAAAAAAAAAAGGCTGAACTTTAGATCAATTGACTTAAAAACAGACTCAGTAACAAGTGAAAGACTCATTGTTGGTCCCTGGAAAAAAAAAACCCAACAGGAACAAGAAAGAAAATCTAAATTAAAGAGGATATGATTTAATGTTAGCAGAGTTTGTTTATGTGGTTTCTAACGTGAAAGATAAAAGCTGGTGATGATGCTTGTTTCTGCTGTCAGTTAATAAATCATAGATTTCCTGGCTCATTAAGGCGTAAAGACATATTCAGGATCGAATTTAAGGGAATAAAACGAGATACATTTTTCCAAATATAAGGTGCAAAATGGGATGTTGACTTGTTGCTGTCAAAGGAATCATGGGAGTTGGAGTTTTTTGCTCCATACGAGTGCTGGATGAATATTTTCCATTAACCAACATTCTCAAAACCTAACATCATATCCGCCGGATGACTGGACGGAAATACAGTGAACAGGAAGAGTGTTTGGCGCACATGAAAGCCGGTTGAAGCTTTGTTTCCAGCCTGACTAGATCCTCCTCCTCCGCTGCATCGCTGGATAATTAGCCACCGAACACTTCCTTCCTAATTATCAGCTGTCCGTCATTCTACTTCTCTCCTCCATCCTCTGCTCTTATTTCCAAACAGTTATTTTCTCTTGTGCTGTTTAGTAATTTGCGAGTCCAAGAACGTGCTTTTGTGTCCCTGATCTGTGCTTTCTGGAGCGCAAAGGAGCTCTGGCTTATTGTGCACAAGCAGTCATGATGTGCACATTTAAGGTGATCTGTTGACATCCAATAGGATGTGGCGATGTGGACGCTGCAAATAGAGAATGCGGTTTCCATCTAGGTGTGTCTGTGTGAGTTCAACAACGGTAGCATGAGCTGAACTGGAGCCGGAGCTCCCCAAGCCTCAATAATGTGTTTAAAATATGTTTAAAAACCCCAAAAAAGTAGCGAGTCACTGCAGTAAAACAAGACAAAGGTTCAACTGTGGTCTTTCTGTTACCTTCACAGCCTCTGGTCTCTGAACCGTAGTAAAGAAACCGCTCTTTCATCTAACCTTGTTTTCATTCTGCCGTCCCACGACACACACACTACATTACCCATAAGGCCACCTTCTCAAAGGGGCCAGCCTGGCTCACAACATTTCTTTCCTACGAGGGAATGCGCACAACATCCTGTGATGTTTCCACAATTTTATTCTTGATTTTTTTATTATATATTTCTGAAAAAAATCCGCGAATAACTAAAACCACAGAACTTAAAGCACTATTTGGCGAGGGATCACTGTATGTATCATGATACTTGGGTCACGATATGATATAATAGAATAATAGAACCGATACAATCCAGCCCATAGTTGCTCATGTTAAAAGTTGTCAAACGTTGAATAAAACTTGATTTTCTTACCTAAAGTTGTCTTCTTCTACCTGGTTCAGTTGCTACATAGGCTACGTAATGTAAACAACAATAAATCCACGTTGTCATTTTTTCTGTGGATATATATGCTATTGGTAGCAACTGCTAATGCTAATAGTCTACACCGGTCAGGACGTGTCGTGAACATATTCTCTCATCCAACATCATCAGTAGGGGTGAGTATTAGCAAGGACCTCACAATACGATATGTATCGTGATACTTGGGTCATGGTACGATATTAACGCGATATATCGTGATATATTGCAATATTCTATTCAGTTAATATCAAAATTAAAAATAGAGATGAAAATCAAGTTGCTGTATATGTTCATCAGATGATATTGATCATTCAGAGGACAAATTGAGTCAAAACTATTTGCTTCAAAACAACCTATTTATTGTTTATTATTAGTGTTTTTGCAGATTTAAGTAACCATTACAACATACTGACAGCACTGTAACCACTGTAAGTGAGAACGTGAAGGATAAAGTACCCTGAGTTACTGACAATGCACAAAAATATGAAAAAATAATTTCTCCTACTTTTCCTGAATTTCATAATGTGTCTAATACATGAATTTTCCTTTAAAAAAAAAAATCAATATTAGGAGCTGAAAAATCGATATCACATTGGGCGGCCGAAAATCGTGATATATTGCCAAATCGATTTTTTTTCACACCCCTATTGTAGTGATAGATTTTCAGTCTCATTGGGATTTCCTGGTTACATTAAGGTGAATATAGCAACAGTAACCAGCGGCAGGATCCGAAGATTCCCTTTCTTACCTTCACCCCAACCTGCAACATTCTCCTCTGGAGCTAAATAAAAACCACGTGCTTCTTCTTCTTCCTCTGCCGCCCCTCTCCGCAGGTGATCGTCTGGGGAAACTACGGGCGAATGGACCGCAAATGCTTCATGGGCGTGGCGCGGATTTTGCTGGAGGAGCTGGACCTCAGCACGATGGTCATTGGCTGGTACAAGCTGTTCCCGCCCTCCTCCATGGTGGATCCCACGATGGCGCCGCTCATCCGCCACTCGTCGCAGATGTCCCTGGAGAGCACCATCGGGCCCTGTTGCGAGAGATCATAAGACTCAAACCGAACTGTACATTTTGGATGTTGCAGCTCAGATTGTATTGCTAAAACCAAGTCTGATATATCCTTGTAGCCCCGCCCCCTGGTCAGCCGGGGCGGTGCCGCCCCAGCAGCAGGTAGGTGGGAAGTATCTCTCACAAGAGCACTTTTACAGGTCTGACCCCACTAAAGATCCGGACGTAACTGTAGATACCAGCAGGTTGTTCTGGATTCATAAGAAATTAAATCCTTTTGATAGCGTATCAAATTGTTTTCCCGAAACTCGCGGGAAGCGTGTTACTTTTGCCGCTGCAAACGACCGCCCCTAAGACTCAAAGGAAAGTTTAGCCGTCTTCAGATGTCTTTTAAAACGTCCTCAACGGGGAACACTTCAAAGCAGGGAACAGCTGCCGACATCGATGGCGTCCGTTTGGGACCACGGCACATGCCGGGATCGGTTTCGCTTCAGCCTCGCGCCTTCCTCACGCCCGGTGTTCGATTCTCATTTCCAGGACCGCTTGACGTCTCTCTTTGTGTCTTCGTTCGGAGGCTGGACGGCCGCCGCGCGCGACCTGCCCTCTGGAGAAAAGCAGTTTGGAGGAGCCACGTTGAAAACCCATCTCTCTTTCCGCAGGAACTGGAAACGCTGCGCAGCAGGACTGAGGAAGACCTTCAGAGGAAAGATTCAGCTTTTATGTAACAAACCAAGATGTCTCGGTTTCAGAGGTTTTTCATTTTCGTGCCCCACGTTTGTGCCCATGTCACTGTAGACACTGAAAGCCCTTTAAGGTTCGGAAGTGTCCAGATATCGATCCATACTGGAGAATCCAGGCCGTCTGTGATCCCGGTTGGTTTGATCTGCAGTTTATCTGCAGAACCAGTCACCAGCGCTGAACCGATGAGTTCAGTCAGCCGCAGCATTGGTTGATTTCATTTTTCAGTCATCCTTTGCTGAGGATGCTTTTCAATCAACTAGATTGTGTTTAACTGGAATAAAAACGTCCAACCTTGGGGGGCTTGCAGAAAAAAAGCGATCTGGTACCTCATTTTAGCTGGATGTCTCTTGAATCAGTAGCACATCTACTAACTTCCGGCCCATTTAATATTATAATCAGGACTCATCGAGAATGCAAGAGTTTCGAATCCCTTCAGTGATTATGCTGAGCTAAACTGCATTTTCTGCATGCAAATAATATTTCAGCAATGATTTGAAACCAAAGCGGCAGCGGTCAAAAGTTAGCAACATGCTAATTGACCATTTGTCACCCTCTTTGTGCCGGTCGAGTCACATGCAGGGGTCAGTGTCGTCGCTCAGACATAACATGCAGTTAGCTGACACAAAAAGTAAGAAAAAAGAAAAAGAAGAGGGTAGTAGCCTGGAGACGCTCTTTAACTAATACTCTAGAGGTAGATTTATAATATTCCTTTCCTTTTTACTCGAGCTTTGGCCATACACTTGTCGAACAGCAGTTTCTACTGTGCCAATTTCTATCAGCAAGTGTCCTCTCCTTCCTCCTCTTCAGTTACCTTGTGGCATCGTGAGGGAGGAACAGGAACATTCACTCACAACGCATGACCACGGCGTCCGGCTGTGCAGAGGAGCGTCTCTTTTATCTAAATTGCAGCCCTCGTTCGCAGACGGCCGAGCCAGCTGGCGATTAGCCGCTGCTGCAGCTCGGATTGGAGGGATGAAGGGAGAAGAGGAGAAGGGGAGAAAGAAGAAGAGAGCGTGAAATGTGCTTTGAATGATTTATTTAAAAACAACAAAAAAAGGACTCAAAAAAACACAGTGCACAGAAACTTTGTTAAAGTTCTTAATGTCTCCTAACATGTAAATATTACCATTACCAGTGTCTTTAGAAGTGAGACAAAGTAAATCAATTATGACTTAGCTGATTAAGGTCAAAGGTCGTTGGGAGGGAAGTGACATCATCACTAATTACTGTAAGGATGTAGCATTAGCTGGTAGCATCTGCATGACTGATTAAAACTTGTAATTTATTAGCAAACACCTCCATATAACGAAGCATGAGCTATAAGCCACAAAGAAGGACGTGAAATTAGATAAGTATGTTGGACAGTCAGTTGAGGAACATCTATGTAGCAATTTAAATCATTTATTCACTCGGTTGACTTTTGGTTTAATAGTTCGATATGACCAGAGGAAAGACGTTAAACAGAAATATCTCAAAAATCTAAATAACATCATATAAATCCCCTTGTGGGGAGAAGCTAAAGTGCTGCAGGGATATCGGCGCTGTATCGAAATAGCTCCATTCTGTAAAGCAATAAGACATCCATCCATTGTAGTTTTTCCATGATTCGACTTGACCTTTCAAGTTGTTGTGTGGGATGTGTCTTTCTTCCATGTATCAGGACTGTTGCAAAAGAGAGAAAATAACTGCCAGGCGGTAGCGTCGCTGTCCTTTAAATCACTGGTGAAACCGCAAAGGTCCTGAAGTTCCACCTAAAGAAACTCGAGAGGCGTTCTGCTGCCCGAAGGCCCGGTTTGCACTGATGCGTCAACTACACTGCCAACCCGGCCCATCAGGCTCCGCCCACTGTTTTCAAAGAAAGGATGACCCCTAAATGATCATCATCAGCATCGTTTAAAGTATTCATTGCTGAGGTGCATCAATAAACGTTGTACAAAAGCTCTTAAAGCAGCTCAAAAGGCTTTTACTTATATTAAAAATCTCAGTTTTGGTCTTCTGTCTCCACCGTTGGCAAAAACCAGCCAAAGTAACTTCTGACTTCCGCTTCGGTTGTCTCTTGCAACAGCTGCGTATCGTTTACGCCACCATTGTCGCTCATTAGCAACAAGGGAAGTAAATCACAGAGCTACAGCGGACATCGTGGCCGAGAGAATGACGATGGGAGGGAAAATGAGAAAGCGACAAGCCAAGAGACCAAACAAGAGTCATCCTGGACGGTACTGTAAAAGCGACCTAACCTCCAGGCCCACGGAGGCTGATTGAAGGAAAAATGTGCTGTAAGCTGGTGCAGACTCTCAGTCATCATGGTAACCCTCGAAGGTTTGACTCAAGGCACCTGGACGTCTTTGCCCTTGAAAACATTTCACCTTCCATCCAAACAGCTCAGTCAGTTGAAACTGACTGACGGGGATTTGGAGCTCATAAGTCATCAGTCACTGGTGAAGGTCACCATCTGTAACCCTCCAATTACTGCTATGGGTCGTTAAGAGTCTGTCGTCCACTGATTCATGCCTATACACGCAGGTCCTGCGCCGTGTTTGGTGTTTATACTTGGTTAAACCGTCGCTCTGTAATTCCACCACCAACAGCTAGAGGGCAGCGCCGGTTATTTTCTGCAGCGCTGCAGCCTGCAGTGCTGAGCTTCCTTTTGTGTAGCTCAGTCATTGCAAATAAAGTAGAAATCTGAAGACGATACGTAGACGAAGAAGAACACATCCACCAAGCGGAGGAATCGCAGCTCTTGCTGTTTGTGACGACGTGATGCACGGTTAAATTTGGAGAGCGGTGTAGCGCACGGCGGAGGGTTGACGCCCACGTCTCATGATGAGTTGACGAGTCTCATGAATGAGGATGCGAATGGTTGTGAGTGGTTTCCCAGCCACTGACCAGACCTTCTGGATGGACGGTGAACCTTCAAGACGAAGGAAACAGAAGACCACTCGCCTCGATTCAAACCTTTGAGAGAAACTCCTTTGTGCTGCTTTAAGATTTGAGTTTTATTTCATGGGGACTTTATGAATATGTAGTAAACCGTTTTTTATCGGTCCAAAGTGGTATCTGCAACGAGTAGCATATGTGTTAATATAATATTAATAATTAAAATAATAATTAATGGGTATGTAAGGCCAAGAGGATCTGTTTTTGAACTTAAATAATGTTAGAAAAGCTGTATATATATCAAATGTATAGATATAATTTTACATAGTTACTTCTTTACCTGTGACCCATGGAATGTGTTCCCGTCTAATGTTTTTGTGCCAAAATTTAAATACCTTTTGAGGGCTCTCGTCCCTAGTGAGGACCAGCGACAGAGGAACGATCATGATAACGCTGCACGATAACAATCTGCTTAACGAGGCTGCGATACATTTCCGATATGTTTCCAGACCGATCGCTCCAGACTACTGTACCTGCAGTAGTTTCCCAACAAATAAAAGCATAAAAGCAACTGACGTCCAAACCAGAAGAGCACTTCCAACAGCTCCTCTCATGGCGGCAGCGGCGGCGCGCAATCGTTTTTGCTTAAAAGAGACAAAACAAATGACCAGAAATATTTGGAATGACAGAACCACTTCAACTAGCCGTTATTGCTAAACAACGAATGCCATATTTTTGCAAAACCTCTTGAATTAAAAGTGATCGTCTACTCTTACAGTGGCGTAGTTGTGTGAAAAGGAAAAACCACAAAAATGGCGTCATTATCCAAATACTTTCAGGCCTAACTGCACATGCCAACGATTGAAAACCTTCGCTTGATGAAAGGGTGATTTTTGTCCTCAGAAGTTTCTCGTTTACCACTTTGAGTGTTTTACAACATTGTGCAGTGTTAAAGGAAAGCAAATGAATGAATTACTGCGCCGCGACCGTGACAGTTGGATAAATGTGCGTTTCCGCGCTCCCTCTGACTGTGTCTGCCGCTCGCGTGTCCACATGTGACGTCAGTAGAGGCCTTAAAACACACCGTGTACATTTCGTCAGGACTAAGGATCAAGAATTGTCGCGTTAAAGTATCCTATGAAAGTATCCTAAAACGGTGCAACTTTTCACCGTTTGGACCCATTAACGATAGCGATGAGTGTCATCCGTCGCCTCTGCGTGTTCTTAAACATCTGTCTTCTCGTTTGTATCACCCCTGCGCTTCTCGGCGTGGGGTTCGATTTAAAAAAGACAAAAAAAAAACCCAAAAAACAATCGTTGCAGTATAGATACTTTTTCATTCTGACCTGTTTCTAAACAAGACTTAATTTTAAACTTGGTAAAATGATGCTACTGTTTCTTTGTTGTTTTATCAGCATATCATAGTACTTTGTAGTTTCAAATCAATAGAGTAAAATTAAGAACAAGAAACTCCTACGTAGCCACCTGTCTGGTGATATCATTTTACATTTTCTTTTTTTTAACGCAGCGTTTCTGCAAAAAAGACATTTCTTCTCAGTTTAGAGGTAATTTGTAAATTGATGAATTAGCGCCTATGACACAAAGAAAGACGTCATTATATCTGTTTTAGGCGTAAAACAAAGCCAACATGACTGTCAACACAACTTGGTAGGTTTTTCTTCAGGACATCTTAGTGTCTAGGCTGCCGCTAGCTTCATCCTCACACGTGCGCATCTGTGTAGCCATTTAAAACCGCGGCATTTACGTGATTTGGTCAGAGGAGTTGCGGGATAATCCTTTTTTCCTCTCCGTGTCCAGTGTAAAATTTTTCAATTCAATTTTCAATTCAATTTTATTTGTATAGCGTCTGTTAAAATGTCAGTTGTCTTTGGTGCTTTACAGAGACCCAGATCATGACCCCCGAGCAAATATTAACTAAAATTATAATATTAAATCCAAATCAAGGATAATGGCAGGTAAAAAACTCCCAGAGCAGGGAAAAAAAAGCCTTTAAGCCAAACAGTGGCAAGAAAAAACTCCCCTTTAAGAGGAAGAAACCTTGAGCAGAACCTGGATCATATGGAGGGACCTTCCTGATAAAGACCAGCCGGGTAAAAAAAGAAAAAGAGAGGAGAGACAGGACAGAGAGAGGATGGAGGACAGAGAGAGGAGAGACACAAATCACTGAATGAAATGACTATATAAACAGATGCAGGTAGCAGCACTGAGGTGGGATGAGATTTTTAAGGGTAAACTCAACTACAGCAGATGTGCTCAGGCGGTTGGGAATCGGAAAACAAACCGGACCCGGCGGGTCACGTGGACAGTCCAGTCAGAGCTGCTCGCTTGGCCTCAGCATTGAAATCTTTTTTGTTCAAGCGGCTCAAGCGTTTAGCACCAAAATACATCAAACTGCCACTAAATCAGCTCAGAGGCTTATTTCCAAGGCATCTACATATACTGTATTATTTCAGTTCTATGAATCCTGCCAGCTCCAGGAAGAAGGGACGATTACCTCTTCTTCTACTTAATTTGAGCCTCAGATGTGTGAGATGTAGTGACATCTAGTGGCCCAAATTGAAAACTGCAACCAAACGAAAGCTTCCACCTGTTTCAAGGACCGCAATAGTGGAAAACACAAACGGGCTGCTCCAACGTAGCGGCGCAGGAGTGGGGATGCCGATCCGCGGTGTCTTTGGGTAGAAAATGTTCACTCCAAGGGTGAATTCCAATTCCTCCCTTAACCCTCAATCTCAACCCTTAATCTCAACCCTCAATCTCAAAAATGCGCGCTCCCGCTAAGTGCAAGTGTTGTCCCGATTCTAAGAAAGTCAAATTGAGGGACAAGTTTGAGGGCTGTATCGCCCTCAAAATTGAGATTCTCCGGCACCACCCTTGGAAGTAAGGGCTACCCAGAAGGCATTGCGTATTTTCGCCAATACATCTTCGAAAAGGATGGCGCCAAGGATGGCGCTAGCTACAAACGTAAGTATCTTCGTAGTTCTTAAAGATATAAATGTTACAAAATCATCTTATTGTCTTTGTTTGAGACTTTTTTCATGAATTAACATCGTTGTTGCATAACAGTTATCTTTTTACTTTACGATGTTTGCTGCTGGACCGGCGGTCCCAGCCGGCTTCACGTTACTTGTATACCTTGTTGTGTAGCGGCGGAGGACTGAATAATGTATCCTCTATTGTGTTATTTGCTAATATTATTTGGAGAATATACAGCGCCCTTTTCAATGTTATCCCTGCGTTGTTTCAGGAAATACAGAGACAACACGGGCTCTGATACATTTCAGTCTGAAGACGTAACTGCACTCGAGGGGTGTCCCATTTCTAAGTCACAAGATAGCACTTACACTCACTTTTAAGGGTTTAGATTGAGGGCCAAAAATTGAGGGTTAAGGGCGAGGGTTGAGATTGAGGGTTAAGAGAGGATTTGGAATTCACCCAAGTCGTTTTTCAATAAATGACCTGAAGATAAGGCAGTCTGCCATGATGTGGAAGCAGCGGTTCCCAAACTTTCCCTTTCAAACCCCCCCACAAGACGACACCCACAACCCTCCGTAAACCAAGTGTTCCCCCCTCATACCATCTGGTGGGTCCTCTCATCTGCAGCAACTCACGTTAGCATGCGTGGGTGTATTTTTAGGCCGGGAGACCCCAGTGAGAGTCATGTTTCATAACTGTATTTCCCAGCACTGTTCCTTATAAAGTGTGTGCCGTGTCGCATGTTGTCACACTGGTGTCGACCCAAACCTGGGTTCGAACTCCAAAACGTCTGAAGAGACGCTCCTTTTATCCCGCTAATAAATACAAAGCCATAATATGTGTAACATTTGCAGCCTTAAATGATCCCTTTTTTTTTTTTAAATCATCTGAGTTTCCAAACATGGAATTTAACCCCGATGGAAAAGATTTGGTTGACGCAGTTTCACAGGCCTTCTGTTGGCGATGTGCAGCACGGACAACATTTGGAAGCAGCGTAGATGGTACGTCAAGTACGTGTTTGAGTTTCGATCTGCATCTTAAATTGGCTGAACAGCCGTCCTTCAGTCTTCAGACACCAGGTGTTGACGATCATTTGAACAAAATACAAGTCTTCAGTTCCAAATATGATCTTTATTTATCTTAGATTTTTACATAAAACCAGTGTCTGCTGAGCACCGAGCAGCGAGGGCCTGTCTGCTTGCTTTCCAGTTGTTGTTCATGTTCTACTTCCTTGAAGACCTGATTGTTGTCAGAATCGTGGGAAGATGATCTAACTTTACTTTGTATTCACTGCACTGTCATTTAGATGAGTAGATTTGGAGATTCTTTGGCAAGCTGTTCTGTTGTTGAGTAAATGCACAATTTGGTGTATTGTTATTCTATTACAGCTGTCAATAAAATATGTGGAAACATGTAGATTTGTCTGTGGAATTTTGTGTGCGCCTTGTGAGACCATTTGCTGCAATTACAGACTCTCTTTTCTCAGCTGAGTTGTTAACTTCTGCTTGTCTTTGGTCACTGGACTCTCCCTGAGAGATGGGGTGACCCAGATGACCCGGAGGGTTCAGGGATCTGGTGAGGATGCACCCTGGACGCCTCCCTCAGGAGGTGTTTTGGGCATCTCCAGCCAAGAGGAGGCCCCGAGGCAGAACCAGGACACGCTAAAGAGATTACATCTCTTGGCAGACCTGGGGATGCCTCAATATACAATGTTAATTGTCTCTAGGCGCTTTACAGGGACCCAGAGCATGACCCCTGAGCAAATATCATTAACTAAAATTATAATATTAAATCTAAATCAAGGATAATGGCAAGTAAAAAACTCCCACAGAGGGAGAAAAAAACTTGAATCCAAACAGTTGCAAGGAAAAACTCCACTTCAGAGGAAGAAACCTTGAGCAGGACCTGGATCATATGGGGGGACCTTCCTGCTGAAGACCAGCTATAAAGAAAGAAAAAGAGGACAGACAGGACAGAGAGAGGATGGAGGACAGAGAGAGGAGAGCACGGAAATGACTGAATGAAATGACTATATAAACAGATGCAGGTAGCAGCACTGAGGTGAGATGGTCAGAGGACTAGATCACCGGTCACCACGCCAGCCGGCACCCTGAACACATCTACACACACAGGTGGAGGTAAACGCTGGGATGGACAGAGGAGGGAACTGCAAGTCAGCAGGAAACTCAGGAAACTGGCCTGAAAACATACAGAAAGAAAAGAGAAAAATGAGTGAAAACAGCACAACAAACTACAGGAAAGAAAATGGAGCACAGTTACAGTAACAAGGTGCTCCTAATTACAGCTGAAGAAGGAAGCTGTGGAGAGGAAGAGGTGAACCTGTCTGCTTAGGCTGCTGTCCCGCTACTTAAATTTGGATAACCCGAAGCTAATGGAAGGATTGTGTTGGTAAGTTGGAGTTGGTACTGGCTTACCTGTGTTCAGGGTCACATGGGTTTTCTGGAGCTTGGAGCACACCCACCAGTTTTCCGTTTTTAGCTTGCTTAGCTTCTGCTAGCCTAGGATGATCGATAACATGATATTAATTTTTCATTTTGCCTAAACATCCTCATTTCTAGTGTCACTACCGGAACAAAAGAAGTGCCGCAGACAGAGGCTGAGGCCAGTCGTGGAGCTCCACGGAGCAGGAGGGTCCCACGGTGGAGCTCCACGCTGAGAACGCTGTTGCTGTATTTGCTACAGGTTTGTGAGGGTCAAAAGTGTAAAGGAAGAGAACCTTGAGCAGCAGTTTTCAATGCACCAAATAAAGAATTTGATGTAGTTTTGTCTGCCCAGATCCTATTCCAAACCAAACCCGATAGTTTTAGTTTTCTGAAACATCAGCAGATAGTCTTAGGGCCTGATTTACTAAGATCCTAAATAAAGAGTACTAAATTGCGTGTGCACTGAAAAAGTTTGCGCGTGCTGTTGTTGTGTGTTTTGCGGGTGATCAACTAAGAATGCTCGCGCAAATGATAACAGGTGCAAACCGCAGTATTTAAATGAGGTGTTGCGTGTCTTACGGTTTGCGCCATGGAGAGTCTGGATGGAAAGCAGGATAAACGCAAGCGCAAAATGAAATTTGACGAGTTGGAGTTAGAGATATTAGTGGAAGAGGCAAATAAACACATTCATGAACTAAAGCAAATAAATTTAATCATTACCAAAAGAAACGCAATATGGGAGAAAATCTGCGATCGAATAAATGCAGTTGGTAAGACAAAAAGAACGGCAGATGAGGTTAAAAGAAGGTGGCAAGATATAAGGCAAAGAACTAAAGAAAAAGTGGCCTTTAATAAAACTTCGGCAAACAAGACAGGTGGTTAAGTGGCCGTTGAGAAGTTCAAGCCTCCATAACCGCGGAGCGCTGTCATTACGGAGATGCGTCTCTGCGCGCACCTGTGGCATCAATGAGTGGAGCTGTGGCTGGAGCCGACTCGTCCTCACACACTACTCATTCGTAAAAAAAGTATATGTTTTTTCATAAAATCCATCCATCCATCCATCCGTCCATCCATTAGCTTCCGCTTATCCGAAGTCGGGTCGCGGGGCCAGCAGCTTCAGCAGAGACGTCCAGATCCCCCGGCCGCTTCCACCAGCTCCTCTGGGAGAATCCCGAGGCGTTTTTCTTAAAATGATGTGGAAATAACCCATTTTATTACAACTGAAATTGTGCTTGGGAGGAGTATTTTCACCGGACATTTTGACCGGAGAGATTATAAAATCCCGGACTTCCGCATATTTTACCAGACAAAGTCCGGCAATTACCAGACAACGGAAACCCTGGTGCCTCCTGTGGCAACCTTTTGCTGAATAATACTCGATTTAACATTCAAATAAAATATTTCTCCTTTTGCATGTGCAAACAAATTTACACGAGTCCGAAAGACTCTCTCTCTGCGTATTCTTTGATTTTGGCGATGTCGCCTCCTTGCCACAATAACAGCAGCCATCGGTGCGTAATGCTGGACAGATTAGCACCTTCCTTTCGAACGTACTAAATACAGACGCAATCACAATCCCCGCAATTACTTTCAGGGTTGGTAAATCTCATTGCGCGTGGTAAATGGACCTATTTGCATTTTCCCCTCCCAGTATTTTGCGCTTTCTGGCGGGTACGCCCCATATTGATTATTCATCAGGGCAAAAGTGCTAAATGAACAGCGTGTGCTATTTTGCTCATTTGAGAGGCGCAGTTCTCTTTGCACGCTGTTAGTAAATCAGCTTGCGCATTGGTTTGCGGGTGGTGTCAAGTTTGCACACGTTTTTACGCACGCAAACCTTTAGTAAATCAGGCCCTTAGTGTCTAAATCTAAACAAGTCAAAGTTTTGCTTGAACCAAATCAAGTGCTTTTGATGCCTAAGCCTCACCTGTGCTATCTGCAGTCAGTAAGTCAGAGCAGCAACATCAATACTTCACACCTTAGGACAGCCATTCCCAAACTTCACAATACCAAGGCCCAGTTTGAAATGTGAAAAATCTCTGCGGCCCATGCAAACCTTTAATCACCACTTTGATCAACATACAAGACTAAAAGTTACATTCTAATATTAATATAAGGGGTTAACAAATAAGGTGATAATTGTCATATTAAGTTAAGATGACAATAGAAGAACACTCAATTGGTTTGTTTTATTATCTCTAAATATTTTTCAAATCATGTAATGAATATTTTAGAGTAATAAAAAACATTTTTAAAAAATCGAGTATTTAAAACATATTTGTTAAATTTGAATGACCTCTCACGGCCCACCTGCAGTACTGCGACGGCCCACCAGGGGGCTGCGGCCCACACTTTGGGAATCACTGCCTTAGGAGTTAAAACAGCCCATTGTTTTCCCGTTAGTGTCATGTCATGCCCGAAAGTTCTATTTCAAACTCATTCATCTTCAGTAATTGTTTCAAAACTGCACCAGGATGCTGGTTTCATTATTTTTAAACTTCTGACAGATGTTGATGTTGGGCTGCAAGGAACGTTTCCTTTAAACGTCTGTTCATGTTTGTTTTTTTTTTGTTGTTTTTTTTTTTCAAAATCTGCTAAATCTTTCTGAAGATCTTTTGCAAAACAAGGATTTCACTTTGCTTTTCCAGCGATCCTGCTGTGCTTAGGTCTCCCAGAAATCAATTTGACCTCCACGGCTCCGGTTATCTGCCGCTCCTTAATTGCTTTACACACTGAAGAAACAGCTACAGCACTTTGCAATCTTCTTATGGCTTTCTCTCCTTCTTTCTGGGGGATTATTTCAATTTTCAAAGTGCACGGCAGCTGCGTGGAGGAGCTGCTGATTTTTGATATTGCCCAAACATTTTCATCACGCTCCTTTCCCTTTTTGTAAACTCTAAACTCACACTAAAGAAACTAATCTGGCTTAAAATGCAGAAAACAGTGTTTCATGTTTAGCTTGATGCGTTTTGGAGATCGATTCATCTCCAGCTCAGCTACTGATTTGCAGAAATAGACGTTTTTCCTCTGAGGTGGCCAGGCTTCCCCCCCCCCCCCCCCCCCCCCCCCCCCCCGCTGCTTCTCTTTTGGTCTCTTTCCATTTTCCACCAGTCCCTCTCTCTCTCACTCTCTCTCTCTCTCTCTTTCTCTTTCTCTCCCTGTTTCTGTCTCTGTGGCAGATGTCTGGACTCCCCTGTGACCAAACCGATCAGCTTCTATTAAGGCCTCTTCCTCCCCTTCTTTTGTCGCCACATACACACAAAGCAATTGGCGGGAAACCGGGTCGCACGAGGTGCACACACAAACAGCGCACAAACACGCACACACACAGGCTTGAGCACAACTTGCGTGGACGAGCGCAGACTAAAGTGGAAGTGTGACTTGCCTAAAGACAGAGAGACGGATTCACGCTAAAACCGGATGAACCAGCAGGAGCTTCTCTGATGGCTCAAATGTAAATTGAGACGTAAATCATTTTCCCTCCAGGAGAGAAACGATAATCCCAAACATGTTAAGTAAAGACGTTGAAGCTCAGAAGAGCGAACCGACAAGCGGCTAAGAAGGTCACAGACTACCTGCAAAAACTGAAAAAAAGGAAAAAAGTACCGTATTTTCCGGACTATATGCCGCTACTTTTGTCCCTCGCTTTAAACCATGAGGCTTATACAGAGATGCAGCTTTTCTATGAATGTTTCTTCAGCCCTCAGGGGGCGCTCTAGCAAGATGTACAAAAACCAAAAACAAACCAAGTAGTTAAAGGCTGTTTTGTTTTTGTTCAGTAGCCTATGTTGGCTATGCTACTCTACATTCATTTTGTGAGCATCAATACCTATTATTATTGGACAAACTGATTAATCCAGGTGTGTTTGACCATTGTAGCTGCTCAGACACACCTGGATTTATCAGTTTGTCCAGTCAGTTTGTTGGTTCCCCAGTGGATTTCAGGGTTCTGAGTGGACCCGCTGCAGAGGTAAGGTTTTAATCGCAGATGCGGACCGGACGCAGCGTGGAGCCAGCAGGTCCACGATCCGGCTCCAAAGAGGATCCGGCACTGAGTGCAAGTGGACCCTGATACGGGTCCGTTTTGCAGGTCTGTTCCGGATGTCTTTGCTGTGTGGGGTGGTTTCAGTACACAGGAGGAGGGAAAATAAAGCAACTTGGTTTTAGTGTACAGGAGGAAAATGAATAAAACCATCAATGACTTTTCTGTTTTGTTTGATCAGCACTTTTACTGCCGTGTTACAGGTTCTGTTCAGAAACAATCAGTTCAGGTATGTGAATAAACACAAAATCTTTCCATGTAAATATCTTATTTCTCAGCCTGGATACCAGCTGCTTATAATCCAGTGCGGCTTATATGTGACAAAATATAAATTTTGTTTATATTTGAATGGGTGCGGCTTATATTCAGGTGCGCTTTATAGTCCAGAAAATACGGTAACTGGCTGAGCTTTTCACCGACGATATTACCAAACACCTCAGCCCCATCTCAGGTAAGAAACACTCCATATAGCATGCAGAGCTCCTGCTCCACTTCAAACCACCCTAAACACGAGACTCCCAAACAGAAACTGAGTGGTGTTGTATGTCCATCGCAGCCAGGAGTGAGCTTTATGTCAGAGAAAGGAAACAACAGCTCCACGACGCACGAACCAACGCAGGAGAGCAGCTCATCAAGTCCACGTTCAGTGCTTCATTTGCATGTTAAAGGTCTGGGAAGCTCTACTGAGGACAATAATGTCCAGATTTTGGGCGGTGAAGACAGTAAAAAAAGAAGCTATCCATGTTGAACATGAAAAACCGACCTTAGGTAGAGGAGCAGGACCCAGATTCCACCATCAAACACCAACAATGCAACCTTGAATCTCTAAGCCAGACATTTTCACCTGACTGATGCAACCAAAACCAGGGAGATAAAGATGGTGGGAGACTCTACAGGACCCACAGGACTGATGGTGGGTCTCTGATTTACATCTAAGCCTAGAACAGCACACCTTCATGCCTGCTGTATGTCTGAGGTTGTGTTTATCCCAATACGAGGACAGATTTGGTTTGGACAGATAAAGAGGAGGGACAGCGCTGGAAAGGACATTTCTGGATGTGATGAACGAGGACGTGCAGATGACGAGCCTCAATGGCGGGAGACGGCTCACATTTACCTGGTCACCCATTCAACGACCAGAGGGCATGTAGGGAATCCAAAGCTCCTCTCCAGTTAGGGGTGAGTATTGGCAAGGACCTCGCAATACGATATGTATCATGATAGTTGGGTCACGATACGATATTATCACGCTATCACGATATATTGCAATATTCTACCCAGTTGATATCAAAATAAAAGTAGAGATGAAAAATCAAGTTGCTGTATATGTTCATCAGATGATATTGATCATTCAGAGGACAAATTGAGTCAAAACAATTTGCTTCAAAACAACCTATTTATTGTTTATTATAAGTGTTTTTGCACATTTAAGTATTCACAATGCGTCTAATACATGAATACATGAATTCTCCTTAAAAAATCGATATTAGGAGCTGAAGAATCGATTCTATATTGGGCAGCTGAAAATCGCGATATATTGCCAAACCAATTTTTCTCCAGTAAAAGAAAACTTATATTCCATAGGAGCGTCTAAAAATACACGCAGTACAGGACAAGGAACGGCCGAGACATGAAAGTTGAAAAATGGAGGGGAAGTTGCAGAGGGAGACTAATGAATCGCTGAATATGAGTGATGAAGGTGTGTACCTGTTCGGACCGTCTGGACCTAGAATAGCTCTGCAGTCATTAAAGTGTCATTCAGCGCCCCGGCGTCGCAGCGCTGACTGACAGGCTGATTTATACAAACGCAATTATGGATGAAGGTGAAGTCACCGGAGCAGACTGGAGCACAGATGAATTCACACGTGTTCACGCTGACGCACCTGAACCGGCAGGAACGCAGAAGAGCAGACTCCCTGCTTTGTTCTACAACGTCACATACGGACGCTCGCGGCAAACTCTGCCAGAGCAATTTGTCTCCTCAGCAGTTGTTTCTACAGAGTCTGTCGAAGCCGCCGGCTGAGGAGAAGCTGAGGAAACGCGTGGTCAATCATTGTTTCTCATTATTCCTTCCATTGGGCTGGGCAACGATTAAAATTTTAAATCGTGATTAATCGCATTATTTCCTTGATTAATCACGATTAATCGCATTGTATACACAAAATCAAATAATGAATTCAAAAGTAGTGTAAAATGCACTTTTATTTAAATGTTCTGCTGCCATATGAACTAAAGTGTCATAACATTTGTTGTTCAAACACTTTTAACATCAGCACTTGTCAGTAACACATATTTAGTGTAAATCTCATCTTAAAAAATGTCAAATAAAATAAAGCTTATTGCCACTGCCAGGGCATTAATGTCATCCTGTTTTTATTAAAAATAAAAAAAAGTCTACCAACAAAATCCTGACCCACAATCAGAACATTAAAACAGGTAATTTCTGAGGTAACAGCAGAAACTTTTAACGGGGAGTTCAACTTGTCAGTTGTTACAAATAACCTTGTTTCTGTTGAATCCTCCGTCTGGGAGAACTTTAAAATGAAAATGTCCATGTTAAAGTTCTGTAACTTTATCAATCCGTAATTATCTGTGTATTATTTGTTTTTTTTTTCCATTTTCGAATGTCAATCAAAAATTAAAAAAATTAAAAAGTGACTTTTTATTTTTTTCCGTTTTATAATCTAACACACACACAAAAAAAAATGCCTGTTTTTTTATATTTCAGTTTTAGCAAACAGGCCATGGGACTGAATTTGTTTTTAATATTTTATTGTCTGGTTTACGTGACCCTGAAATGGCTTTGTTTTATAATCGAGGACTGGACTTTTGTTTTCATTACACATCTGTGCCACTAGATGGAGCCGCACTGCAGTAACCAGCTAGAGAACAGCAGGACAGTGAACACATGGAGCAGATCTGATGGAACATGGAGGAATGACGCGATTGTCTTGGACAAAGAGGTTTGAAAGTTTTTTTTTCTTCAGACAGAATTGTTATATATATATGTATATATATATATATATATATATTTATATATAATATTGCTACCTGAATTGCTACCTGAACTGTAAAGTACACTGATTTTTACCATTCTCCATCTCTGGTTTAGTTTCGCCTGCCGATTATTTTCCGGTTCAGCCAGTAACAGACTTTTCAAAACAAAAGCATGTGAGCAACATGGGTTGACGCGCGATAAAATAAATGTTGTTAAAAGATAGCTTTTTTTTCAATACATAATTATTTAAAATAAAATAAATCCTCTTTACATAGGTTTGACATTAAGGCTTTGACATTAAAAACTACAGTGATTTAAAAAAAAAAAAAAAGCTTAAGAAAATATTGTGATTAAAATAGATCCTCTCCCATTTTCTTGCACACATTTTTTTAATGGATTATGTGTACAGGTGGTGACCCCACCTCTACCTGCTGAATTACATCACTTTGAAAGCTGCACCGGGTGTTATGAAAGCGACGCAGAACGCCCATCCGTCACAAAAACAGACACTTTTGGAAGGCATGATTTCATAGAAACTATTAGAAACTTTAATCCAACCCTCTTCTTTTGCTTTGATGTCCATTCAAGTCACTAAGAGCAGTTGCGAATTTTGACCCTTTGGGCTTGGGACATTTCTCTTGCAGCCAACCCAGGTTCAAGTCCTGGTCTCTGGGCATTTGTTGTGTGTTTGTCCCTATTTCTTTCAATAAAATCTGCAAAATCTTCAACAAGAAAAACAAAACAAAAAAAACGGTGTTGGCAGAAAGGTACGCTTTTGGAAAGTTCAACAGATTTGGTTCATGTTTTGTCCGGTTTAAACTTCATTTTCAGTCACTGACTAACTAGATCGAAGCCTGATTTACCCGTCTGCATAGCAGCCAGACACATAGCCTACGTAGAGAACAGAAGCGGCTGCTCATCTCGATTGTCTAGTTATTTAGCATCACTCTGCAGTTCCAGCACCAAACACTAGGTGGTGGTGTTGGGTTGTTTCCCTGCAGCGCTGCAGCCAGCAGTGCTGAGCTTCCTTTAGATTACTTCCTACACGCTGACGTCGCAGCGGAGCAAATGAATTACCCTGTTTAATGTTTTCTTCTTCTGAAGCACTTTCTGTTGCATTTTTAATGTATGAAAAGTGCCGTATAAATAAAGTTTGACTTGATTTGAAGTTCATCTCACGTGAGTCGGAGGCGATGAACGTTGAGCAACTGCAATTTTCGCAGACGCTGCAGCAATCTGTCTTTCTAACCGGCTTGAAAATCCCGAAGAGGTAGAAGCGGGAAAAAAGCGGGTCAAAGGAGAGCAAAACTAACAAGCTGACCAATCGCATTTGTTGCGCCGCATAGCTACATTTGGATAAGGGTCCACGTCAGGGTCTGGAGTAGGGGTGTGAAAAAAAATTGATTTGGCAATATATTGCAATTTTCGGCACCCGATATAATATCGATTTTTCAGCTCCTAATATCGATTTTTTTTACAATGCTGTCAGTATGTTGTAATGGTTACTTAAATGTGCAAAAACACTAATAATAAACAATAAATAGGTTGTTTTGAAGCAAATAGTTTTGACTCTGAATGATCAATATCATCTGATGAACATATACAGCAACTTGATTTTTCATCTCTACTTTTATTTTTTTAATGTTAACTGGGTAAAATATCGCAATATATTGTGATATCGCCATATCATGATAATATTGTATCGTGACCCAAGTATCATGATACATATTGGTCTTTGTCAATACTCACCCCTAGTCCAGAGTATCGAAACCGTACCCCCCTACAGTGGTGGTTTTAATGTTGTGGCTAATAATGTAGACTTTGTTAGGTCTTAAAAGTTTAAAAGTAATAAGCATGTAGAGAGACCATACTACCATATTGACAGATCCTCCATCTCTGAATGAGGAAAAAGGTGTAAAATGAGATATTTTAAGGTCATGGGCGTTGGTTTTAGGGTATTGATAACTATTTCAGTGTGCAAAATGTGTCGTGATCCCTTCAGAGGATGGATAAAGATGGTTAATTGGTCTGAAGACCACTTTGTTTTTAGATCTGGAAAGGTTCTGCAGGTGGTTCCTTCTGAGAAGCGTTTACTGAAAGAGTCAAGAATAAATTCTGACTAACCAGACAAAAGGCTGTTTTTGGAGCCTGCAGCTGCTCTTTAGATCACCTCACATCCATGCTGGGATCACTCAGCATTGGACCGATTACAAACATGAATGTCTGTGTCATTTGAACCAGAAAGAAGGGAAGCAGGGCGCAAACTCGTCACAAACTTTCCCTTAAAGTTGCTCGGTCGCATTTGATGTTGGACTTTACAGCCAAACAAAACGCGGGCTTTAAAAAGCTCTAAATATTTCAGTGCTGTAAATGAATCCCTACAAGGGAAAGACATTGTGGTGCGCTGGCGCCGAAGTTTCTTTATGAGAAGTCGCTGCGTCCGATCGCTTTCTGTGACAGAAACCCATTAGAGAGGAGGGGAGCCGCAGAAAATCAGGCTGCTGGCTATTTCAGGGAATGTAAGTCTGGAGAGGCGATCCGTCACGAGGCCGCGCTGCCATCGTCCCCTACGCCATGAGAGGGAATGAAGGGAAATCAAAGAAACGCAGAGGAAAGGAAATAAAGATGGAGTTGACAAGAGAGGGGAAAGAAAAATGGTTCATGGGTTGGAGAAGATGAAGAGAAAAGCAGCGGCTGCACGAAAGGAGAAGAATGAATAGTTTTATTGAGAGCCTTACTCACTTCTAATTCATCTCTCCGTAAATTTATCACGTGAAAGTTCTCCAAGAGATACCTGTGTGTTTCTGTGTGCTGAAATGATTTATGTGAAGGATGACAGACGCCAAAAGACATTAGCTTTGTCTATGTAAGGCTTTTGGTAACTGGTTTTAATATTACTGCTAGTTTTAAAAACCTGATGTGTCAGCGCTGCGTCAAAACATTACAGTTGATCATTCTGTCCTCGTGTGGAAACAGGAGGCGTCAAAGCTTCAGCTATTGTTTTGTTTCACTTTATGCTTGCGGGTATCAAGATGAAATGTGGCTTTCATCAGTTTCTGTTCCTCTTAGAAAGATTTGACTTCTGTGAGCAGAATATCAGGACATCGGATATTTACGGGCTACGGCTGTTGGATTGTTCCAGCTGCAGGTTGGTGATGTCCGTTCGCTGGACGACGAGGACGCTCAGTCCCGGCTCATCTCAGAGACGCAGCAGCAGGACACGCAGACAGACACAGAGGAAGCACATGACTGTAGTCAGAAGGACAATATGGTTCTGAAGACACTCACGTAGAGACAGCACAGCTTCAGGTTGGTCAAACAGAGCGAGACGTCTTTTTCTGTCACACCAAACAGCTTGTAGAGTCCTGACTGAGTCTCTCTGGGGGGTCAGAGGTCAGAGGTCAGAACTTTAATGGACAGCAGCAGTCTGAGCATCGCATTCATTCATCACTGAGCTCCAGCCAGACAAGCTCGCCGCAGCATCTTGAAAGTCTGGAGAGGTGGAGATATGAGCTGGAGAGAAGAGGAATAAAGTGAAAGTGAAAGGGAGGTGGGCAGAATGTGAGGATGTTCGGAGAAGAGGTGAAGAAGGTGCAGCTGTTGAAACAGCTGGAGTCGACTGTTCAGATCAACGAAGAGTGGGCAAAAGAGGTGAAGAAGGGAGCGCAGGGAGGGTGGATGGATGGAGAAGAGTGTCTGGACTGATGTGTGACAGAGGAGCAGCAGCGAGAGTTAAGGGAAAGGTTCATGAGACAGAAGTGAGACAGCAGCAGGTGGTGGAGTTCGAGGTTTTTGTTGGAAGTGACCAGACAGGGTCCGATGGAAACGAGTGATCCGCTGAGGTGATCCCTAAAGGGAAAAGTTTAGTCAAACAGCGATGCTGACGTCATGATCACACCACAGTGAAACACACTTGAAATGTTCTTTTTTAACAAATAAAGTGTAGAAAGTCACCAAAACCTTGGATGTCATGGCCCGTAATTGTTCTGCTACTGCAGTCTAGTGCTGGGCGGTTTACCGGTTCATACCGAATACCGGTGTTTATTTTTCTTATGATATGAATTTTTCATATACCGTAATACCGGTGAGTATGTACTGTAGTGTATACAACGTTGGGAACGCCGCACAGCGGAACCTAAGTGCCGCAGAACATTGTTTGACAGGGGACTGTTTTGCAGTTGCACTGGAGGCACAACACACTGCTAGTTTCTGGTTAAACGGTGATGGCTGCTAACAGAGAAAGTCCCGAAGTGGAAGCTCCAGAACGGCAACATGAGACTGAGGAACTTCTTCCTAAACGAGGAGCCGTGTCTGTCGTGTGGAAGTTCTTTGGATTTTAAAAAGACGACGTCCAACAAACTACAATAATCTGCAAATGTTGCCGAGCTAACGTTGTAGCCGCGGGAGGCTACACCAGCCTGGTGTTGCCTCCCCCGGCTACAACTTTAGAACGTTGTTTACATTGTGTAGTTAATGTTGATTTTTTACAAAATATGTTTTTTCAAGTTGTCTGCAAAATTTGAAAAATAAAAGGGCTCTGTATTTTAACTGCAACTATCATCATTCTGATTCCTTCACTTAACTAGAATCATGAGTGCCACCTCTTTGTAAATAGTATCATTTTGTGAGGCCATGCAAACCTGTATTAATACTAGTGTAGATATGAATGTTTTTCTACAATATTCACTCCTCATGACAGTAAAATAGGTCATTCTAAGACAATTTACTGCAGCAATTTGATTAGAAAATGTGGTTAACACCCAGTTTTGCCTTCAAAAAAAAAAAAAAAATACCGTGATATACCGTGAAACCGATATAATTGTAAAAAAATACAGTGATATAAATTTTTGGTCATACCGCCCAGCACTATTGCAGTCTGAAAAAATGTGTAATTGATTTATCTTTAAAAAGAAAATAATTACTGCTGTTGATGGGTGAAAAGATGGGTGGATAACATTTCTATCTGAGGCAAGTCTGCGATAAAACTAAACCTGCTGAAGAGTATTTGGTCCCTCGACAGACTCGTCCACCGCTTCGCTGCCTGGAACCGTCGTGTTAATGCGTCTTCTTCTCTTTCTGGGTTTCTGCTTCTCATTACTTAAAAGCAATTTATCATCTGACAAACCTGTGGCGCCAGCATTTTCCTTTTTTTTATTTATGTAAAAACTGACACATCATTTATCTCACGGACTGTGAAGAAAAGCCCACTTTTTAAGTATGAACTCCGACCCGGGAGATGCTCTCGTCTGTCTCGAGCTCTTCATTAAAGCTGAGGGACGGTGGCCATTAAGGCGCCGGAGATGAAGGGGCTGCTCGCAGGTGCGTTGGCTTCACACGACGACGTTGACAGCAGCGATATTTTTCCATGCGGAGGAGCTCGCTGCAGAACGAGCTGATGGTTTGTTATGCGGTTCGTTAGGTCGAGGGCTGCCGCTGCCGTCTGGTCCGGAGGTGATCTGCATATGTCCTGCATGTCGGGCATCTGGGGGCCACAGCAGGCATCCTCGTTGGTACTGATCACTCGGCTCTGAACTACATGAAGTCAGTAAAAGGTTGCGGCACATCTGGGTGAAGACAGTGAACCTGCTGTCTGAGCTTGTTTCTGATTTCTGCTGGTTTCTTAAATTGCATAAAACATCACCTGATCGCAGCAGCAGCAGCGTGTCATCGCTGCGTCAGCTCAGGTGAGCGCCGGGCCACGAAGTAAGCAGTCGGTATATGTGAGATGTGCTTGCTGTAGAGGTCTTTGGAACAACCCGACAACCCGAAAACCTGAGGTTCCGACCCGACCCGCATCGGGTCTCGGGTCCATTCAAAAGACGTGACTCTGGTCAGTTCAGGTCGGAATCAGTACAGTTAGCCTCGGGTCCGGTCGGTGCTCTCTGACAGGCTGGGTCCGCGTTTACTCCAGAGTGGTAAAGATATTGGCGGTGGCAGCTAATGTCAGGACTCGGGACAGTTAAATTAATTATTCATTAACGTGGCGTGTTTCTCATGAAACAACCGTGTTGCCGTAGCGTGTTGTTAGCGGTTTGCCCGGCAGCTGTGAAGCACAACGAATCACCAACATGACAACGCTGGATGAGAGAACATATTCACGACACGTCCTGACCGGTGTAGGCTATTAGCGTTAGCAGTTGCTACCAATAGCATCTGTATCCACAAAGAAAATAACGACGTGTATTTATTGTTGTTTACATCACGTAGCCTATGTAGCAACTGAACCGGGTAGAAGAAGACAACTTTAGGTAAGAAAATCAAGTTTTATTCAACGCTAGACAACTTTAACATGAGCAACTTTGGGCTGGCTTGTCTCGGTTCTATTCGGGTACTCGGTTCGGTTTGTGGTCGTAAAGTAAAGACTCTGGGTCCAAATATTGCGGGTCCATTCGGGTTTGGACTCCCGGACTCATGATAATAGCTCGGGTCGAGTCGGTTTCAGGTCGAATTTTCACGGGTCCATTCGGGTTCGGATCGATGAAAGTGGACCCGTGAAGACCTCTTGCATGCAGACATTTACCTCCACGGTAAATGCGATGATGGGGTTTCCCACCGAGGCCTGGTGTCTGGGACTGTCAGCCTATCGTTTAACGGCGCTGACTCATCGTCGGTCGGGTCTGGCTTTAGCGAGACCTCTGCAGGCTTCTCACTGGTCTTGATCTCTCTTTTACTGCAACACGTGGTAAAAGCAAACAGAAATATGCAGGATATACTTTAGATTCCTCCTGACGGGAAGGACACGCATCATAACTCAGCCTCAGCACCGCCATTCAGCTCGACACATTTGCAACAATAACAGCAGAGGAATGAGGAAAAAACAGAGAGACGGAGGGATGTTAGGGAGCGAATGACTGCTGGTGATGTGGCGGTTTATGATGGAGGGACTGGACGCATCGCAGCAGCGTCACACATCCATCAGCTGCACGGAGGTTCATTAGGATGTGAGCTGTGCAGAAATAATGGATCGTACTGCACGAAGAGGAGGAGGGAACACAGACTGTGTCGATAAGCAGAAAACCAAATTATGCATTTCGTTGTTGCCCCCAGATAAGGAGAAATGTTTCTTCTAATAAGTACTAGAAAATGATGGAGGGAGAAGAGGATCAGGAGGAGACAAAAGCCGTGAAGGATGCATGAGTCGTTCTTTTAAACTGCGTTGAAAGTAAAATAATTCTCATTCACGCTTCATTTTGGAAGTCAGCGGTTTACAGACTGCTTTTTTTTTTTTTTAATACTGTTTTTGGATTCTCCAATGAACCAAATAGTTTAAGTAGGTGACAAGTCGAAACCGCGCGAAGGTTCGGCAGCGATCTGCTGCGGTTAGAGGTGGGCGATCAGAATATCGATACCAATGCTGGTATTGATATCGAACAATACTCTTGAAAAAATGGATGTTCAAGCTCTTTTTCTCTCCCAGAAGCACTGATGGCTGCGAAGTGCAAATTCACTGAAGTGTTTATGACAGCTGTCCCTGTGTCCTCCTCCCCTCTCATCTCGTCTTTTGACAGCGTTGACATCAGCCAAACAAGCATGCAGGTAGACTCAGACTGGCTCCTCCCCCCGGCCCCGCCCACTCATCACACTCCTACAAAATGTTAATCGTGATAATTAAGTATTTTGCTGTCACCTGTAAAGTTTGACAAAATTCCATCCTAGGCTTTAACAAAATAATCCAAAGACAAAAATCACAAAACCACCAAAAGGTCAGCAGTTTCATGAAAGATCAAGCTTAATATGAAATAGTATCGGTATCGGTATCGGTATTGGTATTGGTATTGGTATCGGTATTGGTATCGGCGACACTGGCCCTGTATTTACTTGATATCAGATCGATACTAATATTCCTGGTTTTGCTCACCTCTGGCCACGGTGACGTGGACCGACACAGTCCCGTATCATCACGAATGCTGACTATCAGACTGGATGTTGAGGGTTCTTCTCTTCTGAAGGCATGACGTCGAGCGGGAAATCTGACACCACAGCTGGCTGGAAAAGCAACAAATAACCGTAACCAGTTACTGGTGTCACATTGGTGACAATGTGGTCCAGGATGAAACGGACTCCTTTGTCTTAAGGGCAAATGAAGTTGGATAAGTTATACAGTGATCCCTTAATTTTTCTAGGTTAATGGGGTTAGGGTTAGGGTCGCGCCTCCCCGCGAAAATCAAAATCCGTGAACTGGAGCCGGAGCCCCCCGAGCCTAAATAATGTGTTTAAAAAATGTTTAAAAACCGTAAAAAAGTAGCGAGTCACTGCAGCGAAACAAGACAAAGGCTCAACTGTGGTCTTTCTTTTTCCTTCACAGTCTCTGGTCTCTGAACCGTAGAAAACAAACCGCTGGTATTGTGCTATTTTTAGCTCATAATTAGCGGGTAACACGCTAACAACAACAAAAGAAAAAGTCCGGTTTTCTCTGTATGGAACGAGCACTTTATTCCGGCACTGCAGGAACTTGTAACATCACACAGGTTGTATTGTTGGGCTCCTGTCGGTTAACAGAGAATGTAAATCTATACACGCTGGGCTGCTGTTGATGCTCACTACACTTTTCATCTAACCCCGTTTTTCACTACATTACCCATAAGGCCACCTTCTTAAAGGGGCTGGCTCACAACATTTCTTCGCTGTGAGAGAACACGCACAACATCCTGTGATGTTTCCACAATTTTTTCTTGACTTTTTAAATTATGTACACTACCGTTCAAAAGTTTGGGGTCACCCAAAGAATTTTGTGTTTTCCATGAAAAGTCACACTTATTCACCACCATACGTTGTGAAATGAATAGAAAATAGAGTCAAGACATTGACAAGGTTAGAAATAATGATTTGTATTTGAAATAAGATTTTTTTTACATCAAACTTTGCTTTCGTCAAAGAATCCTCCATTTGCAGCAATTACAGCATTGCAGACCTTTGGCATTCTAGCTGTTAATTTGTTGAGGTAATCTGGAGAAATTGCACCCCACGCTTCCAGAAGCAGCTCCCACAAGTTGGATTGGTTGGATGGGCACTTCTTACGTACCATACGGTCAAGCTGCTCCCACAACAGCTCAATTGGGGTCAGATCTGGTGACTGCGCTGGCCACTCTATTACCGATAGAATACCAGCTGCCTGCTTCTGCTCTAAATAGTTCTTGCACAATTTGGAGGTGTGTTTAGGGTCATTGTCCTGTTGTAGGATGAAATTGGCTCCAATCAAGCGCTGTCCACTGGGTATGGCATGGCGTTGCAAAATGGAGTGATAGCCTTCCTTATTCAGAATCCTTTTACCAGTACAAATCTCCCACCTTACCAGCACCAAAGCAAACCCCAGACCATCACATTACCTCCACCATGCTTAACAGATGGCGTCAGGCATTCTTCCAGCATCTTTTCATTTGTTCTGCGTCTCACAAACGTTCTTCTTTGTGATCCAAATACCTCAAACTTGGATTCATCCGTCCACAACACTTTTTTCCAGTCTTCCTCTGTCCAATGTCTGTGTTCTTTTGCCCATCTTAATCTTTTTCTTTTATTGGCCAGTCTCAGATATGGCTTTTTCTTTGCCACTCTGCCCTGAAGCCCAGAATCCCGCAGCCGCCTCTTCACTGTAGATGTTGACACTGGTGTTTTGCGGGTACTATTTAATGAAGATGCCAGTTGGGGACCTGTGAGGCGTCTGTTTCTCAAACTAGAGACTCTAATGTACTTATCTTCTTGCTCAGTTGTGCAACGTGGCCTCCCACTTCTTTTTCTACTCTGGTTAGAGCCTGTTTGTGCTGTCCTCTGAAGGGAGTAGTACACACCGTTGTAGGAAATCTTCAATTTCTTAGCAATTTCTCGCATGGAATAGCCTTCATTTCTAAGAACAAGAATAGACTGTCGAGTTTCAGATGAAAGTTCTCTTTTTCTGGCCATTTTGAGTGTTTAATTGACCCCACAAATGTGATGCTCCAGAAACTCAATCTGCTCAAAGGAAGGTCAGTTTTGTAGCTTCTGTAACGAGCTAAACTGTTTTCAGATGTGTGAACATGATTGCACAAGGGTTTTCTAATCATCAGTTAGCCTTCTGAGCCAATGAGCAAACACATTGTACCATTAGAACACTGGAGTGATAGTTGCTGGAAATGGGCCACTATACACCTATGTAGATATTGCACCAAAAACCAGACATTTGCAGCTAGAATAGTCATTTACCACATTAGCAATGTAGGGAGTGTATTTCTTTAAAGTTAAGACTAGTTTAAAGTTATCTTCATTGAAAAATACAGTGCTTTTCCTTCAAAAATAAGGGCATTTCAATGTGACCCCAAACTTTTGAACGGTAGTGTATTTCTGAAAAATCCGTGAATAACTAAAACCAGGGAACTTAAAGCACGAATTGGCGAGGGATCACTGTAGATGGTATTCCAGAGTTGGACAAACGCAGGACAGCTTTCCACTTCAGCTCAGTCCATCTTTGGTAAACTCGGGTCAAGAAAAGACAGCCGAGTTTTTGATCTTGGATCTCGGACCAGGAACGTCTGTTTCTCCGTATGGACCTTGAACCTGGAGACGATGGTAAACATCACTGTTCCGATTTTTTTACAGATGTGCTGCTGCCATCGTGAGGTTTGTAAATCATTGCATTCTGCAACGTTTGCCCGTCATCTTCTTCACCATGATGGACCCCCCCAGGGATAAGGTTAAACCCAGCATTCCAACATTTTGGGAAATTAGGTCGCCGGAAACAAAAACTGTTCTTTTGCAGTAAGTGTGAGTCACATAAATCTCTGTTGGCAGAGTATTCAGTCACATGACGAGTTAGATTATACTGAAGATGACAATGGCAAGATGCTAAACCACTTTAATCCGCTTTACTTATTGCCTGCTGCGGGAAATAAGGACTCAAACACACACACATGCACACACAAGAGGTGTGCGAGTGCGTTAGTTTGTTGTCAAGACAGATGATTGAAGCGGACTGATCCTATTAGGTAGCAGCAACACACACCTGAAAGGTTCTTCGCAAACGCTCACGCCGCCGTGTGACTCAGCGGCGTCGTATTCACAGCCGAACGGGGAACAGAGTGAAGGAAGCAGAACTAAAGGATGCCTGTCAGGTTTATTTCTGTCTCTGGGGCTTCATGCTCTGATCTGCCTCCCTTCCTCCCCTCTGCTGATAAAAAAAAAGCACCATAAATGGCAATAACACATCTGTTAAAAGGTGGGACAGGGTGATAATTACTAGGGATGCACGATAACTGTTTTTTTAAACCGATAACCGATAACTTTCAGCTCCTAAATGCCGATACCGATAACACACACATATACCTAAGCTCATTACATCAATACTATGAACAAAATAGAAAATAGTTTAGACTAGATAAGTCTTATTCTACTGTCATCTTAACTTGATATGACAAGTTTTACCTATATTTGTTGACCCCTTACATTAATATCGGATCATGGTTCCTTGTCCTGTATGTTGATCACAGTTGTGATTAAAGGTTTCGGTGGGACGTGGAGATTTTTCACATTTCAAATTGGACCTTGGTATTCTGAAGTTGGCTGCACTAGGTATTATGCACTGTACAGGGCATAAAATCGCGACTAACTGGTCGCCAAATGCAACCAAAATTTTCAACCAAAATTTCGACCGTTTTTTTCTGCCTTGTCGCCAGTGGCGAGGGCCACAAAATCCACCATCAACTTAGAAAAAAATCCTTTTTTTTCTATGATTTCTGCACATTTGTCATGTGTCACCAAGGCAAACATATCTAAATAATTTAGAAACAAAGTTTATTCGGTGAAAAGTGGACATGTTTTGGGTGCAGATCGTTTGCCGGAACGTTGTCTCATAAAAATACACAACAGAATAGTTAACAAGAAAGAAATGATATTAGTTTTCATAGTAAGCATCATGGAAACAGAATAAAATGCGCTTTCATGCTTGAAATCATACCTGTCAGGTATCCTGTTTTGGCCGGGAAAGTCCCGTATTTTACTCTTCTCTCGTCCTCCCGTATTAGTATTTTTCCCGTAAATCTCCTGTATTTTAACCTGTGTTATTAAAAAAATAATAATGCACTACTTCCTGAACTTCAGCCAGCTGCTTTGTTTCCTGTGTGCCATTAATTAACAAACTGATTAATCCAGGTGTGTCTGACCTCACAGCAATGGTCAGACACACCTGGATTGATCCGTTTGTCAATAAATGGTTGCTGAACATGCTGGGAGCGTCCATGATGATGTCAGCAATCTACGGGGGCGACGAAAAACACTGGCGACCAAAAATGCAATGCTAGCTGGCTACCAACTTCAAAAACCTCGCAGCCAGGGGCTTCTGGGTAAAAACTCTAATTTTATGCCCTGTTTCTAGATAGTGAGATGAGTCGATTTCATGTCGAGAGACATCGTTCTGACATTGTCTCAGGCACGTGCCTTTTTATCCTAAATATATAGTAAATATAGTATATAGTATAAGTATTGATCTGGTCCGGTGAAGGCCGTGGCCAGTGAACTAACCGAGAGTTGACTCATACGGAGTTATGACAAGGTGAACGTGACCAGACAAGAAATAAAAGGGCCATCCAGCTGTCTCAGGAGGACCAGTTCAAGGTTGAGTCTACATATTTCCATGCATCCATCCATTATCTATCCCCGTTTAGTCCTCTGCAGGGTCTGCTGGAGCCTATTCTACATATTTAATACATTTAACCTTAAAGTAACCTTTTTACTGCAGGACTTTTTCATAGAGCAGGACAGACACCAACCAACGTACAACACTTAATTTTGGATGTCATTGACCCCGAACGCAGAAGTTCAAGGATTTTGTTTCCACTTTTTGTTTCGCGGAGGCGAACGTTCAGCTCCAGTATATTTTTTAAAAAGCTGTGAGTGAGTTGCCGTCCATGGACAGCAGGGTCCTTGGTGGACCCAGACTGAGGAGGGACCGGAGCCAGGAGCAGCTGCTCTTTTCACCGGAGGCAGATCAGGACACGTTGTTCATCATCACGGCTGCGCAGTGATGTCATCGCCACCGTGGCGAGGAGACAAACGCTCCTGCTGCTCGTCTCACACTGACTCCAATCTGTCATGTTTCTGTGAAACTTGGACGACACGTCCGTGTGTTTGTTGGCCCGTTCGGTCTGCGTGCATCTAAAAAATCTCACTCCAACAGAGACGTCGACTCGTCTCGGACCTTTAAAGCAGAAACAGTTTCGTAATGTGACGTCACTTTGTCCCCGAGTCCTCGAGCCGTGGGCGTAAACGTGCGTGGGGACGAGCGCGCGGAGGGCTGTTGGCGATGCCCTGCCAGGACTGGCACACGGCCCGCTGCCGCCGCCGCGCCCTCCTGCAGCCGTTCAGCAGACGCTGAATAAAACCTTCCTCCAGTTAGACACTAACAACAGACACACATGCTGCACTGAAATAAAACACTCTGGTGTGTGCGCGAGCGCCGTCACCAGTGATGCTGGTAATGCGTTACTTAGTAACACGCGTCGCTTAGTTACACGCGTTGCTTACTAACGCGTTCCTCTAATCTGATCGCTTTTTTCTGTAACGAGTAATCTAACGCGTTACTATTTCCAAACCAGTAATCAGATTAAAGTTACTTATCGAAGTCACTGTGCGTTATTTTTTGTCATTAATAGTAAAAATATATATTTGCTTTCTTCTTGCGTCTCGTGGAGTGAAGTCATAACTATGCGACAAGTCAGGTTGCAACACAAACAATAATGGAGGAGGGGGAAGAGAGGTGCGCACTTTTAAGCTGGAAATACAGACACTATTTTCACTTTTTGTCAGCTAAAGATGGCAATATTAAAGTTTGCTAGTTGTGTTTTTCTAGTTACAAAAACGCAACGTCAAATTTAAAGAAAGATTTGGACTCAAACTAGGGCGATTCCCACAAGGTGGTACAAAGCAGAGAGCAGGAGGCCCCCCCACCACCCAAACAACAAAAGCTGGACTTTAGCGCCAAACCAGTGAGTGTTGGCAAAACCGGTTGTCATTTTTATGTTGAGGCAGCGGGGGTTGTCAGCAGCTCCTGAATGTAACTAATAAAGTAACTTGTAATCTAACTTAGTTACTTTTAAAATCAAGTAATCTGTAAAGTAACTAAGTTACTTTTTAAAGGAGTAATCAGGAATCACTAATCAGATTACTTTTTTAAAGTAACTGTGGCAACACTGGCCATCACAAACACTGGCTCAGTTTCCTGTTGATGCATTCAGGCAGTTAGTGTCCTAATTCTCTAAATAAGAGGAAGCAGTGGAGTTTGGTCTGAGTACTTTCATGCGGTCAAGGCCACGTCTCAGATCCAGCTGTGTGGGCTCAGGTACTGAAAACGTGCACGGCCACCATCCACACATAAGTTCACTGGGGAGACGTTTAGTTTTTTATTCTAATTTATCTGAGCTCCAAATTATGTCGTTTAAGTGAAGTGAAGTGAAGTGAAGTGTAGTGGCCAGATATCCTCGACATGACCTCCAGTCACAACGTGAAAATGCTGAATACGTTCCAGCTGTGATTTAAATTTAAAAAAAGAAGAGGATGCAGCAGTGTGAAACAGCGTGTTTTATTAGCTCAGAAATCAGTCTGCAGCAAAACTAGTTACAGGCCACACGTTCTTCTTCTTCTCTTCTTTTTTTTCTTTTTGTTCTGTGCTTCAGAGCACATGTTTTGTTCTCTGAGGTGATTACCAACTCAAATCACCTGTCTAGGGCTGTAGCGATACGATACGATACACGATATTCGTCTCACGATACGATATATATCGATATACATCATTTTCCGAAAGATTTTAAAGGGACAAAGTGATTTTGGTGACATCTTGTGAGTGTTCCAATGATTTTGTTTGAATTTATTGAACTGAAAGCATCTATTACACATTATATGGTTGACAGGCAGCTTGCAAATGCTGGACAAAATGAATAAAAGATTTGTTGAGAAAAATTGTTTATTTATTTAAACAGTGCAAATTGTTACTTGCAAGCTTTTAAAGGTGGGACAGGGGGTTTAGAAAGAAGCTTAGAATATCGATACCTGCGGCTGAAAAATCGATACTCGATACTCAATAAAATATCGATATATATCGCAGAATCGATAAAATCGCTCAGCTTTACACCTGTCGGTGAGCTGTTCAGACGTGAGGATGTCCAGTGACGTCACAGACCCGGGTCCCAGCGGACTTACTCTTCTCCGAATATTTCTTTTATAAGCAGGTCCAAAGTTGTCTGTCAAGCGCTGGTGCATGTGTAACACCCCCTGAGAAAGGGGAGAAATAACCAGGACGTGAGTATGGGTGTGTTCACTCATTCAGCGCCTTTACTGGAATGAGGGAAGCACCGCGACTCCCGCTACAGCAGGTGGTGGAGACAAGAGCAATCAAGCACAGATGAACGGATGCACTCTTCAGAACGATCACAGATAATCACCAAAATAGATCATATCTGAAGCAAATGTATATATAAATGGAAGAAAAAATGCTTTTCTTAAAGAAAATCTTAAACTTTGGTTTTAACACTTTTTAAACAATATTTTAACATAAGATTATTTCTTTCTCTCTTCAACTAATGACTTTTTTAAGCATGTTTACATCATGAAATCAGTGTTTTTAACTACTCTTAAATGAAATAAGGATTCTTAACCTCTCACATTACCACAAGGTATTTTAGCAGTCCAGAAAATAAGCAGTATATTACCACATCAATTTCACCCTGTCACACTCTCCCCTACTTGACAAATGTCGTCCCGACATTGATAAAATGCAATTTCCATTTTTCTCTCTTTTTTTTTTTAAATACACAAACAGTCTCTCTCAGTCACCTGCTGAGGTAAAAAGATCAACATATGACAGTTCAGAAAATTCTGAAATGGCCATATAACTTGATATGTGTTGGCACGTAACAGTCCATAAGCATTTTCCTGCAATAACATTATGAAATGTGTTCATCATAAAGACAAGTATCCGCGTAAATAACTTCAAGTTAGTCAGATAACAGTCCATACATATCTACTGCAATGCATATACAAGAGGGGGATGGGGATAATATGGCTGTCCAGGAAGGTGCCATGGTGTCAGTCCAATGGGACATATGGGGTATAACTGGGGATTGGGCCGAACACTGTGACATGATGGGAGGCCCAGCTGATCATAGGTTATACGTTTTGGGGGTCGTCTCTCCCTTGGGGGCAGCTGGTAGGGTCGTTCCTCAGCATCACTGGCACTGTGTGATGAAGGGGAGGAAGGTGATGAGGGCTGCTGTGGGTGTTCAAGTAGGTCTCGTTCCTTACCTGGCCAAGCACCTGTGCCATGCTCCTCTGAGTGTTCACCACCAGGGGGCACTGCTAGTTGGGTAGGAGGAGCTGAAGGCAGTGGCTGAAGTCTTTCTGTTGCATGCCTTGGGACAACCTCACTTTCTAAAGCAGCAGGCCTGCAGCTCTGGGCTTGGGCTAGGTCATATTGCAGGTCATATTCATCTTCACTGTCCTCATCAGATTCTTGTACAGGCTGATGATTCCTTTTCTGCTTACCCTTCTGTGTGAGGGCTATTTTGTCTGTTTCCGATTCAAACGGCAAGTGGTCACAAGGCATGAGGAGGTTTCTGTGTAGAATCCTAGAGCGTCCCCTTCCTCCCTCTGGTCTCACTTCATAGACGGGAAGGTCAGATCCCATCTGCTTCACGACTGTGTGAATAGTCTCCTCCCAGTAATTGCGTAATTTGCCTGGTCCTTCTCTTGGAGTCAGGTTTTTGACTAGAACTCTTTCACCAGGCTGTAACACAGAACTTCTCACTTTTGAGTCGTAATACTTTTTATTCCTTTCAGCTGACTTTTGAGCATTTTTGCTTGCAATGGAATATGCTTCCTCCATGCCTTTTTTCCATTTGCTCACATAATCTCTGTAATCACTGGTTTCTGACTCTGATTGTAATCCGAAGAGCATGTCAACTGGAAGCCTTGGTGATCTCCCATAGAGTAGATGGAATGGAGAATAGCCCGTTACCTCACATTTGGTGCAGTTGTAGGCGTAAATGAGTTTGTTCAGGGATTCCTTCCAGTTAGACTTCTGTGTCTCTGTTAACGTTTTGAGCATTTGCAGCAAAGTCCTGTTCATTCTTTCCACCTGACCATTTCCCATTGGGTGGTAGGGTGTTGTCCTGGAACCAGCCACTCCACTGAGTCTTTTTAATTGACTAAACAACCGGTTTTCAAATTCTCCTCCCTGATCATGATGAATGCGTGAGGGGAAACCAAACTTCAGGGCAAAGTCATTGAAAATTATGTTTGCAGCTGTCTTTCCTGACTTGGATGTAGTGGCATAAGCTTGTGTAAAGCGGGTGAAATGGTCAACGATGACGAGAATGTACTCATATCCACCTTTGCATTTATCCAAATGAAGGAAATCAATACAGATCAGTTCAAATAGCTAAGTAGTTACAATGTTCATCAGGGGGGCTCTTGTGTCATTACACGGCTTTTTCTGTTTCACACAAACACACGCTTTTGTCACATAGTGCTCAATCTCAGATTGCATGTATGGCCAGAAGAAGCGGTCACGTACCAGGGACACAGTACGGTCGACACCCTGATGACCCATTTTGTCATGAAGTTCTTCTAACACTTTTCCTTTGTACTGCTCTGGCAACACTAGCTGCTTCCGGGTTGCAGTGGTTCGATACAGAAGTCCATCTCTGTCTACTGTGAGCTTGTCCCACTCTCTGAACAGGCACTGTGTTTTTGGACAGGATTCCTTCACATCTTTAGCTGGTGGTTTAGAGTCTGACAGTTTGCTACTTAGGACAATGTGAATGACTGGGTCTGACTTTTGAGCCTCACGTAGCTGTTCTTTAGGAATGGGGCTTATTGATACTGCAGCTGGTTCATTTTCCCCTGAGACAGACATCGATGCAACCGTAAGTGCCCACACTTCCGGGGACTCTGTCTGGACTTCGACAGCCTGGATGACAGCAGCGATAGCGTCAGGTGGCAGCTCCTCTGAGCAGTCTTTCATCATTTCCTCAACATTCAGTGGCATTCATGATAAGGCGTCTGCATCACTGTTTTGTTTTCCTGGTCTGTACTTTATTGTGAAATGAAAGTCAGCTAATTCTGCAACCCACCTAGATGTGGTTGCGTTCAGCTTGGCAGTTGACAAAATGTAGTTCAGAGGGTTATTGTCACTAAATACAGTAAAAGTGGGAGCGTAGTATAGGTAGTCACGAAATTTCTCTGTGACTGCCCATTTTAAAGCCAGAAACTCCAATTTTCCTGCATGGTAGTGATAGTTCTTCTCTGCTGATGTTAAGCTGCGAGAACCATATGCAATAACTCTCAGCTTTCCATTTTGTTGCTGGTATAGCACTGCTCCTAACCCCTGGTGTGATGCATCGGTGTGCAAAACGAATGGCTGACTAAAATCAGGAAAGCCTAGCACAGGTGGGTTATGCAAGCAGTCAACTAACGCCTCTACAGCCTTCTGATGTTGATCAGTCCACGTAATTGGCTTACTAGAGGGCACAACTTGGTTTACCTTCTTTGATTTTCCCTTTCTTTCACTTTTACTGACAGTAGCTTGCCCTGCGTCTGCTCTCAGGAGGCTATACAAGCAACTAGCTGTCTTAGAAAATCCTTCAATGTACTGCCTGTAATAGGACAGTAACCCAAGCAACTTTCTGAGCTGGCCTACATTCTGTGGCTTGACTTCTTTCAATGCTCTGACTGCTTCAAAATCAGCAGGATCAACCCGACTGCCTTCTGAAGAAACAATTCTGCCCAAATAACGTACTTCTGGTTTGAAAATATCACATTTACTAGGTTTAAGTTTAATGCCATACTCCCTGAGTCTCTGTAGCACTTTGCGTACATCATTTACATGGTCATCAAACGTCTTACTGAAAACCAATGTGTCGTCTAGGTAGGGCACACAGATGTTATCACGAAGGCCTTCTAGGCATTCCTCCATACATCGCTGAAATGCAGCAGGAGCGTTCATAAGACCAAAGGGGATGCGGATCCACTCATAGAGACCCCACGGGGTTACAAAAGCTGTGAGTGGTCTGCTTTCTTCAGAAATAAATCCTTGGTGGTATGCTTTCCCTTGGTCTAGAAGGGAAAACCAAGAATGACCACCTAAACTATCCATTATGTCTTGGACTCGTGGGATCGGTTGGCGATCCGGGTAAGTCTTTCTATTTAAATCCCTATAATCTATGCACAACCGCAATGTACCATCCTTTTTCCTTACACACACCACTGGAGAGGAGTACGAGGAATTTGACTTCCTGACCCAGCCTTGCGCAATTAGGTCATGAAGGTAATCCTTCATCTCCTGGTACAGTGGTCTGGGTACTGACATGTACGTGCGTTTAACTGGCTCACTGTCTTTAAGGGAGATGCTCATTTTTAGTCTCTCAATACAGCCAATATCGTTGTCCAACCTGGAGAAAGCATAGCACTCTTCTCTGAGCATCTGTTTGACTCTCTCTCTCTGTTTTTCATCCAGATGACTTAGGTCTACTGGTGGATCTCACCTCTCACTATCATCACATGGACTCAGTGTGCTGGTATGATTCACTGTAGCTACTGTTTTAGTGTTTTCGAAGGTCTGAGATGGCAGTATGGCTGTTATGGTCTGTACAGTGCCTATTACAGTTCGCCCCAGCAAGACAATATCACGGTCAGTGGAGTTAGACACCTCAACTGTGATGACCGGCAAGACATCTTTCCTGACTTTGACTAATGTTTCGACAAACTCAAGACCATGTGGCCATTGTGGATTCAGATCTGGCTCAAAGACCATAGTCACATTCTCTTTAAATGGGCGTGAAGCTACACGACACTCAATAACAAGATGACTATGTTTTGGTACTGTGACTCGCTCTTTCTTTGTCTTCACCCAGAACTCATCTGTTCTGTCCGCACTAACCGCCTGAATAAAAGCTCTAACCTTGTTTCTTTTTAGGCAAGGGAAAGAGGTTCTTACAGTACTGAATTTCTTATCCTCCTCTGTCTTCGTCAAAAAGTGCTCTATAACGTTAAAACCTACAATGGGGTGAGACAGGTGCTGACCTTTCATTACAAGCATGGGAATGACCATCTCTTCAGCTTGGCTACCTTCAGGGAGAAGCTGGAACTCTGTTTCAATCCATCCCAGGTAAGGCATCTCAGTTCCATTTGCTGCAGTCAGAGTAAGTCCTTCTGGTGAGTCTACTATTTCAGATACATCCCTTAGTTGTACGTTTGGAAAGTATTCATTTCTCCACCCCTCATCCATTATTGACACCTGTGAGCCTGAGTCCCATAAAACTTGTATTCTGTGTCTGCCCAGAAGACATTCAACTAGACACTGTTGCCCCAGTGCTGAGGCAAAAACTCGGACATGGGAGGAGTTTGGAGAGGCCATGGAGAACGACTTCCGAACGGCTTCGAAGAGATTCTGGTCCACCATCCGGCGTCTCAGGAGGGGGAAGCAGTGCTCCATCAACACTGTATACAGTGGGGATGGGGAGCTGTTGACCTCGACTCGGGACGTTGTGGATCGGTGGAGGGAATACTTCGAAGACCTCCTCAATCCCGCCGACACGTCTTCCAATGAGGAAGCAGAGTCTGGGGACTCAGGGGTGGACTCTCCTATCTCTGGGGCTGAGGTTGCCAAGGTGGTTAAAAAGCTCCTCAGTGGCAGGGCCCCGGGTGTGGATGAGATCCGCCCGGAGTTCCTCAAGGCTCTGGATGCTGAGGGGCTGTCTTGGTTGACACGCCTCTGCAGCATCGCGTGGACATCGGGGACAGTACCGCTGGATTGGCAGACTGGGGGGTGGTGGTCCCCCTCTTTAAAAAGGGGGACCGGAGGGTGTGTTCCAACTACAGGGGGATCACACTCCTCAGCCTCCCTGGGAAGGTCTATTCAGGGGTCCTGGAGAGGATGGTCCGTCGGATAGTCGAATCTCGGATTGAGGAGGAGCAGTGTGGTTTTCGTCCCGGCCGTGGAACGGTGGACCAGCTCTACACCCCTCTTCAGGGTCTTGGAGGGGGCATGGGAGTTCGCCCAACCAGTCTACATGTGTTTTGTGGACTTGGAGAAGGCGTTCGACCGTGTTCCCCGGGGATTCCTGTGGGGGGTGCTTCGGGAGTATGGGGTGCCGGACTCCCTTATACGGGCTGTCTGGTCCCTGTACGACCGGTGCCAGAGTTTGGTCCGCATTGCCGGCAGTAAGTCGGATTCGTTTCCAGTGAGGGTTGGACTCCGCCAAGGCTGCCCTTTGTCACCGATTCTGTTCATTACTTTTATGGACAGAATTTCTAGGCGCAGTCGAGGTGTCGAGGGGATCCGGTTTGGTGGCCTCAGGATTGGGTCTCTGCTATTTGCAGATGATGTGGTTCTGTTGGCTTCATCGAGCCGTGATCTACAGCTCTCGCTGGAGCGATTCACAGAAGCGGCTAGGATGAGAATCAGCACCTCCAAATCCGAGACCATGGTCCTCAGCCGGAAAAGGGTGGAGTGCCCTCTCCGGGTTGGGGATGAGGTCCTTCCCCAAGTGGAGGAGTTTAGGTATCTCGGGATCTTGTTCACGAGTGAGGGAAGGATGGAGCGGGAGATCGACAGACGGATCGGTGCGGCATCTGCAGTGATGCGGGTGCTGCGCCGGTCTGTTGTGGTGAAGAGAGAGCTGAGTCGGAAGGCGAAGCTCTCGATTTACTGGTCGATCTACGTTCCCACCCTCACCTATGGTCATGAGCTTTGGGTGGTGACCGAAAGAACAAGATCGCGGATAAAGCGGCTGAAATGAGCTTCCTTCGCAGGGTGGCCGGGCTCTCCCTTAGAGATAGGGTGAGAAGCTCGGTCATCCGGGAGGGGCTCAGAGTAGAACCGCTGCTCCTCCGCATCGAGAGGAGCCAGATGAGGTGGCTCGGGCATCTGGTTAGGATGCCTCCTGGGCGCCTCCCTGGTGAGGTGTTCCGGGCACGGCCCACTGGGAAGAGACCCCGGGGAAGACCCAGGACACGCTGGAGGGACTATGTCTCTCGGCTGGCCTGGGAACGCCTTGGGATCCCCCCAGAGGAGCTGGAGGAAGTGGCCGGGGAGAGGGGGGTCTGGGCTTCCTTACTCCGGCTGATGCCCCCGCGACCCGACCTCGGATAAGTGGAAGAAGACGGTACGGTACTGTTGCCCCACTAGTGAGGCGACTTTCTGGGGGTAGCTAGTTCTAGCTGGGAACGGTAGGTTATGGGTATTCAAACATGGAAGTCTGTTACTGTTACTCCCAAGGTGAGTACAGTGTCTTTTATGTTCGGTCCAATGTTGTTTTTGGCATTTTCTAGAACAATATAATGTCTCTTTACAAGCCGAGCATTGTTTCAGCTTCTGTGGAGAATCTACACAGTCACAATTTGTACACCTTTGGGACATTTTCCTGGCGGTGGTTAGTACTCGTCCCGTAGTGCTAACCGTCTCATGTTTAAAGGTGCCCCTGTGGAAGTCCTTCTCTCTTTCCTTTTGCATCCAGCCTGAAAATGCTCCCCACTCCCACATTGGTAGCAATGCTCACAGCGTTCCTCGGTTCCTGTTTGACGGCAGGCAAAGCACTTTCTTTGAGGGCGAGGAGGATACCTATAAGGACTGACTGTGTACTGTGGTTGCAGAGGAGTGGGTACTTGGGGAGGATTGTGGGCCCTAAAATACTGCTGTCCTGGGGGGTAGTCTGTCTTTGGCTGCATAACAGGGGCCTGTGCATGTTGTTGTGCCTGGTACTGAGACTCCTGAAGTGTCTCCTTAATCTGAGCTATCTCTGCACTAAGGCCTTTGAGAGAAGCCACCCCTGACTTCAGTTCTACTAGCTCTGTTAGTAGTTCAGATGGTACTTTTGCCTTAGTTTCTTTTTCAGCACATCTAGCAGATGAAATACCTTCTGGCTGCACAACACTTGCACTTGTAACCGGCTGTGGAGCACTAAACCTCTTTTTATTTCTCTTCTTTCTGTCTCATTAGCACAAGCAACATTCAGCTTCTCTAGCAAAGTCTCATCAGATGTGTCATTATCCAACAAAAAGGGCTGCATGTCTATCTTTATGCTGTCATTCTGAAGACCAGTGAGTATGGTATGCAAACACATGCTTTGGACTAGATCTGGATCATACTTGAGCCCTGATTCTGATTCTTGGGATGCAAACAAAATCTTCTGCCTTAAATCTAGGACTCGCATTAGAAAACTTTGAGGCGTCTCTTTGTTGTGCTGCACTTCTGAAGCTAACTGCTTGTACAGCTCTGTGGGACTTTTTTCTTGGAAGTGGGACCGTAGGATGCGCCTGAGAGTGGGGAGATTTAGATTGGGTTTTCCCTCAAGGTAGCTACGTAGCTGTGAGCCTGGTTGGATGGCTCTGATGACTGCATCTACAATCTCGATCTCAGGGTAACCACGGCTTAGTCCATTTTCAATCTGGTGAGCTAGGCTGGAAAATGACAGTTTTTCTTTCTGGCCTGGGTCACCAATTTGTCCAGAAATCTTAAAATCTTTGCGCCAGTATGGACTTGGACACTGCTGAGCACTGGTTGTTAGCAAACTAGCTGAAGCATTAGAAGGAGTTTGGTGTGCGTGCTGAGAATCCTTAGCAGTAGCATAAGGTGACACAGTCTGTTTGCTTTGTATTTCTTGTGGACTTAATGTTCTCTCCTCTACTGTCTCTGGATGCAATTCCGGTTTGTTGACTTGCTGCTCAAGTGTCTCTATTTCGTTTTGGACTCCATCAGTCATTTCTGTGATCTTGTCTCTTAGGAATAGTAGTTCTGATAAGCCTTCATCTTCCAACTCTGTTAACTCTTCTCTTTCAAGGTGTTTCAGAATATGAGTCAACAGCGATATGCGTGACTTTCCTTTAACATTAATTTTTTTTTCTCCTGAGATGCTGAGAAAATCACAGATTCCCAGTAAATCCTCTTTGGTCATGTTTTGCATTTCACTTACTATTTCCTCATGCAACTCTTCCATCGTTGTCATTGTTTTAGCAGGCCAGGGGGACCTTTACCATTCAGTCAATGCTCAGCCACGTGGTCTTTACGGTCTCTGATGATCTCTGTCTGGCCTCAGAAGACGTGCACTCAACCACCAACCAGCTCCTCTTTAACAGCAATACCGTCTCCCTGTATCCTGCCTGGGTTGTGTAGTGGGGGGATTTAGCTTGCTCAGAATTCAGAAACCAGGTTATGGATGCTGGACATCTGTGCAGCTATCCCAGCGGTGCCTCCAAGAAAATGTAACACCCCTTGAGAAAGGGGAGAAATAACCAGGACGTGAGTATGGGTGCACTCATTCAACGCCTTTACTGGAATGAGGGAAGCACCGCGACTCCCGCTACAGCAGGTGGTGGAGACAAGAGCAATCAAGCACAGATGAACGGATGCACTCTTCAGAACGATCACAGATAATCACCAAAATAGATCATATCTGAAGCAAATGTATATATAAATGGAAGAAAAAATGCTTTTCTTAAAGAAAATCTTAAACTTTGGTTTTAACACTTTTTAAACAATATTTTAACATACGATTATTTTTTTTCTCTCTTCAACTAATGACTTTTTTAAGCATGTTTACATCATGAAATCAGTGTTTTTAACTACTCTTAAATGAAATAAGGATTCTTAACCTCTCACATTACCACAAGGTATTTTAGCAGTCCAGAAAATAAGCAGTATATTACCACATCAATTTCACCCTGTCACACATGGAAGCGAACAAGGCGCTGGGTGTTTTCTCTTTGTGCCGCTGTTTGGATGGAAACATCCCACTGAATTTGACTGGTTTCGAATACAACTTTTGAGGTTGCTGCTGATATAAATCACGCGGCTGGATAGAAAAAACCTTAATTCCGCCTCCATCAAAGTGGTTGAAGAGTCTCACCGGGTAGCCAGACGGATCATATCCGTACGGAGACTCTCTGTCCCTCAACGCTGCCATTACTGCGTTGGTGGTTGTGGATAAATACTGTCGGGTCTGCAGGGGTTCACTGCTCATCTATGTGACACTGGTGGAAACTTTGATCTGGTCTGTTTCTGTTCTTGACTGCAGTCATTTTGTTCAACTGTACAATAATTGTGTAACCAGTGAAGCAAACGCTGATTAAAGTTAGTCTATAGTGTGTAGGGGCTAATAGTTATAGCCATAGTTGTAGTAGCTCAGACTAGAGTAGCTCGTCTTAATCACAGCTTGGTCATAGTTATGCTGCTATAGGCCTACGCTGCAGGGGGACGCCAACATGATGTGCTGAGTGGTGTCTCCGCTGCTCATCTCCATTCCTTCCCTTTCCTCCTCCCTTCCTCCTCCTCCAGCTCATTCATAATTATTTGGGAGCACCTTGTTACTGTAGCTGTGCTCCATATTCTTTACTTTCCTGTAGCTTGTTGTGCTGTTTTCCCTCCTTTTTTTTTTCTTTTTTTTCTGTGTATTTGCAGGCCATAGTTTCCTGGGTTTCATGCTGACTTGCAGTTCCCTCCTCTGTCCATCCCGGGGTTCTCCTCCACTTGTGTTCGGAGTGCTGACTGGTGTGGTGACCGGCGACCTGGTCCTCTGGCCATCTCATCCCAGTGCTGCTGCCTCCATCTGTTTATATTTATGTTTATATGGCCATTGTATTTTGTCATCTGTGTGCTCTCCTCTCTCTGTCCTCCATCCTCTCTCTGTCCTGTCTCCCCTCTTTTCTTTCTTTACCCTTCATCAGGAAGGTCCCCCCATATGATCCAGGTCCTGCTCAAGGTTTCTTCCTCTTAAAGTGGAGTTTTTCCTTGCCACTGTTTGGCTTAAATGTTTTTTTACTTGCCATTATCATTGATTGGATTTGATATTATAATTTTAGTTAATGATATTTGCTCGGGGGTCATGATCTGGGTCTCTGTAAAGCGCCTAGAGACAATTGACATTGCAACAGATGCTAAACAAATAAAATTGAATTAAATTGAATTGAATTGAAAGTGTCATTAATGGAGTCATAAACTCCCGGCTACCTCGCCGCCCCGCCGGCAAACCTCACGTCCATCGACAGAAGCCAGTGACGCACGGCCCGCGTGCACGAAACGCTTTCCTCCCGACGAAGTTGCATATAAATACTCAAGTCGCTGCACGCAGCCCCGACACCTTTCCCGTTGCTTCTTCAGTGCCAGGCGTGTCTATTTCTGAGTGAGGCGGCCATGCCCAGCAGGCGGTGGGAGGCGGGAGCTGCTGGCAAAGAGGCCACGCACACACACGCACGCAGGCACACGCACGTCTGAAACCTGAGCTGGTGACGGCTTGGCTTGACCCCCGTTCAGTTATTTCAGATGCTCAGCAGACGTGCTCAGCTTTGTCTGGCTGCGAGTCAGACGCGGCTGGAAATTCTTTAACGCAACTTAAAAGTAGTTTTGATTTAAAAAGAAAAAACAAAAGTTGGACATGTGCTATTTATTTGTTCCCTTTGGCTTCTTCGTGACGTTGACGCGATTGCATCAGCAGCTGAGATGGATATAAGCAGTCTGATGACCTGACGTCAGTCATGACTGCATTTAATAAATCTGATCGTGTCAGACTGACTTTTTAAGTTCTGACGACGGATTCGCTGGTATAATCATTTAATGAAACAGCAGCTGAATTTAATGCCTTTTCTCCTCCTGATTACGACTTGTACTAATGAGTGTCACCTAAGAAATCACAGCTTCTGCGTTATGTAACAGGAGTGAATCACAGCTCTGAGGAGCAAACATGTTGATTAGTTCGTGTCATGACGGTGTTTTCTTTGCTTATTAATAGACTCATCTCAGATACAAAGACAGAAGCAGTAACTGTAGAATAATTCCAGATTCTAAAATGTCTTTCATCACTACGATAGAATAACAGTATTAATGTCTCATAAATAAGAGATGCATCCACAGTTTGTCAGAGGACAGAGTGTTCATACAGGCATCTGCTGCCAGTGAGACGTTCAGTCGTTGGTGTGTAAAATGAGCTGTAAAAAAACCAAAGGCAGCAGTCAGTTGGCTGTTAAACAATGCGCTGGACTACGATGGAGGTGCAAAGCGGATTTATTCTCCAAGTTATATACAATTCAGAGAGGTCATCAACTCACATCACAGAATGCAGGATGGTTCAGAAATGACAAATGGCAAACGGCGAACAGTCATCTTAAGCATCAGTAGAAAAATTGGGGACCTTGAGACACTGTCTAGACGCCTACGTGTCAAAACTTAGCGACTTGATGGAGCCAGAATGATAACAAACTATGGCCTTCGACTGACAGGAAACGAGATCAGAAGTCATGGACTCAGGACACAGCAATTAAGGCCCCAAAATGCAGTTTTAATATTACAGAAACCATATTTTCTAATTGAGTGTCAGCTGGACGCGGCGGTCACTTCTGCCGTCGCCACCCAGGCAACGTTTGAAACAGGAGGTACCGCGACACCGAGACTGAAGAACGAGATCGATTCAGTGGTTGTTGGTTATAACAACAGCAACGGCTGGAGGGTTCCTCCTAAAATCCACAACCATCCTTCTCACTGTGGAAGTTTAAATTCATCTGAGGCCACATTATTAAGGTTCAAGTGGGTCTGACCAAAACATGCCAGAAACATTTCAGTAAAACCTCAGGACATCAAGTGAAAAAAAGTGAATAATGTGTGTGAAAAGGTTCATTTTTTTTTCCTTGTGTTTCCTCTACTTCAGTTATTCCCAAAGTGTGGGCCACAGCCCCCTGGTGGGCCGTCATGGTACTGCAGGTGGGCCGTGAGAGGTCATTAAAATTAAACTAACATGTTTTAAATCCTCGACCTTTTTAAAATATTTTTAATTACTGATTGATTAAATAATTACTGATGATTTAAAGGTATGGTGGGAGATCTTTTTTGCAGCATTTTTTTTTTAATATTGCCTGAAAACCTTTTCACATTCCCATTGAACCCACTGAAATAGAATGTTTGCAAAAACGAAACGTTTTTGTCCGGTCTAGAGGGTATAATCAGAGGAAAACTCTGACCAATCAATGTACTGATCATCTTTACATTTATTGGCTGCTTAATACGTCCATTTAATATCAATGCACTTCCACTCACCCCTCCCTCCCACAGCTCTGGCAATCAGACACAGCGTTGCTATTTGAAAGCCAAAAATCAAGTTAGCTTGCACAGATCATTTCGTTGCAACAATGGCAGAGAAGAAGACGTCAACCAGCAGCAAAATCAAAGAGAAAACTGTTGTCGAAAAAGCAACAGCCATGCGGAAGCTAGCTTCTACTGGATAGGCAAGATGATGCCGTTCTGATTATATGATATTTCATTATTATTGTAGGCCTATTCACCAAGTCAGTACGAAAATGAAAGATGATGACAAAATTATTGTCCATCGAGTGACATGACGAACATATTCCAGCATGTTTCGCTAAGCTACCAACTCTGTCAACTAGGCTATAGTACTATGTGTGACACCGTTAGCTAGGCTGTTGTTATCCTTGACGGAGAAGACGCCGTGGCTTGAAGTTAGCCAGACACTCTAATGCTACTTGTTGTTGGCAAATCGACGCGAGTGCTCGCGAATGCTCGTGAACTTCCGTGACTGCTCGAGACAGCGTGCGCGTTCATGTAGTCGTGAATCTTGTAAAGGTGTGGTTTCGAGGGATGGGCTGAAGAGGAGGAGTTGGATTGCTGGAACCATTTTTTTCAATGATCTCCTATCATACCTTTAACCTGTCTGAACGATGATTTTAGTTCGATAGAGGACGGTTTGCGTCCTTCTCCTGCATCAGGACCTAAAGAAAGAAACATTCCCACAAAAGTTGGTGGTCGTCTCTGTTTTGATTTGATTTTATTTTAGCTGCTGAAACCTTTGCCCTGCACGTGAATCATATCCTAGAGACGCACCGAAACAGTTGGTGCCACACATGCACGGACATGCAGACAAACATTCCCGTTGCTTTCTATGTATGTGACCCACACGTTAGGAATTTACGCTCACACAGCAACATCTGAGCATCGTGCATTAAAGGAGCGCTGCGTACTTGCATGAAAACATCCCTTTATATGCACGATAAACTCATGCACGTTTGCGTAAGCCCTCCGCCGATAGCGGACGAGCTCAGCGCTGAAGCCTTTCTGTGATTCACTTTATCTGTGTGAAGCCGCAGAGTTGCTAAAAACACTGGACACCTGTTCCCTGGACGCCGCTCAGAGAAATTCCACTCCTCGGACTCAGTGACAGGAATGTCGACTCCGGATTTTCCTGTCTCACGTGGACCCGTGTGCCATCACTTCCTTTATGACCCTTCCCTATTTAAAGGCCGATGTGGAGCCAGAGGGGCTTCAGCAGGGGATTACAGGCAAAGTCCGCTCACTCTTAACACCAGCAGCTCACCCGCCAGCCGACTGAGGATCTAAGAGGCTCCGGATGTTTCTGCGAGCTTCTCCCTGGGCTATAAAAGACTGACAGTCTGACTGCATTATCAAGATTTTAGCCAGAATCTGGAGAAAAAGATATAAAAAGGCTCCTTCAACTAGAATTTTCATCACAACAGACTTTTGATTCTGATCTGTAGAACTTTTCTTGAGCAACGCTAGAAATAGCCGCAACAGTTACGAGAGCTTATCTAAATTGATCCAGACCAGGAAGGAGAAGGAGTCATCATGAGCAGCAGCGGGACCTCCGTAGTCTCACCGCAGGAACCACCGGCTTTCAAGCGGGCTGTACGCAAGATAAAATGCGCCGCTATGGTGGCCAGCCTGGCCAAGAGTTGGCAGGGATGGGCCAGCGAGCACGCGGGCAAGCAGGACGCCATCCCCAGCGGCTGGATGCCGTCGTCCGTGGAGGAACAGGATGCAGGCCAGCGCAGCCACGTCGTCAAGCTGAGCGTCACCCCGCGAGTCATCGCGATGGACGCCGGCGACGCCGACGGGAGCAAGATCCGGACCGGCTCCGTGACCAAAACTGTCCAGCCGAAACGCAGCGAGTGCGCCGGTGGCAGCGTGGTGAACACCATTCGGGACAAAATGGAGTCCGGCCCCGAGGAGGCCAAGCCCTTCCTGGGTAACGAGTCGCCGACGCGGCGGCGCCATATGAGGGCGCTGCAGAGCGCAGAAGGAGGGGGAGGGGGGCGGATTCAGGAGAAGAGGCTGCTGCTTCAGGAGAAGAAGCTGAGCTCGAGGAGCAGCAGCTTGGACACGGAGGACAGCGGGCTGGGAGAGGACGGGGGGCTCAGCGACAACGGCGAACCGAAGACCGATCCGGCGGACGCGCCGCCCAAAACAGAGAAGAACAGGCCCAAGGTAGGGTGGCGACCCCGACGGCAGCAAAGGAGCTTGAACAGGATGATGAGCTGCCCTTGTCAAAAATAACCGCACTCAAAACTCCACGTTATCGGATTTTAAAATTAGAATTAGCTGATTGTACTGTGTTTTAGTCGAGGGCAGATACAGATACAGAAGGCAGATACTTCAGACAAACAACATAACTAGTTTTACGTTATCATTATTTATTTAATAACAATGATGGAAAAAAACAACCAAAAAAACTTCCAAAACCCCCATTGCTTTGGTCCAGTGAGGTTTGTGGTCATTCACTTCTGCACAGCTCTGTTAGGGTCCCGCCACAGTCCTTTTGTTGGGTTGGACTTTAGATCACTGTCCTGTTGCATGACCACATAACTTCACGCTTGACTCTAGAATATTCTGGCACACAGAGGAGTTTATGGTTGATTCAATGACTGCAGGGTTCCCAGGTCCGGCGGCTGCAAAGCCACCTCAGATCCTCTGGGTGTGCTGTGCTTCTGGTTTTCACCAAACATTCAGACCAGATAACTCCTGACCGGTCTCACATGTCCACAGGTCACATGTCCACAGTTCCTGCGGTTTTGTTCGGTTTGGCGTTTCTTTGAGCAATGGCTGCCTGACCTGGAGGTAAATTTGCAGAAGCGTCCACTCGAGGGAAGATCGCCGACCATCTTGAATGCTCGAGAAAAGCGTTCTCACTGTAGAACGCCAAGCTACAAATCATCTGGAAATGGTTTAATAGTCCTCTCCAGATTGCTGAACAGCTACAGTTGGTTCTCTAAGTTGTAGCTGATGTCGGCCCTCCTTGGTATTGTATTAAATCACACCCGAGTGCCAGAAAGCACCACTTTTAGAGGTCTAAACTCTTAATTAAGACCAGTTCATTAAAGTCTGAGCAGCTCCTGAATCCAACTTACCGTTTAAATCCAAAGGAAACACAGTTGTAACCCAGTAATTGACACTGAGGAAAACTGAGGTTCTGAGGTTCTGAGGTTGCATCAGCCTGATAATAAGTGGTGGATAAAGTAGAGAAGGTCTCGCTGATGACACACTTTTTCACTTTCACGCACAAATGTTTTCCTGTTTTGAACTGGTGCGTGGCACTTGATCTAAAAACACAGCGACGGACAAATATCCTAAAATAGTGCGTGCGCACTTCCGCCCAGCCTGAGCTCTGATGTCGCCTGAAGAAATCCGACCCTCCCACGGGAACCCAACAAAATACCTTTCAGCGCCAGCGTCTGCCCCGTAAAAGGAGGAGGAGCTGGAAGCTGACGGCGTTGACGGCGTTGCCAGAGAACAGGTCCAGTTCGTGAAAACACACGCTGGTCAGCAGTGCAATGGAATATGTCAATAAATATAGTTAGAGTCAGCAGCGTGTTCTCCCCCCTGACCTTCAGGTGGAGCAGCCAGCAGGGGAAAGTAGGGCACTGAGGGGGGGGGGGGGGGGGGGGGGGGGGGGGGGGGGCTCCGGGGGGGGCCGGGGGGTCTGGGTTTTCCACAGGGGCTGAGGGTTCTGTTGGGGGGGCAGGAAGCCTCCTGCCACTGGTAGAAGTGGAGTTTCTGTGTTTTTCAGGACGTCGGCTCACATAACATGTTTCCGAGCAATGGTGCCTGACCTGGAGTAAATTTGCAGAAGCGTCCCACTCGAGGAAGATCGCCCGACCATCTTGAATGCTCGAGAAAAGCGTTCTCACTGTAGAACGCCAAGCTACAAATCATCTGGAAATGGTTTAATAGTCCTCTCCAGATTGCTGAACAGCTACAGTTGGTTCTCTAAGTTGTAGCTGATGTCGGCCCTCCTTGGTATTGTATTAAATCACACCCGAGTGCCAGAAAGCACCACTTTTAGAGGTCTAAACTCTTAATTAAGACCAGTTCATTAAAGTCTGAGCAGCTCCTGAATCCAACTTACCGTTTAAATCCAAAGGAAACACAGTTGTAACCCAGTAATGACACTGAGGAAAACTGAGGTTCTGAGGTTCTGAGGTTGCATCAGCCTGATAATAAGTGGTGGATAAAGTAGAGAAGGTCTCGCTGATGACACACTTTTTCACTTTCACGCACAAATGTTTTCCTGTTTTGAACTGGTGCGTGGCACTTGATCTAAAAACACAGCGACGGACAAATATCCTAAAATAGTGCGTGCGCACTTCCGCCCAGCCTGAGCTCTGATGTCGCCTGAAGAAATCCGACCCTCCCACGGGAACCCAACAAAATACCTTTCAGCGCCAGCGTCTGCCCCGTAAAAGGAGGAGGAGCTGGAAGCTGACGGCGTTGACGGCGTTGCCAGAGAACAGGTCCAGTTCGTGAAAACACACGCTGGTCAGCAGTGCAATGGAATATATGTCAATAAATATAGTTAGAGTCAGCAGCGTGTTCTCCCCCCTGACCTTCAGGTGGAGCAGCCAGCAGGGGAAAGTAGGGCACTGAGGGGGGGGGGGGGGGGGGGGGGGGGGGGGGGGTAGGATGAGAGCGGTAAGAATCAAACATTAAAAAAAAAGGCCAAGCTTCTGCATAAACGTTGAGGTTCTGCTGAGAAGATCTGCCCATGCATTAGTCACAAAGCGGCTGCACAAGTTTCCAGCGTCGTATGCTCAGTAACTGCTCTAAAAACAAATTAAAACTAACTGAATTTGAAAAACGACACTAAAAACTAAATAAAAACTAAAACTAATGGGAAATCCAAAACTATTATAACCCTGATCATGATACATATCGTATTGCGAGGTCCTTGCCAATACTCAAATCTGCTGAAGCCAACTGACGTTATTTCACTGCACAGAAATGTCAGCGGCAGCTTAAACTGAGTTTGAAGGAGTAACATAGATAATAAGTATTACTTTCATGTTTCTAAATGGCAACAGCGAATCCCAATAACCAAACTGAGGCTCAGGCGCGTTGTTACTGGGAAAGGTCGCACGGTTTCAAGGGAAGACGAGTGGCACGTCTTCGCTTTTCATGGAGCAAATACCAAAGAGATCTGGTGACGGTGATCTGAAGGCCTTCCAAGCCGGGGGGGGGGATGTCGACAGACGGGGATGGAAAGAGTGGGAGAAGACCCCCTGTTCGTGTTTTTCTTTTTAGTTACATTTGGTTAAAATGTGCAGAGTATTCAGCCTTTAGTGATGGCTTTCTGTGCATTAGTGATACACGGCAAAGATGCATTAAATACAATGAGAAGCCGTCCACGTGTCAAAAGCAGCGCCAGCAGACTTCCTGTTCCTGGAAGGGTTGCAAAATGTACTTTTGAGCAAGCTGGCCTCTTCAGAGCTCATATTTGTCAGTATAGACTATGACTGAGTGCAAAGCAAATGCCAAGCTGCACATCTATTTTAACAGCTGTCAGAGAGTTTATTTAAAGACTGACGGTCATTAATCTCAATACACAGACCGAAGAGTTGGGGTAAACGTTTCCAAAACAACCTAGTTCTGATTAGGTTATCGTTGCTACTGAAAACTGATCATGGCTTTGTTTGTTAATTCTGGATCGATCTGTTATCTGTAACCGCTCATTCCTTGTCAGGGTCACGGGGATCTGCTGTCTGTCCCAGCCCAGGCAGGGCTGCACCCGGACCGGGTCCCCGTCTCTGGATATTAAACACAAATAGGGGTGTGAAAAAAAATCGATTTGGCGATATATCGCGATTTTCGGTCACCCAATATAATATCAATTTTTCAGCTCCTAATATCGATTTTTTTTTAGGAAAATTCATGTATACTTAAATGTGGAAAAACACTAATAATAAACAATAAATAGGTTGTTTTGAAGCAAATAGTTTTGACTCAATTTGTCCTCTGAATTATCAATATCATCTGATGAACATATACAGCAACTTGATTTTTCATCTCTTCTTTTAATTTAACTGGGTAGAATATCGCAATATATCGTGATATCACGATAATATCTTATCATGATCCAAGTATCGTGATGCATATCATATTGCAAGGTCCTAGCCAATACTCACCCCTAAACATAAATGTGTTTATGTGTAACGTTTCCTAAAAGTAATCAAATATGCAATCAAATGAAGTGGAGGCTGATATCTTTACAATTAAAAAAGAACAAAAAAAGACATCAGGATCATCAGTAGAAATACCTGCAGGATGTAAAAGTAGGGGTGCACGATAACTATCGGGCCGATAACAGGAAATTATGACGTCATCCCCATAAGTCCGATATCATGACGAATAGCCCCGATAACATATATACTTTTGTCAACACAGCAGTGCCTCGCTCCCTCTGAGCCTTGAATGACCGGCAGTGAATGTTATGTTCAAGTAACGTTGGCATAATCAGAAAAACGATTTCTCAATCAGGAAAATCAAGAATACCCCCTCATGCCAGAAAACAACTTGTTAACTCGGTCATAATTTTGGTAGTTGCTGACTTGAATTGATATTCACAGTATTTCAAAATAGGTTTGTTTGATAGCTTTACAAAAATGTTTGAGAGGCTTGCCAATAGTTTTTCATTGGAAAAAATAAATATCTGTTCATTTAAAGTCCAAACTATTTTTGATTTGGTTCATAGTATTGATGTAATGATCTTAGGTATATGTGTGTGTTATCAGTTATCGGTATCGGTATTGGCCTTTAGGAGCTGAAAGTTATCAGTTATTGGTATCGGTTTTAAAGAACAGTTATCGTTTAGGAGCTGAAAGTTATCGGATATTGGTATTGGTTTTAAAGAACAGTTATCGTTTAGGAGCTGAAAGTTATCGGATATTGGTATCGGTTTTAAAGAACAGTTATCGTTCATCCCTATGTAAAAGCCAGAGATGGAAGTCCGGTAATCGATCACTTCAACTTCACTGCAGCTATCATCACTGCCAGCATCTCCAAGAACAGTTGAAACCTAAAATAGTTTCTCATCACATTAACTCTGTTTAAATTTAAAGGTTTGCCAAAGTGCTGCTGTAGTGGACTGGATAGAGAAACGTAGTTTAACGATGGATCTTTAAAACCGGCTGCCTTTGTATCTGCAGATAAAGATCTCGACCATGGGCGACATCAAAAACCGCTGGAAGCAGTGGTCCGAGCAGCACGTGGAGGGCCAGAAGCTGAACCCCTTCAGCGAGGACTTCGACTACGACTACGCCATGGCCCAGCGTCTCCGGAAGGGCGACACCGGCTACGGTCGACCCAAGGAGGGCTCCAGGACGGCGGAGAGGGGCGACCGGGCCCAGAAGCACATCCACAGGGAGATGGAGGAGATGGTGTGGATCATCAGAGACATGGGCTTCCAGGACCGAGAGGGCCGCACCGTCATCAGCTTCGGCCGCCTCTTCGACCGCTACGTGAAAATCTCGGACAAAGTGGTGGGCATCCTACTGCGCTGCCGCAAGCACAAGATGCTGGACTTTGAGGGGGAGATGCTGTGGAAAGGACAGGACGATGATGTCATCATCACGCTGAGAGACTGAGCCGGGTGGCGGCTGCACCGTAGAGACTCTAACGTCAGATCTTCTTACCCTAACCCTCGCCGTGCTCAGCGGTCCTCCTCTCGAAGCCGCCGGACGGACCGCCCGGTGAGGGACAACCATCTACAGCATGTTAGCTATGCTCGCCTCGCTGACTATGCCTCGTTTTAGAAATCCTGAGAATCTGCCACGATGCCAACCTCTCTAAAAACGCTTCCCTCCGACTGGAGCTGAAAGGGAGACGACGTCCAGTTGACTTCGTCTCGTGAAAATTCTCCTGCTGTTTAAAATGTCAACAGCGCCGGTTAGCAACAAACGCAACGAGACTGCTGTTTTTATAATCTTCACTTCTTCGTGTGCACTTTGTTACGCTGTAAATGTTCTGATGCATCTGAAAGTACGTAGTCTGGGTCGGGCTCAGTTTGGGAAACGACTGCAGGTCGGGGCAATATGAGGAAGTTTTAAACTAAATAGCTGAACTGTGAAACGTATCTTACATCATTTTAACATTTAGGACACTTTCTGTTGTTGTAGTTAAAATAATCTGAGATTAGAAGTAGAAGGGCTTAAATGTTAGAAAAAGATTTTTCTCTTTCAAAGTGAAAGTGTGCCAGTCTTCTTGAAGAAGAACAGTTTAATACATGTACAAATAAACGACGAGAACTGTGCACGGTGGTGCACCGGAGTCCTGTCATGTCTGTCGTGGTCGTAGGTGAAGGCTACATGGGCGTTAATAAAGACCGAAGCCTGAATGGAGTCATTGTTTCTGTCCTTTATTTTTTGCTTTCTCTTTGATATTTTTTTTTTCATAAATTCTGGTTCAAAGTCCAAAATCATATTGACCATGACTTCATTTATTAAGGCAATAGGAGGTTGAAACATCTACTTTTTATAAGATACTGTGTTGAAGCAAGACTGAAAATAATGACTGACTGGACTTTAGTAATGTTTAATTCCATGAGAGGTCAGCTGATCTGTGCAGCGAGCTGCAGAAGATGGTGACGACCACAGAAACAATATGGCACAATAGCTTTAAGCATGAGCAGAAGGGTTACAAAGGTCATGATGGTCATGATGGACAATAATGTCGGGGTGACGCATGATTTAATTTTTTATTCTTGGAGCTGCTGAGAGACAAGCTGACGACCAGCAGACGATGCCTGGAAACAATAACTGTATATTTCTATTATAAGTGATTATTAAAACTCCAAATCTACATTTATTTTTCTCTCCCACACACTCACCACTCACACTTTGATCTCATGAGTCTCTCAACTATAAGAATATAAGAAATAATAAGCTCATTGTCTCTAAGAATAAAGAGTACAGTCAGTTAAATAACACTTATAATATAATATAATATAATATAATATAATATAATATATAGAAGCAACTTTATGTTCTACGATCATAATATATGTTGTAAAAATAACACATTTCCCCAAAACTGTGACTTTTTAACTGAATAAAACTTTTTTTCATAAAATATTTACTTTTTGCAAAAATCAATAGTTGTCACTTTTTGACAAAAAAATTCATGTTTTTCCCTGTAAATGTTCAGCTTTTGCAAAATTGTATGTTTTGTTGTAAAAATCAAGATCTTTTTTTCAATAAAATTGTGACTCTCAGAATCTCCACCTTTTAACTTCTTTTTGCAATTTTTTGTTTTAAAATATTGACTTTTGCAAAATTGTGACTTTATGTCCAAAAGAGACAAATTTGTTTAATAATATTTTTAAAAAAATGACATAAAATTATGGCTTTGCCCTAAAATTTTAATTATCTTGTAAAAATTTCAAATGTCTTAATATTGGAACTTTGTTCAAGGAAGCAAAATTTTGTCAAAATCTCAAACTTTGCTCATTAAAATTACATCATGATTTTTTTGTTGTTGCAAAATTGCAATCTTTTAACTTTTTATTGCAACTTTTGTCTAAAAATATTGACCTTTATGAAATTTTAACTTTAAAAAAAAAACAACTTTATGTAAAAAAAAAAAAAAGAAAAAACCAAGAAATTCTTGTTGTAAAGTTACTAATTTCTTGATACAGCACTTTTTTGTTTCAAATTTTAAAAAGAAACTAAAACTTTTACCATGAAATCACATTTCTGTATCATAAAAATCCAGAATTTTATGAAATTGTGACATTTGGACAGAAAAAGGCCCATCTTTTTGTCGTGAAATCAACTTTTGCAGAATTAAACGTTTTTTTGCTGTAACGTCAGGAGTTGCCAGTTTCTGGTGCTTTTGATGGTGAAACAGCTGCTCAACAGTCGTTCTGAAGAAAAGGTGTTTGTCAAGTCAAGAGAGCTTGAGCACCACGTGGAGCGTACGCGTGCACGTACCACCTCAGGAAGACTGTAGATTGGCAGAATCAACGCTCCGACGTAATTTAGGGTAATTTAGGTAATTTACCTGCAGCCATTTGTACAGTTGGACTCAAATTCTCGTTAACAGCTATAAACGTTGAACCAAACCTCTGAAGACGGTGGATTTGTTCTTGATGTTATTTCAGCAGTTATTTTCTGGTATAAGTCACCAGTAACTAACAAACACAGCTCTGAAACTCAACACTGATAACGTCTACACTTGCAAATCTGGAAACATGGAAGAGTGGTCCGTGGAGAGCCTCTGAGGTTTAGGCGGTGATTCATGGGCCTGGCGTTCTGCTCCTGTGTGTCCACAGCCGTGAGCTTTGGATGACGCAGGAGAACAGGCTGACTTACAGACCGAACTGAAACGACGACAACAGTCAACAGACGAATGTGGCTGTTGCATCACTCCGACTTGTTGGCGTGTATTTTTAGGTTTGCACGGACCTGCAAACGGGATGAAAGCCACTTTGTTTTGAACATGCCATTATGTCATTTGTCTGAATAAAGACTGCTTTCCATCAGGCCTCGCAGTTTGGCCCAGAGTGAGTGTAATGTTGATGCTGACCGCATCAACAACGTTGGAACGTCTTCCTGCGGTCGTCCAGCCACACCTGGAGGATGCTCCGACCGCTCGCCGTCTGCCTCGTCAGGAGTCATTGCTACACATCCATAAGTCCTGCCGCAGCAGCGGGGGTTGGGGGGTTACAGGATGTGAAGGGAATTTCACATTTGCTCTTTCAAAAGGCACGAGAGATGAAAGCTTGCACGCTTCTTAGACAAACCTGATAAAGCTCTGTGGCAAAAAGTGACGGAAATAAAGTCGGAAACGGGAAATTCTTTTGGATGTTTGGATGTACCCAGATTTTATTTTTAAATCTGCTTTTGATTGTAATGTCTTCAAAGGAGACATTCTGCCTTTTTTTTTCCTTTTAGTTTTAGAAACGTTGATTCATTGTGCTGTGTCCTGAATGAAAAGTCACACTTGCGTTGATGCGGTACGAATCTTCCTCTCTGACCAGGGTCTTTACAGCTCTGCAACTGTATGAACTGAAAGTAATTCTCCGTGTTCTTTTATCTGGTACCACTGACGAGACTAGAAACAAAGAGTTTAATTAACAATGATGAATACAAAGATTCAATGTGCCATGCAGAATATTTTAATCGGCCGATTGATGCATTGCCTTAACACCGCAGAGAGATGCCAGGAAATGCATCCAGAATAGTAAAGTCTCTCTGTTTTTAAAGCTCCAAAGAGGCGGATCCTCGCATTCTTCTGAGTTTATTGCGCTTTGTCTCAGAATCCAGGTGGCTGACAGCTCTGAATCGCAGGTCCAGACACATGCAGTTGTGTTTGTCCAGGAGATGAGATGTAACTAAATGTGTTATCTGTGCAGGTCAGGAAGTCAGGATGTTCCAGTCGTTTAGGTCGTAAACTGAGGACTCATAAAAGCAGCCAGCATTGCCACAAACAATAAAGTTTTAGCTTTAACAGTTAAAACAGTTCTCTAAGTTAATCCTAAATCCTAACAGAACTATATGAAGAGAAATGGACGAACCCTCTGTGATGTCACCAGTACGTTTCTGATCACTGGTTCTGAAGTTTTGAAGGCAGTTTTCTCGTCGGCAGGAAATTACTCCATTCAATACCAAATCATCCAAGAATGACCAAATGGGCAGAACGAACGAGCCCGGCAGTCAGATGGACCACGCTGAAAGTAACTGGGTTCCCACGAGGCACCTATTTTAACTTAGCTCACATTAACCTGTGACGCCATTTATCCTGGTTTAATCCCTCTGCATTTCATGACATCTGAAATGAGGAATGGCCATGAAGGGATTGCCTCGAGATGAGGCCTGCTGGAGCCACCAGAGCTGCCGACGGCTGCTGCTGTTGGACTGCAGCTGCAGCCCAGACCCTGGTTGAAGGTGGCTCCAGCAGACCCTGTAGCTTCAGCCCAGACCCCGTAGCTGCCTGCTGAAGCTACCTTCACCCAGGGTCTGGACTGCAGCTGCAACCAAGACCCCGCAGCTGCAGCCCCGCAGCTGCAGCCCCGCAGCTGCAGCCCAGACCCTGGCTGCTGAAGCACTGACCACCTTAACCCGGGGAGCTGGACTGCAGCTGCAGCCTGTAGCTGCCTGCTGTAGCCGCCTTAACCTGGGGGTTGGACTGCAGCTGCAGCCCAGACCCTGGTTGAAGGTGGCTTCAGCAGACCCTGCAGCTGCAGCCCAGACCCCGTAGCTGCCTGCTGAAGCCACCTTCACCCAGGGTCTGGACTGCAGCTGCAACCAAGACCCCGCAGCTGCAGCCCAGACCCTGGAGCTGGCTGCTAAAGCACTGACCACCTTAACCTGGGGGTTGGACTGCAGCTGCAGCCCAGACCCTGGAGCTGCCTGCTGAAGCCACCTTCACCCAGGGTCTGGACTGCAGCTGCAACTCAAACCCTGCAGTTGGACTGCAGCTGCAGCCCAGACCCACCTTCACCCGGGTGCTTCCAGCTCGGCCCCTGACCAGAGGCTGTCGGGCGACTGGCAGTCGCTCTCGGTGGAAGGCTGATGCGACTGCCGCCTCAACTCTCAGGCTCTTCGGTGGTTTTCTCCTCAAGTCTGCTATAAAAGAAAAATAAAAAAAGATTTTCTTTTTTCATCTTCATCTTTATCATCCCTGAGAGGTAGTTTGATGTGCAGCCAGCAGAGACACATGCAAACCACAGAGCGACGACGCCTGCTGGAAGGTTCACGTGCTCGCTAAAGTAACAAGGATGGACATGAACTGCTGCTGTTTCACAGAAATGTTCCCTCCTGTAAGCTGAGCTATCAAACGTTCCTCCCTAAGCTTGGCTCTGTTTCCTTTTAACTTCATCTGTCCATTAGAGAACAAACACAGAGGCCGACCTGGCCCAGATTAAATTTACTTTACTGTACTTTATTTTGCTCCTGATTGAAATTCGGGACCTTCCAAAACCATCTAGTTTTCTCAACATTTTGCTCATGTGTAAAAACATGCATCTTCATAGATTTCTGTTTAACTTTTAGACTCCTCAGACACAAACATGAATTACCTGTTCAGCTCACCTGCTTCAGCACATTTCATCTTCCCTGCGAAAGCTCGAAGGAGAAGTTGCTGATTGCAGCTGCAAGTAACCCGACGTCCTTTTTTTAAAAAAGAGGTCATATTTAATTATGCTGCATCAATCATTTTGTCAGGGTAAGTGCTTTTTTAAGCGTGTGCATCTCATTTCCGGTACACTTTAACTTATCAGCAGCTCCGGGAAACTGATACGATGACTGAAAATGTGAGGTTTTCATGTTTTTCCACAGAAGAAACTGAAGTTTCATGCAGCATATTTGACTGAGGCAGTGATTTGAGACTAAAAGCATCGCAGTCCCAGACGCTACTGACGTTTCCGTCCTTGTTTACTGGGAGGCTTCACCTGTGTTACCTGCCTGGAGCTCATCTTTCTGCAGGACATGAGACAAGTTACAGAGCGAGTGAATGTTTAGTTATTCAATGACTGATTTATTATGGGATGAGTGACAGCTGGTGGGATGTACAGTAGGTGTATTGTAGACTCTCCATACAGGTGAAACCCTGCTGGTGGGAAAGAGAAAAAGAATAAAATGACAAACTATCTGGTCAGATCCTCCTGTGTTTCCTCCGTCACGATGCAGATCAGTGCAGCCGCTTCAGAAGTACGTCATTGATCAGACGTGTCCACACTCAAAAAAAGGAACTTGGCAGACTGTTAAATTAACAAAAGCTCAACATTTAGCCTTGACATCATCATTTTAAGTTCACGTCATGAGCATAATTATATGAAGTCAGACTGAAGTGATAGCAAGCAACTACACATGAAAAAGGTCTGATCGAGTTGAGACAAGAGTCGATCAAGTTAAGGCAACAAGTCGACCTCTCGGCCCCTGGAAATCACGGAAGTTATCGCGAGACTTCGCAGTAGACCGTTGGAAAGACTCATCTGGAACCTGTGCAGGTAAGGGTAAACTGTAATCTGGCACCATCCATCTAAATGCCAGTGCAGTCCCATACAGACACACTACCATCTGTCAGTCTGTCACTTTCCCTTAGTTTTGTCTATTTGTCATGATTGAATTTGAATAGACTTCAAATCTTGACTTCCACCATGCGGTGTCCTGAACCTTCCAATATATAACAATGTGATATCAACAAGAGATTCTTCTCTTGGGAGTACAATACCAAATTTAAATATTACCTCCCAATATAATGAAATTCTGGTTATAAAGGGTTTGCAGCAAAATATTGCAGTGATCTGGCAGGTCCTTCTGGGTCGTTTCCCAGCATCCTTTGCAGCCCTGGATGTTTAGGTGTTTATCTGTGTTAATTTGTTAGCTATTTGATTTAATGCTGCCATGTAAAGTCTGTTGCTGGTTTGACCCCCTGTTGATTCAGACCCCTTACATTTAACATGTTAATTTGTGTCACCCTGAGTTAAGTCTGTCTGTGTTCGAATCACTACCCGTGAGTTTGTTTAACAAAGTGTGTAAAATAAAACTTGCACCATGTAAAATCAGAAGGTTGATTAAATAATCCTTGTACCTGTGCTAAGACTGCCAGGTGTTGCAGACCAGGATCTGCTACATAATTATAACACAGCTACAACAGAGCTCACAAGAGTTAGCCACCAGCAAATAGCACATGATGCCAATTTGCACACTCAAAAAATGACTTTTTGGATGAATTTAAAAAAAAAAACATGGAAATACTTTCCACGTGAATAAATTGTGTCCTTCCAACCTTATTTAATTCAGTCAACCAAACTTAATTTACTTGAGTCGTTCCATATCATGTTGATGGTGTTGCTTCAGCTCATCATGAATTGAAGCAACACCATCAACATGAGTTGGATTTTTTTGAGTGCAAGGAGCGTGATAAGATTCAGCTTCTTAAGATTCAGCTTCATGAAGGGGAAAAGACGGTGAGGGGGACAAAACCTGCTTCTTCTTCTTCACTTCTGTTTTGCTGTATTTCACATGTTGTTCGGATGGATGTGCGGACATGTGAGTAATCCTCCTGAAACACCGCAGCCGAGAGGCATTGAGAGGAGGTGTGACTCCGCGTCAGTGTTTAAAAGGTGGCATGAATGTAAATGTTTGAGGGGCCTGGACAGCTCCGTCAGTTTACACCCTCACAACTGTGACTGGTGGACTCCTCTCACTGTCAGCGCAACAACACTGCTCAGAAAACTATAGTCTGGAGTTGCTCTTCACGCCTCGAGCTTCACTGCAGAGGAGCATCTGAGACACCTGTGAAGTTCCAGCTGTGATTCTGGTCCCAGACATCAGGGCTGAAGGTTGCTGATGCTGCCGGTGCTAAATCTGTCCAGTCTGGTTCTGAAGTCTCATGCCGGGGTCATCTTTGTCCCTGGCGCTGATTAATGCATTTGGTTTCTGGAGTGACAACACAAACATTTAGATATTGTTGTGTCCTCTTCATTTGTCCTAACATTCAGATGTCAGAAAAAAAACAACAACAACAAAAAAAAACTACTGACTGAATTTCAGCGCTGCTTTTACTCAGTTAGCTTCTTCTTTGTTTTGTTTGGCATTTCAGTGTCATACACAGATTGATTCACCTCAGAAAAAAAGCTTTTTTCATTTTGATCTTCCACTTCCAATCTAATGCAAAAACTGACTGACATGTTATTTTTTTAATGAGACACTGACCTCTTGTGGCCATAAACTAAACAACACCTTCTAAGTCCTGAATGATGAGGAAGCTTATTCTTATCTTCACTTTCTTGCGGTTTCAGAGAACATGAAGCTTTGAACAGATCTAGATTCCCCCTGAAATAAATCTGTCCCAGTGTCACCTGACTTTATGTTTAATCGACTAGTTTCGTTACATTTAGTTTATGAGTCACTGCAAACACTCTTTAAAATGATATGTGAGCTCCAAAGCTGTTGAATACATTTTGGATACTTATTCATTTCTGGACATTTATTTTCAGTCATTTTTTAAAGCATTTCTATTTTCTCCACCTGAACTGTTGAGGATTAACTGCAGCTCTTGTAAATCTTTTTATTACCCTCCGCCAAGGAGGTTATGTTTTTGCCGGCGTTTATTTCTCTGTCTGTGTTCAAGATAGCTCAAAAAAGTTATGGATCAATTTTGATGAAATTTTCAGGAGTCGTCAGAAATGTGAAAAGGAAGAACTGATTTCATTTTGGGTGTGATCCGGAACAAATCCTGGATTCTGGATCACTTTCAAATTTTCGATAACATTGCGGTCAATGGGGCCGAAAATTTTGTTTCGCAATATCTCCGTTAATTATTGCCCAAAACTCATGAAGTTTCACTCAGGGATTGACATTGGGAACCTCTATCAAATTTCAAAGGTTGATCCAGATCTGATCCAGAAGGCAGATTTTATTGCACCTTCTTGGATCTATGGAGGTCCAACCTGGTACCAGCAGCGTGGACCTGATGAAGTGGCTGCTGAGAGTATAAAATTTAATGTAGGAGTAAAATGTTTTAAATAAAAAAAACAAAAAACAAACAACTTATTTCCATGAATTCTGTATCAACTTAATACCCAAAATAGTTCATATGTGGTAAAAATAAAAATTAATACAAGATAAATAACAGTAATTGCTTTATTTATTATAATGTATTTTTGATTTAATTTTTTAATTAGTTGTTATTGTATAATTATTATTTTAATATAATTATTTTGCAGGTATGGTTATATAATGTATTATTATTATTATTATTACAGGGGTGATAGTAAAAAAAAATCCTGAGCCTGAACTTTTTTCCCTGGGAGGTAAGGGAGCCCCTAAGCCAAGATATATGCCCCGATCAACACAATTGTCATTTTTTGTCCTCTTAGGGCCTGATTTACTAAAGGTTTGCGTGCGTAAAAACGTGTGCAAACTTGACATCACCCGCAAACCAATGCGCAAGCTGATTTACTAACAGCGTGCAAAGAGGACTGCGCCTCTCAAATCAGCAAAATAGCACACGCTGTTCATTTAGTACTTTTGCCCTGATGAATAAACAATATGGGGCGTACCCGCCAGAAAGCGCTAAATACTGGGAGGGGAAAATGCAAATAGGTTCATTTACCACACGCAATGAGATTTACCAACCCTGAAAGTAATTGCGGGGATTGTGATTGCGTCTGTATTTAGTACGTTCTCGAATGGAAGGTGCTAATCTGCTCAGCATTACGCACCGATGGCTGCTGTTATTGTGGCAAGGAGGCGACATCGCCAAAATCAAAGAATACGCAGAGAGAGAGTCTTTCGGACTCGTGTAAATTTGTTTGCACATGCAAAAGGAGAAATATTTTATTTGAATGTTAAATCGAGTATTATTAAGCAAAAGGTGCCACAGGAGGCACCAGGGTTTCCGTTGTCTGGTAATTGCTGGACTTTGTCTGGTAAAATATGCGGAAGTCCGGGATTTTATAATCTCTCCGGTCAAAATGTCCGGTGAAAAACGCCTTCTCCCAGAGGAGCTGGTGGAAGCGGCCGGGGGATCTGGACCTCTGAAGCTGCTGCCCCAGCGACCCGACTTCGGATAAGCGGAAGCTAATGGATGGATGGATAGATGGATGGATGGATTTTATGAAAAAACATATACTTTTTTTACGAATGAGTAGTGTGTGAGGACGAGTCGGCTCCAGCCACAGCTCCACTCATTGATGCCACAGCTGCGCGCAGAGACGCATCTCCGTAATGACAGCGCTCCGCGGTTTTGGAGGCTTGAACTTCTCAACGGCCACTTAACCACCCGTCTTGTTTGCCGAAGTTTTATTAAAGGCCACTTTTTCTTTAGTTCTTCTTCGCCTTATATCTTGCCACCTTCTTTTAACCTCATCTGCCGTTCTTTTTGTCTTACCAACTGCATTTATTCTATCGCAGATTTTCTCCCATATTGCGTTTCTTTTGGTGATGTTTAAATTTCTTTGCTGTAGTTCATGAATGTGTTTATTTGCCTCTTCCACTAATATCTCTAACTCCAACTCGTCAAATTTCATTTTGCGCTTGCGTCTATCCTGCTTTCCATCCAGACTCTCCATGGCGCAAACCTTAAGACACGCAACACCTCATTTAAATACTGCGGTTTGCACCCGTTATCAATTGCGCGAGCATTCTTAGTTGATCACCCGCAAAACACACAACAACAGCATGCGCAAACTTTTTCAGTGCACACGCAATTTAGTACTCTTTATTTAGGATCTTAGTAAATCAGGCCCTTAAAGTGTAAGTCTGGTGTAAATTGACCCATGGTCCTGTTGTTCAAGCTCACCACATGCAGCCCATAGAAAACAGAATGAGACAATCGAACAACATAGGCCAGGGGTGTGATTCCCTGGGACAACATTTTGATAAAAATTTCATTAAATTGAATATTCTGATGACTTTTGTAGATTTCCAGACATGAGATGAACAAACCCAATACAAGCCTATATTACAGTAGCATCTTAATTGTGGAGAGCATCAGAGCTCTTGGGACCCTGGGCCTGGTAGGCCTGTTCAGTAATCCATCCCTGCTTTTAACTAGTCACTTACCTGCATGCATATTGCTTGTATAGCACACTGATACTACGGATACTACAGCCATACTAAAAAATTATAATACTCAAAAGTAAACTAGAAATTGAATTAATCAATGAATATTGGATTTGTTTACAGTATTGATTAGGAGCCATTGACAAAAGGGCATGAGCAAGGAGACATTCAATTTTCTGAAAAATATGCACCATTTATTCTAAATATTTTTTGAAACAGCCACAGTGCAACAAACAAGTGAAATTAAGAGAACAATAAGTCTCAAGCATTTAAAGTGCTTCAAGACAATTTGATATTAAGAGAACTATAAGTAGCAATCATTTAAAGTGCTTCAAGGACTAAAAAACAATGAGAAATAAATAAAATAAAATGAAAAAATAAGCAAATACTGTTTACTACACAAAACCTTACACAACACTCAACATTTGTTCATTCAAAATAAGTTGCTATTAAACTGTAAATTCTGGTGAGATGCCGTGTGTAATAAGATAGCCTGCATGCAGGGCTGGACTGGGACCAAAAAATGGCCCGGGCATTTTTGGTCCCTGGCGGCCCTCCATACACCGGGGACATACTGCGTTGACATCAGCGCAGCACTGGAGCGCTTGTCTGATTACCTGTCAGCGTCTCTTTCTTGAGTTTGTTGAGTGTGTGTCGTCGTCGTCCCCCGCCCCCCCCCCCCCCTCGGAGATTTTTATGAGCCGAGTACCAGTCCGTTACCGTCGCGGTCAATAAAAACTATATAATTTTTTTTTTTTTTTTTTATGACAGACCTGGGCCGGCCCACAGATGTGCGTCGGCCCACCGGGCATTGCCCGGTACGCCCGATGGCCAGTCCATGCCTGCCTGCATGCTGCCTCGAGACAGACAGATGTGTAAGGGCGAGTTTATCCTCCGCTAATTTCTTGCACAGCGTGACGAGTGATAGTAAACGACAGATCATTCTCGGCAATAAAGGAGCACAGCCGAATTTTTAAATCAGCCATGCGATCTGTCATTGAGGGTTGGATCTCTGCTGTGGCTGATGCCCCCGGCAAACGTAAAGTGTGTTGAATTGCTCATGAAGCTGCTTGGTGACTAGCGTCTAACTCGTGCCGTGGCAGCACTTTTTTCCCACTAGTTCCATATAATATTTTCCTTGCGCAAAAAGTGCAGAAACATGCTCCTGGTTGGCGAAGATTCTGGCACCAGCTCCCAAAGGGCTTTCCGTCTCTGCCTACCTCCTCAATCCAAGACCAACGCCATTTGTTTTTTATATCTTTGTCGACAACTTTGGTGTCTTCCCCTGGCTTCATAAAATTGCACTCCATGCCTCCACGCTGCCAAACACATTCCTAATGTGTACACAAACACAATCGCACGTGAAGTGACTGCTGAATGGTCTGAGGCCGTTGACTCGCTGTTTTGGTAGGAAACAGATCCAGGGCGAGAGAGAGTCCGTCGAAATAAAAGCACCAACCTAATAAAATACGGTGAAACTCTTTCATTTAAGGAATATAACTTACAGGAAAGTCCAAGAGCCATTAAGTTGACCGTTTGCTTTTATTGTATTACAAGTTGATTTCTATTTTATGCGTTTTATGTTGTTGAACACATTTATTTTGGTGATTTCGGTTAACAGCCTGGAGCCTGGTGACGCGAGGCTAGAATCAATCTGATTGGCCAAAACCCAAGACACTATTACCGATTGGCTTAAGTATGACTACTGGTGTGGTTTTGAGTGAAATCGCCTCTCGGATCTACGCGAACGGCAAACCTGATTTTATTTTTTTTTTTCTCGCAAACACCTCGGTATGCCGGAAATCCGGCGTGACGCCGGAGCGCTATCACCCCTGTTATTAGCAGTAGTAGTGAATTAAATGGCAACAAATAAAGTGAAAGCAGGCAGTAACAGCTGGAACGGCTCCTGTCCTCCATGTGACCCTTTACCTGGTAGAAGTGAGAACTGGTCCTGGGTTCTGGTAAAACGGCGGTATGTTTGGGTTACAGCAGTAGAGCAAAGGTCTTAACTGGAGAATGAATGCATGAATGACTTTCTTTCATTTCTTATCCGTTTCATTCAATTAATTTAATGTAATCTTGTCCTCTAAAGTCCACATCAGTAGGTCTGTGATTGGGGTCTGAGAACTTTCTGAAATGTTTTGATTAAAAAACATGTCTTCCTCTGAAGCCGTCATAAATTGAGTGAGTCTGATATTCGTACCACCATCGTGCTCCAAAGTGGTTTAACTCAAACCTGACAGAGGGAACCATTTCTGCTAACAATGTTAAAGGTGGGGTAGGTGTTGTTTGAAAAACGGTTCCAGCAATCCAACTCAAGTGAGATTTTGAAAATATACACTCCCTCCCTCCTCCCAAAGGCTCCGCCTCCTCCTCTTCAGCTCACCCCTCGAAACCACGCCTTCACATGATTCACGACTGCATGAACCATAGGGAGGGAGGGAGGGAGGGGTGATATTTGATGGACGTATTAGGCAGCCAATCAAAATAGTGATGATCACTTTTTTGATTGGTCAGAGTTTTTCTCTGATTATACCTTCTAGACTGGACCAAAATGTTTAGTTTTTTTTGCAAACATTTTATTTCAGTGGGTGCAATGGGAATGTGAAAAGGTTTTCAGGCAATATTGTAAAAAGTGTTGCAAAAAAACAACACCCACCCCACCTTTAAATGCTCTTCTTCTGCAGCTCCTTTGACTTGTGGGGTTCCTCAAGGCTCTATTATGGGCCCCCTGCTGTTGTTCATGTTTGGGAAATGTAATATCTCATTCCAGCTAAATGCTGATGATATCCAGATCTATTTACCTGTTGAGTCTGATAGCGAAGGTTTATTATTAAACTGTCTGGGATGTAACATACAGACACACAGAGGGCCAAAAACCAACAGTTGAAGTATGTGTTTATTATTCTTGTGTCTAAACAGCTCAATTACAGCATCATCATCCAACAGTGAGAAGTCCTGATTTGTTCAAGATGCGTAAAACAGAAGAAAAAAGGAGAAAAGAAAACTGATGCAACTGGGTTGAATAAATAAATCTGTGACACAGAAACATAAATGCCACATCAGAAGTAAAAGTTACCACCGCAAACCAATCAATAAATCAAGCTGGCTATCATTGGCCAGATCAGTACTGGCCTCCAGCTAGAAGCATCTAGACTCAGCCAGCTGCTCCCAATATTATTTTATCTTTTTACTGCTGATCTCTTAACTGAGAGTTGATTTTTCTTTCTTTTAAAGGGGTGATATGTGACCTTAGGGGATGATGCTTAAGCAACTGTAGCAACTCAGACCAAAACAAACAGCTAAAACCAAAAACTGAACCCAATTTGCAGCCTTTCAAACACCACAGATAACCTCTGAGGATGAAGCAGCACAGTTTATGGTCCAGTCTCAACACTGCTGGGAATCTTTAACTGAAGAATGAAGGCGGCGATCTTACTTAATGATCGTACTTAATACGAAGCACAAAGAAATAAATAGTAAATTTATCTAAAATAAGTAGAAAGTAACTGTTTGTTTCTACATTAATATTTATTATATAGTAGATTACACTTTAAAAAGTCAATTTAAAGCCACTCCATGTAGCAATACCACTTCTGACCACACGGCGGAGCAACAGGTGTTGATCAAGGACCCGCTGATAATACAGTGCTGTTCTCATGACCACAGCGTAACCTGTAATACCACTTTGTCCCACTAGAGGTGCACTTGGTCTCGTCTTACGTGAGGACGACAACATCGGCTTCCAGCTCCTCCATATTCTGTGCCGTCCTTTGACTGGTAACTCAGACCGAGTCCTGTTGAGCAGACGGGAGGAAAAAATGTTAAACCGCGGTCTGGTCGGTCGTGTGGTTTGGAGTCTGTCGCAGGGATTTCTTCCACCACAGAGCCACGCTGCAGCTGAGGGTGGAATGGGTACCGCCGCTGCTCTGATCTGCCTCTTCTGCCTGCTGACACACCCAGTATGGTGGACTGGGCAGCACTGGGAGGAGAGGAGGCGTGCACACATGCACTACCACAACATATGTTAATATATCAATAATATAGTCATAAGATTATGGAGCCCCGTTTGGGTCATAATTCAATGAATAAATGAGTCAATTATTATGAAATACATATACATTATTATGAAATATATGTTTATTATTATGAAATATTTCCTATTATCATAATAATGGGAAATATTTCATGATAATAAACGCCTGTATTTCATACTGAGGACATCAGTGGCACTAACATAAACCCAGACTGGGACACTTCTAATGTAAAAGACTCATATTTTCATGTGCCATGTATTTGGTGAGATTCAGTTATTGTTACAATCTGTTTTGCATCCTGCTTTGCATGCAATTTTATATATATATATATATATATATATATATATATATATATATATATATATATATATATATATACACACACACACACACACACACATACACGTGGCACCATAATCTGAGCAGTCGAATGGCTGCAAAACACATCAACTGTAACAGAAAAGGCAACAATTTTTAACATCTGTTTTTGCAATTCACTTTAAGGTTTTGCAGTAATTCGCAGCGACAAGGTCAGACTTAACAGGTCGTATTTTCTCCAGGAAGTGTTGTTGCGTTGCAGTCTGGATAACAATCCTCACCTGACCTCTAAACTTACTGGAATATCGATAGATAGTTGCTGCGCTGCAGCCGCGCACAGCAACGCAGAAATACCAGTCGACATTTAGCTATTACAGGAAAATGGGTCGCTGGGAGAAGTAAATGTATCGTTCTTACCTTTACACACTTTCCAGCGGTACAATGTCGATGTGGAGGACAGAAAGATCCAGAAAGGAGGAGAGAGAGAGCACCGTTTGTTATAATAGATGGGGTTGCCAGGTTGGCAGACGTAGAACGAAACAGTGGGTTTATTCATTCAGATTATATTCATCGAATACTACATTTTCTACTGTACTTAAAAGTAATAATACTCTATATTCTAAAGTAATTAAATGTGCTACCATGAAAGCAATGAAAAGTATATCAAGAGATGTGTAAATCCGATGAAGATAAGTAATTCTGGGGGGAAAAAATCCTGAGGTCAGGTTTATCGGATTTTGGGTGAAAGAATCAAAAACATTCGATGACACTCCTGTAAAACGTAAAATGTGTATTACTTCACGTACATTAATCATCACTGACCGTCGTTACACCAAAAAGCTGTGACGTTAATACAGAGCAGGTGCACTTTGTTGTTGTCGTCCGAAAAGCTGATTTCTGCGGACCTGGCACCCTCCGTCCTGGTCAGTCAACTGACGCAAACTCGAAAATCATGGCGGACGACGTGGAGCAAGTGGGTGTTCTTGTGTTCAATTATGTTATGTTTTAAAAAAAAAAAAAAAAAAAACACAGTGCAAAAATAATAGTTTTATTTGGAGGACAACTGAGTTTCTAGCACGTGTCCCCAATTTAATGTACTTACTGTGGTGATTTTATGGTCACTGCAAACGTGTATTTATCCCGTTCGGGCCTGTGAAACCTGCTAGCCGGGTTAGCTTGTTAGCATCAGGAGCTGCTGTGCACATTTGACGCGCATTTCTTTTTTCTTTTTTTTTTATTTTTCTTTTTGATAATTTTGGCTGTGTTCATGTATATGGCATGCATTTTTGACGATGTTGTAAATTTTCTTTAGATGTTATTTCTAGCTCAGCTCCTTTAGAAAGTCTGAAACACACCGAGTAGATGTCACAGTTAAACTTTAAAATATGCCACTAAATCTCATCAAAGCTTCGTTTTCTCATATAATAAACAGCAGTTATATTCCAGGTCGCATCCCTGAGAAGTATATGCCATGTCATGGGGTGTAGTAATTTAACATAAAGAAGCTTGTATTAAGTTTTTTTTTTCCCTTTTTATCTGAAAACAGTGGCATCATGACAAAACCTGGCTTTTAAAGAGTTAAATCTTTAAAGCTTCATGAATGTTTGTGTATGATTAGGACTGGTTTAAAAATCATAGCCAAAAAGATTTGGATAAATATATTTTAGCTCCCTTATGAAACGCACATCGTTTTATGCTCAGCAGGATGAGTGATAATATTTGACAATATTAGAAAAATAAAGCATGAAAATCAGTTTTTCTACTAATCACTGACATATCTCAGGCTGTATTAATTCAAAACAAAAAATATTCTTTGCTGCAGTATATTGAAAACAATTTTTAGGTTGTTTAATCTAAAAACATGATAGTGTCGTGACAAAAACGTGCCACTTAAAGGGTAAAAATCTTTAAAAATTCAGGAATATATGATATCAATAATTAGGTCAGATGTAGGTAAAAAATGTAGCTTAATGAGAGTAAAATAGAACAATGTAAAACTTTTTCTTTTAACTGGCTTTTTAAAGCATGTTTTTTTGTGCTTGGTGGTACGACTGTGACTAATATCAGAATGTGGCCTAAAAGTTAGTTAAATTATTGATTGATTGAATGCTACGCCACAACGATGGTGCGGATTAGAACGTGAGCAAAAGATTTGTGAAATATTTAGAAAGGAATATATATATACAATATATTTAAGACAGACACTTTTATGTGTGCATCACATTTCATACACAAATACAACTCACAGGCCTTTTATAAAGGCATTAAAAGGAAAAGAACAGAATTTTTTTTAATAAAAACTAGGGATGAATAATAACTGTTTTTAAAACCGATACTGATAACCGATAACTTTCAGCTCCTAGCGGCCGATACCGATAACTGATAACACACACATATACCTAAGATCATTACATCAATACTATGAACAAAACCAAAAACAGTTTTGACTCTTTAAATGAACAGATATTTATTTTTTTCAATGAAAAACTATTGTCAAACCTATAACATTTTCATAAAGCTATCAAACAAACCTATTTGATATCTTACATCAACTTAAATAAGGTTCATTACTGAATGATATAAAAAATAAAGGCTCCTTGAACTGATGGAAATACATGCATCAAAATTACTAACTGAAAAAGTGACTTCCAGAAGTTTACAAAAAATAAATACACATAGAACATTAATGCACTGACACAAGTTAGATTCAAACATTTCTACCTTCTACCCGTTTCTCCTTTGGGAAGTTTCTTGGATTTTTGAAAAGCCTCACCGATGTGTGGAAGTGCTGGTGAAGTTTTTAATGCTGGCGTGCTCACGTTAGCGTTAGCTCACATCAGCTCACATTAGCGCGATTTCAAAACTTTCAAAAGTGATGGTTATGTTTCAGGTGGCTGATTAGGTTTGACGTATTAAAGCTTGTGCTATTTTTCCCTCCTTCTCTTGGAGCATTTGTCACAAATAACCACCAAACTATCTTCTTCTGAAACTTTAACGAAGTTCCACGCCGCCATGTTTGTTGTGATCAGTGCTGTGCTGCAGGCTGCATTCAAGGTGTAACGTAAATTCCCACGTTCCCTCATTTGCTAGTCCTTTCTGCCTTTTCTATTTTTTTCTATCTTTATGTGTAACATGTGAGAAAATACTGCGAATATCAATTCAAGTCAGCAACTACCAAAATTATGACCGAGTTAACAAGTTATTTTCTGGCATGAGGGGGTGCCGACATTACTTGAACATAACATTCACTGCCGGTCATTCAAGGCTCAGAGAGAGCGAGGCACTGCCTTGTTGACAAAAATATAAATGTTATCGGGACTATTCGTCGTGATATCGGACTTATCTGGATGATGTCATAATTTCCTGTTATCGGCCCGATAGTTATTGTGCACCCCTAATAAAAATGCATAAACCACAAAAAGATGACTTGTACAAAATAAAAAAGGAATAAAACAAAGCTTAGGCAAGTAAAAGTGGTGCAGCATAAAATTACATTTAAATTAAACAGAACTGAATAATTTAAAGCAGTTTGGTCTCTTCTGTAGCAACCGACCACCAACACAGTTGAAGAGCCGCTGGATCTGATCCGGCTCAGTCTGGATGAGCGGATCTACGTGAAGATGAGGAACGACCGGGAGCTCCGCGGACGCCTGCACGTAAGCCGCACACGCCCGGCTTCTGTTAAGCGTCCGACTGGGTTTCTCCTCACCGACACTTGTGTTCCGTCTCTCCCAGGCGTACGACCAGCACCTGAACATGATCCTGGGTGACGTGGAGGAGACGGTGACGACGGTGGAGATCGACGAGGAGACGTATGAAGAGCTGTACAAGGTACGGACCAACCACAGACCACTATCCAATGATTCATGGAAACTTTGCTGCATCGGTTATTTTTCATGTTTTCATGGAATATTGAATAACAATTACAAGCCTTTAATGAGTAATAATGGCCGTTATTGGCAGTTGCATGAGATTTATTGAAAGCCTTCTTGCCAACAGTCTCTTAATCACTCTTGAAGTGCCCAGCGTCTGTTTCTGGGCCAAATCCAGGCTGATCGATTCATTCATGCTGGATTAGTGCCCCGAGTTGATCACACATTGTAATTTTCCACTTGTCCACCCACTTTTTGAGGGTTGACCATAATATCTGCGGAGTTTCCTGGTCCTTTTAATACCGTGATCTCCCAGACTTTTTCTGATCACTTTTGCTTCTTTAATGGAGCTCCATCAAAATAAATGGATCAGCAGGTGGAACTGGTTTGTACCTGATGAGTCCTTTTGCTTTTTCTTTTTTTTTTTTGTCCTGATACATCAGGGGTGTCAGACTCATTTTCACTGAGGGCCACATCAGCATCATGGTTTCCCTCGAAGGGCCAGCTTGACAGCATGAAAGTAACACAATGCAATATAAATCAAAATAACTTAAACTACACCTGGTTAAATAACGGTTTCTGTATTTATTATGTATTCAAGTGTCAAATATTAAACGATTATTATAATTATTATTATAACAATTATTATATCAAACTCAGGGTTTGTGGTTGTAAACCTGCTCTCGCTCAGGTAATGGTTAGAAGCAGAAGCGATTCTTTGTTTTGCTTGCAGGCTAAATTTAGCATACTTAGCATGCTTAGTCCATTTAGCATACTGATTCTCGTTTTCTCATCGTTCATGAAACTGTCTTCCTTGTGTATCAAATGTTCCTTTCTTGGACATGTTGGGGTTAGTTTGTAGAGGTTTTTCTTAAGTTCGTCAGTTTTGAAAATCGTCTTGATGTCTTGCTCACGATTATATACTGTTATCTTGTGGGTAACGACGAAATGTATTATGGGAGATGTAGTTTATCATCCATATGCGCTTTAAAGTGCTGTGAGCTTATTTTAAGTCTTAAAATATCGGTTCAAAATTTAAGCCAATAATGGACAAGCTCTCAAGGGCCACATAAAATGATGTGGCGGGCCACATTTGGCCCGCGGGCCTTGTGTTTGACACATGTGTGATACATAAAAGCTTTGTTCGGATGATATTTGGAGAAAACATTTTAACCAGGTTTAACTTTGGCTCCTAATTTGCACAGTTATTGGGGGGTAATTGGGAGTTTAATGGGGAGAGATGTGTATGTGTGTATATACATATATATTGTTAAACCTCTTGATTTAAATCCATTTTTGGTAACCTGACTGAATTATTTTGGAGCGTAAGGCTCAGTTGGGTAAAAATGGTCTTTTTGTTCTTTCAGTCCACCAAGAGGAACATCCCAATGCTGTTCGTCAGAGGAGACGGCGTCGTCCTCGTAGCTCCGCCTCTCAGGGTGGGTTGACGCTGAAAACGTCCCGGTGTGAAAGAGGCTTTGTGGCGGCAGAGATGTCTCACACCCTGGGGGGGGGGTTGTATTATAATGGAACCCAGAGATATTCTTCCCTCCGTTGAGCCAACATCGTCCTCTCACTTTACATAAATTAAATCTCTTTCATTTTTAACTTTGTTTCATTGGTTTAAAGGATGGAAACTATGTTTAGATTGAATGAGAAATGATGGTCTTGGAGTTTTCTATTTTATTTTATTTCTGTTTTGTGTAGGGGGAGGGACAAACTGCTGAAACGTGTTTAAGTTAATGTTCCTCAGATGGCTTTTAAGCCATCGCAGTTCAATTTATTTCTTTATAACTCTGTTGCAGAACGTTGAAAGTGTCTCGATCTGGTTTCAGGTTTTATTTTAAAGTGTGAAACACAGTTAAACGTTAAAGTTACTTCAAAGCTAAACCCATGATATCAGTTTTTTGATAGTTCTTTCTTTTAATCATGTGTTTTGCAGAGCTTTGTTTGAGCCACTCATGTGCAGACGGCAAACATTTGAATTTGTTTTAATAAAAACAACAATTAAAAAAAAAATCTTCTTTGTCTCGTTTAACATCTTCTGATTCAGACTTCCTAAATTCTTCAATTCCAGCAGAGGAGACTAGAGTCATTTCTAATCATGCACCATGTTGTATATGTTCACTCTTCGTGTTTAAAGATGTGACAATGACTTCATCTAGTACATTAAAGCTGTAAATTTAGTCTGTTCTAAAGTGAAAAGGGTTGAATTGTTGCATTTCAGCCACCAGATGGGAGCAGAGGTCTTGATCTGTTGTCTCCTGGTCAACCAAGTGACGATCGTACGTGTGTCCTCAGAGGTCAACCCTTAATTTAACCCCAGTTTTCTCAGAACTGCTGGTCTGTTCTGTCATGAGTCCTTCAGCATCTTGAAGGAGGGATTTGATGGAACTGAGATGTCCGTTCAACTTTAGATGCTTTTTACCTGAAGCGTATATTTCATTAGCGCGAACCATGTCTTGATCATCAGCTGCTCCTGCCTCTCCTCCTCCACGTTGGCTTGAACCTGATGGTTCAGCAGGAGTGAAATATAAACGGGTCTAAAATTAAAAAAGAAAATCCACAAATTGCATTGATTCCAAAGGCCGAATCTCGAAATCAGCTTCTGATCCGACAGCGGGGGGGGGGGGGACTGCTGTAGTCTGTACTTGTTTCATCTCTGCAGGTTTCAGTTCCACAGCTGTGAAATATTGATGCTCACTGCAGCCACATTACAGAGGTTTAATTTACACTCACGGCTGGAAGTAAGAAATCCAACATGATGCATCACCCAGTGAACAGGGGAAAAAAAAGTAATTAGATTAAGGCTGTAGTGATACACTAATCTCACAATACGATACGCAATATTCTGCTCACGATGCGATATATATCGATATTCATCTTACAATACATTTACATCATTTTCTGAAAGATTTTAAAGGGACAAAGTGATTTTGGTGACATCTTGTGAGTGTTCCAGTGACTTTGTTTGAATAAATTGAACTGAAAGCATCAATTACACATTATATGGCTAACAGGCAGCTTGCAAATGCTGGACAAAATGAATAAAAGATTTTTTGAGAAAAATAGTTTCATTTATTTAAACAGTGCAAATTGTTGCTTGCAAGCTTTTAAAGGTGGGACACGGGGGTTTTGAAAGAAGCTTAGAATATCGATACCCACGGCTGAAAAATCGATACTTTCTGGGGGAAAAAATATCGATGTATATCGCAGAATCGATAAAATCGCTCAGCTCTAAGTTAGATGCATGTTGACTTGCATCCTCTGTCATTTTTACAGCCCAAATCTCACTTTTGTGTTCGTAAACCTGATAGTTTAACGGCATTGTAGGATTTAAAAGTGAATCTAATTCATACGTTTGAGTTAAGTTACTAAAAATTTATTTACAAAGTTAACTATTTACATATTTGTGGTTACACGAATAATTATTTACAGGTTTAATATTTACATTACCATCTTTAAAAACATTTGAAATGTCTTGAATCGGCTCCTGTGGTTTAATTGCATTTATCTCAGTAAAAGTCCTCCTGCCCTCTGATTGGTTAGTGACAGTCACATGGGAGTGGAAAAAAAACAAGCAAGTGTTTTTTTTTTTTTTTTATTGAACGCAAACAATTTTAGTACACAAAAACACATGTAGAAGAGATACAGTCTAAGGCATTATAGCAATCAGAAACAAAAACAACAACAAATATTTAGGGGGTAGTGATGAAAGAGACTTACAAACAAAATAAAAGAAAAACAAATATACAGTCATGGAAAAAATTATTAGACCACCATTTTTTCTTCACTTTCTTGTTCATTTTAATACCTGGTACCACTAAACGTCATCATGTGACTAAAACAGACAGAAAAGAAAACACTGAATGCATAAAAGCAGTGTTTTTGGCAGTACAACGCCATAGCTATTGATGTAAAAACTTAAGTGATTTAGGTTATAATCAAGAAAACCATGGAAAATGGTAAGATATCAGCTCTTAAATAAAACTCTTATGAGCAATCTTTGTGGTTATCGTTATGTTTGTCCAAACAAATGTACCTTTAGTTGTACCAGGCATTAAAATGAACAAGAAACTGAAGAAAACAAGGGTGGTCTAATAATTTTTTCCATGACGGTACATAAAATTTTAAAATAAAAGTGAAGCAGTAGAAGGCAAAGAGCATCAACATTTCAAAATAAAACAGGATTAAAATAAAAGATACTTTGATAAATCAGCTGATAATTTTTTAGCAGAATTACTTGACTTTGTTTTCTTCAGAGAGACCGAAAAAAGTTTGAAATCATTTAAAAAACATTGAAAAGAGGGTTTCATTTTCCTCCACTTGCAACAGTGGATGTGATATTTAGCAAGTAACAGAATGACATTCACCAAAAAAGACACTCATTTGTCCGTGGTATCCATATAAACAATAATATTGGACATTTCTATAGTTGGGATGTCATTAATTTTTAGAGATAACCAATTTCTAATTTCATGCCAAAAGATTTGAGTGATAAAAACATGTGATCAAGCGATTGTTGATCAGTGTTGTTGTGGACCTGGCGGTAAAAAAAGATCTGCTTGAGAAGTTATCTGTCCTGCTTTTTATTCTCATGAAGAGTGATTTTACCACCTCACGCTACAGCGTCATAACCAGCCGGTTAAATACGGGTCATTTTAGCTTTAACTTCCAACAGAAGTGAAAGCAGCTGTTGCGTAACGTCCACCCCGGCTGCAGAACTGGCAACCAGTGGGAAGTTTATCACATAAGCACTGATCACATTAAGCTGTTTGATGTAAATAACTTCTGAATTTTGGAAAAGAGGGGCCACTCTGCCTCTCTGGCCACATCAGCATCAGACGTTACGCACGCATCTGCACCCAAGGGCCCGTCATGGTGACGTAACATATGAGACTTTCACACATTAAAAAAAAAAAAAAAAAAAAGAACTTCTTGCATCTCCAATTAGAGAACAATTTATGTACATGATTAACCATGCAGTAATGAGATCTGCTTTCACTTTAATTCTACCAGACGCATAAAAACAATCATTTCATTTCAATTTTTAGACACACTTTTGAATTACAGCAACAGAAAGTAGATTGCATCTTAGTTACTGTAGATGATTTATTTAAACCTATTTTGAGGCGGATGCAGGGATGTTGTAGAATTTGACTCCCATGTTATGAGTTTGTGTCATAAATGAATGTTTTAGACATTTTTGCAGCTTATCTTCAAGTCGGTGGCTCTTGAAGCAGAAATATGACAAAAGGTTGCGCTCAAAGCGCTATGAATTTTTAAGCGGGTGTTTGTGGATCCTTCAGGACGGGTCATAAAGCCCGTCTTTTATGCTTGAGCACACTCAAAGCTCCCAGTAGACTTGAATCTGCCGCGTGCAGCCATGGTAGCAGGAATTGCTTTTTGCATGTCTTTAATCAGAGCAACAGATTCGACAAAGAACAAAACAGACACCAGAGGGCAGTATTGCATCATCACTACCTCATTACAACCCTACAGCACTAAATTATATTACTTGAAGCACTGCTCAACTTCACAAGTAAATGCAAAACTCAACGTTCTTTCTAACTCAAAACTTGCAGATGTTTTTACAGTTTTTCATAACATATTCATTGGTAAACAGTAGTTTTGACTTTTTAAACAGACTTAAACAGGGCAAAAACCAATCTTTTCTCAGGATGGTCAAACCTTTGCCTCGTCAATGGCTCGGTTAAGATATCAGCCTTCATATCATCTGTTGGGTGATATTATTGCAGTTGTATTTGCTTGTTCTGCACACATTCTCAGGTGTAGCGGTAGCAAACATTTACGTGCTTTGTCCTCACACAATCAACTGGATTCTTTGCAGTTGCGACATCTCCTTGGTCGTCTTCTGGGATCGCTGTAGGTATAACATCTATTCCAAGACCTCTCAACAATCGTCTCAGCCAGGTCCCCTCTCCAGCTGCTCGACTGACTGCCATGCACTGAGCTTCTGCTGCTGAAAGCTGCTTCGCCAACTTTTCCACAAACGTAGCAACGGAACCCATTGAATTGCACCATGTTTCCTTTTGTGGCAGCAACCCCCCCACTGGGAAATGATTCATGGGTTGCTTGGGAACACACAGCGCATCATACATTTTGACATTTTTTTCACATCACTGACTTTGAGTGTTATTTTCAGTTGGATGTTGCCAGGTCCCAGGGCTTCATCCACCCTTCCGTCACCAGGTTTCACAGGCTGTGGTTTTGAAAAGTGCTGACAGTCTTGAAGGTTTTCTTTATGCTTCTGATCCACCAAAACTAGGGCTGGGCAAGTTAATGCGTTATTATTTTGTTAACTCCTTAATTTATTAAGGCCGACATTTATTTTATCGTGCGTTAACGCATGTTGCTCACATGCTTTTGTTTTGAAAAGTCTGTTACTGGCTGCTGCAGAACCGGAAGATAATTGGCAAGTAAACATGCGGTAAAGCTAAAACAGACATGGAGAATGGTAAAAACCTGTGAACTTTACAGTTCAGGTAGCAACTCAGGTAGCAATATTAACAATTCTGTCTGGAAAAAAAAAAAATTCTGGACTGCAACGAAACTTTGGCGTCATTCCTCCATGTTCCATCAGATCTGCTCCATGTGTTCACTGTCCTGCTGTTCTCTAGCTGGTTACTGCAGTGCTGCTCCATCTAGTGGCACAGATGTGTAATGACAACAGAAAGTCCAGTCCTCCATTATAAAACTAATTCAGTTCTGTGGCTTGTTTTTTCATTTCGTATTTTTGATCCAAGTCTAAAATTGAAAACGCATTTTTTTTCTTCATTTTTTTGTGTTGGATTAAAAAATGAAAAACGTAATAAGATGTCACTTTTTTTTTTTTAATTTTTTGATTGATACACAGATTGATAAAGTTACAGAACTTTAACATGGACATTTTTATTTTAAAGTTCTCCCAGACGGAGGATTCAACAGAAACAAGGTTATTTGTAACAACTGACAAGTTGAACTCCCCGTTAAAAGTATCTGCTGTTACCTCAGAAATTACCTGTTTTAATGTTCTGATTGTGGCTCAGGATTTTGTTTGTAGACTTTTTTTTAATAAAAACAGGATGACATTAATGCCCTGGCAGTGGCAATAAGCTTTATTTTATTTGACATTTTTAAGATGAGATTTACACTAAATATGTGTTACTGACAAGTGCTGATGTTAAAAGTGTTTGAACAACAAATGTTATGACACTTTAGTTCATATGGCAGCAGAACATTTAAATAAAAGTGACCTTTACACTACTTTTGAATTCATTATTTGATTTTGCGTATACAATGCGATTAATCGTGATTAATCAGGGAAATAATGCAATTAATCGCGATTAAAATTTTTATTCGTTGCCCAGCCCTAAGCAGAACATTATGACTACTGACGGGGAACAAGCGTAAACGCTGTCTATGTGTTACAGTGTTACAATAAAAGGTTTCGCCAGGAAAAACCTGCATCCAGGCATTCACTTGAACACTATTTTGGCACTTGCCATGTGTCCAAACATTTTGGGGATCAGTCACACCTCCCTACATCACAACCACATCATTGCTCAGTTGCTCCCTCCCCCAGCGGGACAGCTGTTGACCCCTCGATAGTGTTTTTCTTTTTTTAAAGGAAGTATAAGTGCTTGAAGAAAACAACAAAGGTCTGAGATACCTCCCTAGATACCAACCTGATGGGATCTGATGGCATCTGTGGAAGCAATCTCAATCCACACCCTTCTGACCCGTCAGCCCTCAGGGCCCAAAGCGTCTGATGACCCTCCAAGACAGTCGAAGCAGAAGCTTCTGAACAATGTTGGGGGACTTAACTGCACAGAAGGCTGTCCTGACTCGAGACTTTCGCTTCTGTGAAGCGGAGCTTCAGTACCATCTACAGTCAGAGGGTGAAGGCCCAGCGGGAGGACTCCTCTGGCTCCACACCCCTAACCAGCACCGCATGGGGGCGGCAGGTTAACTACGAAGGTCACTTTCATAACAGCAATGGTCCCGACACGATCAGGCGGATGAGCGAGCTGATATCTGTCTGGTCTGTTATGGAACATAACACGCTGGATTAGGTTTGGTATTCGAGTTCCTTGCATACACCGACCTGTTCTGTATTTAACTGTCAGCAGGAAAAAGCTTTCAATGCCTGCTGCTCTCAGGTGAACTTACTGGGACGTATACACCTGGGAAGACCCTCCTGCTGCTTTCCAGCTACATATATGTGATCATTTTCAGTATAAAATGACAGATGCGATAATCCTGTCCAGATTGATGGGTAACAACAACACCTTCTCTGAGACCACAGCTGATGCCTTTTCTTCTTGGCATTATGTTAACACTAGGGCTGTGTAAGATAACGCCTTATGATCGCATTAACTCATTAATTTATTCACGCCGACGTTTATTTTTTAGCGCATTAACGCATGTTGCTCACATGCTTTTATTTTGAAAGGTCTGTTTCTGGCTGCTGCGGAACCGGAAGAGCATTGGCGGAAAAACATGCGGGAAAGTTACAGAACTTTAACATGGACATTTTAATTTTAAAGTTCTCCTAGATGGTGAATTGGACAGAAACAAGGTTATTTGTAACAAATGACAAGTTGAACTCCCCGTTAAAAGGGTTATGGTTAGGGTTTCTGCTGTTACCTCAGAAGTTACCTGTTTTAATGTTTTAATTGTGGCTCAGGATTTTGTTGGTCAACTTTTTTATTTTTCATAAAAAACAGGATGACATTAATTCGACAGAGTATTAGGGCCACACTGAGAAAATAAATTGTAGACAAATGATTTTTTTTTTCCATTCCTCACTTAGAGAATAAAGTAGAAATGTTGAGAATAAAGTCAAAATGTAGAGAATAAAGTTGAAATGCAGTTTCCAGAATTCCAGAATCAGTGTAGTTTCTTTTCCTGAATAGACGCAATTTCTGACACAATCTTTTCAAAGTACAAATAATTATTATAATACCGTCTATGTGATAAAAACACATAGACACAGACATTATGTTGGTAGAGTAAAGCTGGTTTAAATACATCTTTAAGACAACTTTATAGTGAAAACTGCATTTCAATTTTATTCTCAACGTTTCAACTTTATTCTTGACATTTTGACTTTATTCTCTAAGTGAGAAATGGAAAAAAAAATCATTGTCCACAATTTTTTTCTCAGTGTGGCCCTAATACTCCGTCATACAGTAATGTCCTGGCAGTGGCAATAAGCTTTATTTCATTTGACATTTTTTAAGATGAGATTTACACTAAATATGTGTTACTGACAAGTGCTGATGTTAAAAGTGTTTGAACAACAAATATTATGACACTTTAGTTCATATGGCAACAGAACATTTCAATAAAAGTGCATTTTACACTACTTTTGAATTCATTATTTGGTATTGCGTATACAATGCGATTAATTGTGATTAATCAGGGAAATGGTGCGATTAATCGTGATTAAAAATTTTAATCGTTGCCCAGCCCTAATTAACACACACCTGTATTGCTCAAGACGGACAAACGTGTCCTTTACAGAGGTGCTCACACTTACTTTAGTCAAGTTCATTTAATTAGCAGCACCTGGCTGTGAGTTAGCCTCTTAATTCCCATGGAAACAGGAGGAGCTAATGACAGTGTGTTAGGTCATGCATCGTTTGTATTTACCTAGCTCTAAGAACTAGTCATGACCGTTTTTATTATTATTATTATTATTGTGGCCTGATACAGCTTTACTTTTGAAAGAGGGTGCGAACGTCGTGTCCCAGGAGGCTCTGCAGCTGTCGAGGGAGGAACAGTCCGTGACGTCACTGACAGCAAAGGCCTCAAATTCAAGATCATCCAAGTCTTTGAAGTGCGAGCAAAATAAATACTGAATGAGCCGATGCTTCAAAAAGTCTTTGCACTTGTCAGAGAGTTTCTGAACGGTTAATCGCTGGAGCTTGGAGGTGACGAAGCCGTGTTGCTCAGCGTTCACGCTCGGGTCAGAGAATCTCTGTGATGTGGCTGCAGCTATTTAAGTCTCATCCAGGAACCAGCGCCGCCTCCTGGTTCGGTCCCATTTGGGTTTCATTCTTGGTTACTCTTCACCCAAACGTCTCACCGTGCGGTTCAGCAGTTCATTTTCCTCTACCTGCCCGTGTTTTAGTGGTCGTGTCAGAGAGAGGAGCTGTTGGAAAATTCCCCGACTCTGAATGTGACAAAGGCTTCGCTGAGATTTACTGGCTTCAGTGGAGCGCTGAGTGTTTCACTGGGGAACCTGCACCTGCTCCCACCTCAATTACCAGCGGCTCTAAATAAACACGAGCAAAGCAATCGCCCTCCAGTTGAAAGAGAAATTGAGCATTTCCACAAATGTCAGCTGACTGGCGGGTTTCAGAGAGCGGCAGAGTGGCCACTGATTTTGTTGTGAAAGGAGAAGATGTGCCAAAAACTACACAACTGGACATCTTTCAGGACGAAACCAACTTTCAACTTTACCAGGAAGGGTGGCTGTCCACCAGCTGACGTTTTGATGCTTTAGATCAGCGGTGCGCAAACTGTGGTACGTGTACCACCAGCGGTACGTGAGCGCTGGAACGCAGTGAACGTCACGACTTTCCACATTTTTTCCACAATTTCACTTTTAAAAGAATTGGAAACATACAATGCATTATGATTACAATGTTTCACATGAAATGTGTAGCTTGAGATAATTAAAATTGTGTCTTTTAAAGAAAATATTTGTTGCATATTCAGTTGCAGTGCAGATGTAACAACTTTTGAGTGTGTTTATTTTGAGAGTATGAGTATGTGAGAATTGTGGGACAGAGTTGTAAATGTCTAATTCAGTAAAGTTCAGGTAATAAATAACCACAATAAGGAATAAACATGTTCTGTGTTTAAAGCTAATTGAGAAGGCATATATGGCTATATGTTAAAATTGGTCATCATGGTGGTACTCAGAGAGCTGAACAGTTTCTCAGGTGGTACGCAGCATTAAACGTTTGAGAACCACTGGAGTCCTCCTGACTCATGCAGATCTGACCCAGCGCTACCGAAAACACTTTATGGCAAATTACTGAAGAAAAGAAGCTAATTATAAGGTGTTCACACACTTTTTGCTGACTTTGCATTATGCTGATAAGATATTTAAATGGTATGAAAGTTGTGGGGCAGTTTAGCCACTTTCAGTGACAAACGAAGCGACTCTGAGGAGATAGTTCAGACAGTCACTCTTCTACTTGGTTCATTCAAATGATTCAGTTTTTCTAATTGGTCTGTTGAAGCAGTAAAACGTAGTCGCCTCTCGGATGACTTCTGGTGTCTCTGATTCTACCGAGGGGGAATTAAGTTTATGTTTATTACCCTCAATATCTGTAAGTATGCCTTATAGTGGGGGTGTATCATATCAGAGGGTACGTGCCACAACTCAAGTGTCTTATCGTCAGGAAACCTTTAAAGTCCTCATCGTGAGTAGGGGTGAGTATTGGCAAGGACCTCGCAATACAATATGATACTTGGGTCACTATACAATTTTATCACGATATATTGAAAAAAAAAATCAAGAAAAAATTGCGGAAACATCACAGGATGTTGTGCGCGTTCTCTCACAGCAAAGAAATGCTGTGAGCCAGCCTGGCCCCTTTAAGAAGGTGGTCTTATGGGTAATGGTGTTTCTTTACTACGGTTCAGAGACTAGAGGCTGTGAAGGTAACAGAAAGACCACAGTTGAGCCTTTGTCTTGTTTCGCTGCAGTGCTTCGCTACTTTTTTATGGTTTTTAAACATATTTAAAACACATTATTGAGGCTCAGGGGGGCTCCAGTTCCAGTTCGCAGATTTTGATTCTCACGGGGGGGAGCGCCGGTCCCCATTAACCGTGAAAAATAAGGGATCACTGTATTTATTGTTTATTATTACTGTTTTTGAAAAAAATCTATATTAGGGGCTGAAAAATCAATATTATATCGGGCGGCCTAAAATCACGATATATTGTCAAATCGATTTTTTTTCACACCCCTGATTGCGATACTTCGCTGACTGAAATGGAAGCTGTCTAATGGACACGCGGCGTCATCAGGTTCTCGGCGACAGCGATCCCTTCAATGTCACCGATGGCTCCAGAAAAACCCCGGATGCTCAGCGATCAAATTCCAGTTCATGACTTCAGAGTCGTAGCTGGCGAGCCGACAGGTGGAGTCACCGCGGTTACGTCCGTCTTTTATTTGTTCGATGACTGTGGCTGATGGGAATAGCTGGACTCCCAGTGCACTTTGGCCACATGCCCTCCGGGCAGAAGTGACGCCAGACGGACGGGGCACGTAGCGCACGAGTGCGCACGTCCACGCACATGCGCACGCAATTCAAACATTCGTGTGCCCCGCATGCACGGAAATAAACTAATATGAGGTTCATCAGCCTCAGACCATCTTGTCCTTGAGTGAAAAAAACAAAAGAAAAGAAAAAAAACCTGCTGAAACACACACTGCTTCTCATCACACCGAGGTGACAGAAATATCACCGGCCTCCAACTGTCGACGGACTATTTCTGTATTTAACACTGAGCTGCGTAACAAACCGCTGGTGAGTCTCTATTCAGGGCTCGAGGTTTTCTGGGGCTGCTGACGACGTGTCTGGAAGTGACTCTCGTGGTCCTGTGACTGACTGCAGTCGGGGGTGCTGCTGGACTGGTCCCCAGTGTCCCCAGCGTCCCCAGCGTCCCAGCCTACATGATAAACTGTCCTTTGGGAAGATACTGAACCCCTTAAAGCAGGGGTGTCAGACTCATTTTCACTGAGGGCCACATCAGCGTCATGGTTTCCCTCATGCTGCCAGTGAACACAAGGTTACATTCATGCTGTCAATCTGGCCCTTCGAATGTAACAAAATGCAATGTAAATCACGCTTTTGTCAGTTCTAGACTGGATTATTGTAATGCGTTGTTAGCAGGATGTCCGAAAAGCTCGCTGAATAGCCTTCAATTGATCCAGAACGCAGCAGCGAGGGTGCTGACAGGAACCCGTAAGCGAGATCACATCTCTCCCGTGTTAGCCTCCCTCCATTGGCTTCCCGTGAAATTTCGAATTGAGTTTAAAATTCTGCTTCTTGCATATAAAGCCCTTAATGGCCTAGCTCCATGCTATTTACAAGACTTGATAGCATGTTATGCTCCTAATAGAGCTCTCCGCTCTCAGAGTGCAGGGTTACTCGTCGTTCCTAGAATATCTAAAAGTAGATTTGGAGGACGGGCCTTCTGCTACCAGGCACCTTTTTTATGGAACCAGCTACCATTTTGGGTTAAGGAGGCTGATACCATCTCCATCTTTAAAACTAAATTGAAAACATTTCTGTTTAGTAAAGCCTACAATTAGTCTAATCTATAGTGTGTAGGGGCTAATAGTTATAACTATAGTTGTAGTAGCTCAGACTAGAGTAGCTCGTCTTAATCACAGCTTCGTCATAGCTATGCTGCTATAGGCCTACGCTACAGGGGGACACCAACATGATCTGCTGAGTGGTGTCTCCACTGCTTTTCTCCTTTGTCTTCCCTTTCCTCCTCCCTTCCTCCTCCTCCAGCTCATAATTATTTGGGAGCACCTTGTTACTGAAACTGTGCCCCATATTCTTTGCTTTCCTCTGGTTTGTTGTGCTGGTTTTGCCTCCTTTTTCTTTCTGTGTATTTGCAGGCCAGAGTGTCCTGGGTTTCATGCTGACTTGCAGTTCCATCCTCTGTCCATCCCGGGGTTCACCTCCACTTGTGTTTGGGTGCCGACTGACGTGGTGATCGGCGACCTGGTCCTCTGGCCATCTCATCCCAGTGCTGCTACCTCCATCTGTTTATGTTTATATGGCCATTGTATTTAGTCATTTGTGTGCTCTCCTCTTTCTGTCCTCCATCTTCTCTCCGTCCTCCATCCTCTCTCTGTCCTGTCTCCCCTCTTTTCTTTCTCTACCCGGCTGGCCTTCGGCAGGAGGGTCCCCCCATATGAGCCAGGTCCTGCTCAAGGTTTCTTCCTCTTAAAGTGGAGTTTTTCCTTGCCATTGTTTGGCATTAAGGTTTTTTTTCTCCCTACGTGGGAGTTTTTTACCTGCCATTATCACTGATTGGATTTAATATTATAATCTTAGTTAATGATATTTGCTCGGGGGTCATGCTCTGGGTCTCTGTAAAGCGCCTAGAGACAATTGTCATTGTAACAGACGCTATACAAATAAAATTGAATTGAATTGAATTGAAATAAATTAAACTACACCTTGTTAAATAATGGTTTCTGTATTTATTATGTATTCAAGTGTCAAATATTTAACAATTAATATATTAAACGCAGAGTTTGTGGTTGTAAACTTAGAAGCCTGTTTTTCTTTCAGGCTAAATTTAGCATACTTAGCATGGTTAGTCCATTTAGCATACTGATATTAGTTTTCTCATCGTTCATGAAACTGTCTTCCTTGTGCATCAAATTTTCTTTTCTTGGACATGTTCAGGTTAGTTTGTTGAGGTTTTTCTTCAGTTTGTCAGTTCTGAAAATCGTCTTGATGTCTTGCTCATGGTTATACATGGTTATACTCTACTTATGGTTATACTCTACTTACGAAATTAATTGGATCTGAAAGAAGTTTCATAACCTGAAATTTTCATAAGTAGAGACGAATTTTCCATGTAAATGCCCTAATCTGTTCCAAGGCCCCCAAAATTTGAACATACATTTTTTATAAATTATAAATAATACATGAAATGACATAAAAACTACATAAAAACCTGTAAGAAATACATGTTAGAACTAGAAAAGCACTCAGAGAGCGCAGACTTCCACTGAGCGCAACAATTATTGAAAAATTGAAAGTGATCCAGAATCCAGGATTTCTTCCGGATCACACCCAAAATGAAATCAGTTCTTCCTTTTCACATTTCTGACAACTCCTGAAAATTTCATCAAAATCCATCCATAACTTTTTGAGTTATCTTGAACACAGACAGACAGACAGATAAACCTTGGCGGAGGTAATAAACATTTTTGTTTACCTGGGTTGCTAGGTTACGCTCATACAGACAAGGGGCCCTCCTAGCCAATGGGATGCCAGGAAGATGCTAAGCGATAGCCAATGGCAGAGCAGCTCGGACGCACCGTTTTCAAACCGAGATACAGAGCCGACAAGTATGGTTATGTTCGGTAAACTTTGGGAGCTGCGAGTAGCAGCGCTACTGGATTTTAGCCTTTCGTATCCTGAAATTTCTTTCGTAACTAGAGGCAATATTTTCCCTTTGAGGTGTTTTGTAACCTGAAAATTTTGTATGTAGAGACATTCGTAAGTAGAGGTACCACTGTATGCTGTTATCTTGTGGGTAACAACGAAATGCATTATGGGAGATGTAGTTTATTGTCAATATGCGCTTTAAAGCGCTGTAAGCTTATTTTAAGTCTTAAATTATTGCTTCAAAATATAAGCCAATAATGCACAAGCTCTCGAGGGCCACATTAAATGACATGGCGGGCCACATTTGGCCCGCGGGCTTGTGTTTGATACATGTGCCCTAATGTGTCCTTCACTTGTAAGTTGCTAAAAGAATGTAATGTTATACCATTTTATGGCCAGGATACTTGTGAACCTCGTAAGTATCCCAAAGGAGTCAGTAACAGTCGGGTTGCTGGTGGAAGTTTGTGCACCGTGACGGAGCGCACACACTCCTCGAGACAAATCGGTGTGGAGAGCAGAGTGCAGGATCCGTCTGGGTGTGTCTATACGTGCGAGTGTGCGTCTCTCTTTTGCATATGTTATGTAACATGATGTCACTGCTGCTTGGCAGAACATGCACATGATCTCACTGCTAAATCCCCGCGCTCTGCTTTTCTGACTGTACTCGGCACATTGTGCATGCAGTAGTGTGTGCATGTGATGTTCCTTTTTTTGTCTGCTTGCACGGATGCTTCAGAAATGCTGTAATGTGTTTGTGTAAGCTGCAGTTATATTTGCACCTGGACCTGATGGATGGATGGATGGATTCGTCTGGAGAGACGGTGCCTAAACCACAGGGGAACCACATAATTAATAAATACTGTGTCTAGTTCCCTTTAAAGACGCACTATAAAAGGGTACATATATGACAAACCAAAAGAACATTCATGCGTCAGACACATCAAACATGACCAACAGCAGTGAGACGGTCCATCTGCCCTCAGTGACATGTTAATCTTGTCTGCTCGGGTCAGATGTTCTGCTTCGTCCTCTTGTAGACTCAGACACTGGCATATATTCATTTACAACGTTTCTGTCTTCGCTCCCAAAACTTGATTCCTCTGACTGTTCCCGAAGTTTGGCCCTGTGATGAACAGGCGACTTGTCCAGGTGGACCCCTGCCTTTTACCTGAAGAAAGCTGGGATAGACTCCAGTTGATCCCCAAGACAATTAAGTGGGCATAGATGGATGGATGGATTCATACCAAGGTCCGAACTGAGATGGGGGAAAAGGCATTTAAATAAGTTGCGACCTACATGTGGATTCAGTTCCAAAATCAGTTGAACCTCTAGTGTCTGGTCTCATTACATCCATTTAAACATTTGTTAAATTCTCAAGATGCATCCACATCTGTCTGCAGATGCTGTGACTGTTCATGTTCATGTTCTGTTGTGTTTCTGTGAGCGTTAGCTGTTGCTCTTAGCTCCTGGCCAGAGCACTCTTTTAAATCTCTAGAGGTTTTTTTTTCTCCCTGGTTATATAAAAGTTAATTAAAAAAAATAAACACACAAATATGATCTGAAAACAATTCACTCACCAGATCACTTTTGTCAACTCAACATAGCAGGGAAATCTCACAAAAAAAACACAAAATCTTTATTTGAAACGGGCTCAGAGAAGAAACAGTGATGAACGCTGTTTGTGTTTTGTTTTGTTCAGAACACAAATAGACACAGAAAAGAGAATGAACATGGGTCATAGGGCTGTAGCGATACACTAATCTTGCGATACAATACACAATATTCGACTCACGATATATATCGATACAGTGATCCCTCGCAAATTCGCGCTTTAAGTTGTGCGGTTTTAGTTATTCGCGGATTTTTCAGAATTATATGATATAATAAAAAAATCAAGAAAAAAATCGCAAAAACATCACAGGATGTTGTGCACGTTCTCTCACAGCGAAGAAATGTTGTGAGCTAGCCTGGCTCCTTTAAGAAGGTAGCCTTATAGGTAATGATGTGGCCTTATGGGTAATGTAGTGTGTGTGTCGTGGGCAACAGAATGAAAACGGGGTTAGATGAAAAGTGTAGTGAGCATCAACAGCAGCCCAGCGTGTATAGATTTACATTCTCTGTTAACCGACAGGAGCCCAACAATACAACCTGTGTGATGTTACAAGTTCCTGCAGTGCCAGAATAAAGTTCCCGTTCCATGCAGAGAAAACCGGACTTTTTGTTTTGTTGTTGTTAGCTTGTTAGCCGTTAATTACGAGCCAAAAATAGCACAATACCAGTGGTTTCTTTACTACGGTTCAGAGACCAGAGGCTGTGAAGGTAACAGAAAGACCACAGTTGAGCCTTTGTCTTGTTTCGCTGCAGTGTCTCGCTACTTTTTTGCGGTTTTTAAACATATTTTAAACACATTATTTAGGCTTAGGGGGCTCCGGCTCCAGTTCGCGGATTTTGATTCTCACGGGGGGGGAGCGCCGGTCCCCATTAACCGTGAAATATAAGGGATCACTGTATTCATCTTAAGATACATTTACATCATTTTCTGAAAGATTTTCCAATGACTTTGTTTGAATTTATTGAACTGAAAGCATCAGTTACACATTATATGGCTGACAGGCAGCTTGCAAATGCTGGACAAAATTAATAAAAGATGTGTTGAGAAAAATAGTTTCATGTATTTAAACAGTGTAAAATGTTGCTTGCAAGCTTTTAAAGGTAAGAGCACAATGGAGAGTTAAAGTACAGCAAGTATCCTTCTTTGGCAGCTTTTTTGGCTCGATATTGAACATCTGAGGTAGCTACTAGCCATTCTAGCCACCAGGTTAAGATAAGTATATTGGCAGCCAATAATTCAAGTCCATTGGAGCAACATTTAAGCCATCTTAAAACTGCACCCATCTCAGCAGAGTAGCTGGAGGACTTAATGGCTTCCTGCAAAGTGCAGGTAGAGCTCCCCTGCAGGACATGGAGGTTTTGAAAGTAGCTTAGAATATTGATACCCGTGGCTGAAAAATCGATACTCTCTGGGGAAATAAAATATAGATATATATCGCAGAATCAATATAATTTTTTAGCTCTAATGGGTCATCTGGTTCATCAGGAGTCTCGGGTTTATAAACAGTCCTCCGCCAGATCGTCGTCGTGGTTTTGAGCCTGAAACTTGACTTGAAAAAATAATTCTGTCTTGCTGGAAACGCTCACCTGTACCTGGGGAAACCACCAGTCTCATCAGTACCATTCCTGTAAATAAACCTTTTACATGGACTCTAACTGTAGTCTGAGTCTGCTCTCTGACGTCCGTTACCTTGCTGAGTCATGACATTCAGCCCAGTTCCTGCTCTGCCACCAGCTGTGTTGGGATCCAGATGTCGGTGGACAGTCTGAGATGGTTCGTTGACCAGCATCTTCAAGTTGTCACAACACAACAATGGGGTGATGACGGGCGATCGTCCGTCTGTGAGGTCGGCCTAAATGGTCCATTTAGACAGTTCCCCCTCAACAAGCATAACTTCCTGATGCACACGCAATATAATCACAAAAGATCTTCCTGTTGTGTCCAAACTCCAACTCCAAACACGGTGTTGGTCCCAAACCAAAATGGTTTAGTGATATCATGAGTTCAAACCTGCAAATTAAATCATCAATAAAAGAAAATGTCCACAGACCAGGAATGTTGGACAGAATGCTGTACGATGTACAAATAGCATTTCACAAAAGGCTTTTTTCTAAAAAAAAAAAAAAACAAACAAAAAAAACCCTTAATATCAAATACCGAATTGGTTTAAACCTTTAATTTACAAAACTCAATCTTAATTTTAGTGTCAACTGAGACACTAAAAGAGATCTCCTTCGTACTTTTTTTTGTCGTATAAAGATTTAAGTGAATTATTAAGTTTTTGTTGGAATTTCCCAACTTTTACACTCATAGGCCCCGATCATAAACTTCCCCTACCCGTTCACATTAGCCGCTACCCTCTGCTAACCGCTAATGCAATATTTCGTCCACTAAAGCCGCTACTCGTTACGGCGACTCCCTTACTCACTTTGTAAATGTGGCAATGGACATGTCTTTTGCCCTTTCTGCAATCGATACCTTGCCATCGCGGGTTTGGAGTTGTGGGTTGCGGGTGGTCAGACCACCCGCTATAAGTGGAGAGAGATAAAAAGGAATTTTGAACCATCTCTTCCCTCGATCATCATGGGTAAGAAGGTAAGATCTCTCTAGAGCCAGCAGTTCCAGCAGCCTCCTTTCTCAACGCTGGTCCAGCAGCACCAGCCTACCGATAATCTACTTGAAGCTCAAGCTGCAAAATCAAAAAATCTCTACTTTACTTCTGTTTAAAAAAAAAAAAAAAAACAATCCAAAACAATAAAGCATTCACATTTTTCCCAAGAAGCAACACAAAAAAAATGGCGTTTTTAGGCAAAAATCATTACGCTGTGTCTGCAGCAAATGACCCACTGTAAGAATTAAAGGAGCCCCGAGGGATGTGTTATACAAGAGAGCGGCACAGACAGCCAGAAAATACCAAGATGCCACGACCGTTTTACGACGCCGGGGCAGATGGGCCTGCAGAGCCCGGGAGCAGTGACCCGGGCTCTGCTGTCCATGTGCGTGTGTGCGCTTTACGACGGCGAATTAGAGCTGCAATTTCATCTTAGAATCTGAAGGAAAATATTATGTTAGAAAACTGACTTCTGTTCCTAGAAGTGCGGTCAGCGTAATGTCTTTACTAGAACAACCCTGTCATGCATTCGTGTTTTTAAAACTGTTTTCTGCAGTTTTCTCATTCCTGGTTGAATGCTTCTCGAATTGACCGCTGACCAAAACCGTGTCCCCTCCGTGCCAAAACCGCCCCATTAGCTGGTCTTTTTCATGTCGCAAACATGTGAAAACGCTGTGCAGTCTGGGGCTCCGTCACGTGATTTTTTTGTTTTCCGTGACCGAGGAATGAAGAACAACATCAATACGCGCACTTATACAATCATATCAGGGACAAATAAAGTTTGCTGACCGAAAAAATGCAGCTCTCGCTCATTATGTAACATTATATGAGAATTATCCAGATCTTAAGAGAGACTTTTGTGGCGAGTCCAGACATTCTTCCGTGGGAGCTGCTAGCGTGACCACAGACCGCTGCAGGAGCTCTGCGTGATTCATGTCTTCAGTTCCAGTAGCTTTCCAAAACAGCAACCCAGTGCTTGTCCCAGTGCTTGTCCCAGTGCAGCGAAAGCCTCAGAGGCAAACGGCTCTGAATTCCTCTGGAACCGACTACCTGTACACTCAGCAGGGCGTCGACGACACGGCGGCCTCATTTCATTGTTTATCCCTCTGGGTTCTGGAGCGTATGATTGTTTTCTATTCGTTTAACACTCTTCTGGTAATTTAAGAAAAAAATAAAATCAGGACTTTGCTGACAAGTTGTGAGTTTTACAGCAACATATTGCATCCTATTGCATCCACGCAGGCCTTGAGAGGAAATGATGCACGGAGCTGAACCAAACGTAGCATCATGAGTTATAAAGACGCGCAACTGAAACTACAAAGATAAGACTTTTCTGAGTAAAAAAAACATGACTTTGCACACTTTTACTTTAACTGCAGGACATGGCGTCCCTGTTTCTGTGCAGGAGGAAAGACGTAGCCTTTGTTAAAAGTAGGGCTGTGCAACGATTAAAATTTTAAATCGTGATTAATCGCATGATTTCCCTGATTAATCACGATTAATCGCATTGTATACGCAAAATCAAATAATGAATTCAAAAGTAGTCTAAAGGTCATTTTTATTTAAATGTTCTGCTGCCATATGAACTAAAGTGTCATAACATTTGTTGTTCAAACACTTTTAACATCAGCACTTGTCAGTAACACATATTTAGTGTAAATCTCATCTTAAAAAATGTAAAATAAAATAAAGCTTATTGCCACTGCCAGGGCATTAATGTCATCCTGTTTTTATTAAAAAAAAAGTCTACAAACAAAATCCAACAAAATGATTGTGTCTCAGCACAATCAGAACATTAAAACAGGTAATTTCTGAGGTAACAGCAGAAACTTTTAACGGGGAGTTCAACTTGTCAGTTGTTACAAATAACCTTGTTTCTGTTGAATCCTCCGTCTGGGAGAACTTTAAAATGAAAATGTCCATGTTAAAGTTCTGTAACTTTACTAATCTGTGTATCATTCATTCTTTCCATTTTCAATTGTCAATCAAAAATTAAAAAAAAAATCAATAAGTGACATTTTATTCTGTTTTTCGTTTTTTAATCTAACACAAAAATGAAAAAATGCCTTTTTTTATATTTCAATTTTAGACTTGGATTAAAAATACGAAATGAAAAAGCGGGCCACAGAACTGAATTTGTTTTATAATGGAGGACTGGACTTTCTGTTGTCATTACACATCTGTGCCACTAGATGGAGCAGCACTGCAGTAACCAGCTAGAGAACAGCAGGACAGTGAACACATGGAGCAGATCTGATGGAACATGGAGGAATGACGACAAAGTTTTGTTGCAGTCCAGAATTTTTATTTTTCAGACAGAATTGTTAATATTTCTACCTGAGTTGCTACTTGAACTGTAAAGTTTACAGATTTTTACCGTTCTCTATGTCTGTTTTAGCTTTTTTGCATGTTTACCTGCCAATTCTCTTCCGGTTCTGCAGCAGCCAGTAACAGACTTTTCAAAACAAAAACATGTGAGCAACATGCGTTAACGCGTGATAAAATAAATGTCGGCGTTAATAAATTAATGCGTTAACGTGATAATAATGTGTTAACCCTAGTTAAAAGTTGTTTTTTTTTACTCTACAGTTGATGCCCTCCTCGTGTCCCGCCTCCTCTGAGTTTGACAGCCGTCTGACAAGCTGCCAGCTGTGCTGCCAGCTGTCACTCTAAGATCAAGATCTAGTTAACAAACTAGACGGCTGTAAGAGCGCCCGCTTCTTTGCTTGAGTCACCAAATATCAATACAAGGATATAATTAAAGTGACATACAAATTAGTGCAGAAGGAAAATGTTTCCGTGCTCACCTCATCTCGGTAAAGATGCCGCCACGGGCAGCTTCCCAGTCAGCCAGATTTAACTTAAGACTGCCAAGTGATTAAACCAGACAGCTGGTTTATGCGTCGGGTCTCTGCAGTGGTATTACGTATTCCTGTCGTTGCAGCCGCTTAAACTGAACACTGACGTCACAGACCAGCCTGCTCTAGTCTGGTCGTCATCCATTCCTGTAACTGTAGCTGTGACTATTGACCCGAACACACTATTGTTGAGACTAACCGTAGGCTTTACTAAACAGAAATGTTTTAGTTTTAAAGGAGGGGGCGCTTCAGAGGTTTCTCACAGTTCTGGAGGTCAGCATAAAATCAGCTAACCTGTTCCGCAGGTGTTTGGGACCAATAACAATAACCTCCATTTTATCAGAATTTAAAAGCTAAAGGTTTGTGGACATCCAGGTCTTAATGTCCTTAAGACATGCCTGAAGACTTCATGGATAAATACAACTGCGTATCATCAGTTTCACACTGAGATCCACGAGGAGATGCTGTTCCTGAAGACCAGATGATTTGACTCGAGTGTTTTTTGATTTGTCGATTCCCAGAGGCTTTCCAGTGGGCGGAGCTAATGGACCATGAACAACTCATCAAAAACAGACCTTTTCAACATATCAACACACTATCAACGGTGCGTTTTTTCACTTCAACTTTCAAAACTGGCGTCGGTGTCCTTTTCTTTCTCTGCAAAGTAAAGCAAAGAGCTCCGTGAGAAGTACAAGCAGATCCTGCTGCCACTTTTTAAATGACCGCTGAAACTCTCGCTCTGCTTGCTGAAAGAAATTCCAGCCAGTGTGACATCACCAAGCTTCTGGTAATGTCATCATAAAAGCAATTTAAAACACAGAAAGGCGTAATATAGTCTCTTTAATAAAGAGTTAGCTCATAATCTGAGGTGTCACGGGGATTCAGTCAACTGCCAGAGAATACTTTTCAGTTTCGTAATGTGACTGAGAATCATTTTCATTCTTGAATGTGCCTTTGTAACGTGACTTCTTACAGCTGTACGAGTGCGTTTATTCTCATCTAATCTCCGAGACGCCCTTTTAATTCAGCTGAGGGGCAGCAATGACTCACTGGAGAGCAAGCGCTCTAAAAATACCTCAGATACTCCGAGACCTGCGCGAGTTCGCTGAAGTGATGGATTCTATACGAAAAGTATGTTAACCTTTAGCTTAAAACGTGATTCTTGCAGTCGAAACAACACCATGTGGCTCGTGTCATGAGCTGCATGTGACTGTGACAAACACTGATCTCCTCTTAATTAAAAAAACAAATGTGCAAAACATCTTTACCTGGAACATCATTCAGTATGTTTATCAATCAAGGAAATGTTGGATGTTGAGAAGCCAGAAAGAAACACGAAACCAGTGAACAAAACGCTCTGAGCTCAACGGATAGGGCCGAAACCTCAGCATGAGCTGCAAATTAAAAAAACTCTATTCTTCATTACTCATTTATTTCCATTAGATTTTAAATGCATCCAAACTAAGAGTGAAAAAAAAAATCCAACATTAAGATCACAAACAAGAACAGAAGAGAAGATCTGAGATACGTGCAAAAAAAGAGACAAAACCAGAAGAGGAGCTAACGTTAGCGACTGATACCAGATAGAGATACCTGATACTGATACCTGATAGAGAGCGACTGATACCTGATACCTGCATTTCATTCATTTAATTTTCATTTTCATTTTCATACCTGTTGCACGTCAATTCGGTCTCACGCCAGACCAGGTGTGAGGTCTTTGTCCATGTACGAGCCATATGTCAAAGATAAAGAGTGGAGACAACACATGAACACAGAACACCTGGTTTGTTACATTCTTTAGCAGTCCTCGTCAGGTACAAAGCAAAATGGACAAGATTACAAACGTACCTGAAATTCACTGGCCTAATGAATTTGTTCACATAAAGATTTCCTATTACCTTTTAGATCACATCGTATTTGAGAGTAGATGCATATGGGATACAAGAAAATCCAAGAAAATTCTCCCAACTGTCATGTTAGCATGAACTCATGCACCAAACTGTGTTATTAGCGTGTGCAGTCAGCGCACAAAGACTCTACAAAGTTACTCTGTGACACCTCTCTTGCAGCACTGCGTAATCCCCCAAAAACCCATTTTTCCGCAGACGGTCATTGCTCAAAAGATCCTGAGAATTACAGTCACTGTTAATTCAGTAAATAGCAGATGGCGGGTAGCGGGAGGGGCGTTACCCCGCAAAGAACGCAACCTCCACCTCCATAAACCCGCGATCTTACCTTCAGTAACCGCTACTAACCGCTATTATGCATGGGAGTGGTTAGGGCGTTCCACCGGTTTAACCAATCAGTGCGTCAGCAGCCATTACCTTTAAGAGCAGGTTGTGCTACCAGCTAACCGAGCACAATTACAGCCAATAAACTCCTTTCCATTAAAGTCCTTGTTCAGAAGCACATGGCCAATCAACAGTCCAGGGTCAGAGCTGTAATTAAATGATCCAGTCCTTACCTGGTCAGAAATCCAGGTAAAACTGAGGGGCAGATGTGTTATACGTCCGCTTAGAAAGACACGTCTCATGCTATGCTGAACACCTGTAGAGATTATTGAAAAGACAGCAGTATTTAGACTTTTCAATGTAAACTGTGTTCCAGCCTTCGCCTCCAGTTTTAAAGTACACGACGGTTCACAGTTAAAATCGCACCACATTGGTCCACGAAATATGAAGAAATGGAGGTCAATTAACTTTATGTAACAGAGCGGTGGTGAACGAAGCGAGTCTCTGACCTTTTTGTTTTTAAGCGGGAGATGTACACCTCTGAGGTGCTGTTGGATGAAGTTCTGTTATTGGTAATACTTTTAAATCGGCCCTTTTTTTTTTGCTGCAGAGGATTCGTCCTCTGAAAACTGAAAACTGCAGAGACAAATGTAAACAAGAATGCACTCTTAACGCAGGGCTTTTTAGTTAGAAACCAGATCTATATATATGCCTTCCAATGCAGGCCATGTTGGTGCTGTACATTGTATAGTGAAGGGAAACACAAACAATTGGGAGCCGTTTTCGCCTCAGGCCTCAAACCATTCAGAAATGTAGGCTATGTTATTTCAAAACCTGCTGAATCATGAGCCGCTCCCATACACCAGCAAGCATCACTGCTTTTATTCTATGGCCGCAGGGATGATGAAGGCAACTGACCAGACAACTGGAAAACAGTGAAGAAGTATCTCTGAAATCGTCATGGTCTTGGGATTTTGATTTTCAGATTATGCGAGTCCTGCACAGTTCTCTTGTTAAGTTTTAGTTTTGGTTCGCTGAACTGATGCTCTCTGGCTTCTGGATGCCTGTTTTGTATTCAGTTTAATTCCTCTCAGTTTTATTGTTTTGACTACTTTTAATTTGTTTGTAAATGTTAATAATTTAAATGTTCACCTTTAGCTTTCATTTAAGGAACCAGTCAGTTGTTGGGTTTGGAGGTGTGGTTCAGACCTACTTTGATACATAAAAGACACTGATATGAACCATGCCTCTGTAGGGGGACTCGTGTGACTTTATTAATATTTTAATAATTATCTAGGGGTGCCACCGGCTTTTGGTAAAAAGACGGAAAACTTAAAAGAACAAATGAGTCACAATTTGTAGTGGGTTCTTGACGAGTTGGATTGGCCGTGGAAAATCAATCATCAGAGTCGCTAATACGTTGTACAACATTTATTTAGACACAGACAAGAACGCAAAACATATAAGACATTCATATATATATATATATCTACAAACAGGCACATCAACATCGCGAATTCTTCATATTTGGCTATAGCGCATGACAGGAAGTGACGATAGAGAGAAATAGGAAGGAAAGAAAATCATAACAAAAAAGATGGCGGGTACGCATGGGTTGCTAACAGCTAATCTGTTATCAAAGTGATCAAATTAATAAAGAGGGGCAATTCTCGAACTAATTAGCTGCCGAATAATGGGCAAGTGTGGTCCGGACGTGGTCCGTGACGCACGGACCGGTCGGAACCGTCAACACTGGGAGACACCAAATCTTATTCTCTGTCAGCCTTACCCTGGGCGAGTCTGGCGGCTTACTGTCGTCGGCGCATCGGTTGGCACAGTTCGCAGTGGCGTTCTCCGGAAATCGTGTTCAGCCGATGTCTCTCTGGAAGTCTCCGGACGTAGCGCGTGACTCGGCGGGTCGTACCGCTTTCTCCCGTCTGGCAGGCGAGTTGGTCCCGTGGCCTCTGACTTCGGTCGACAGGAACCGGCAGTTAAAAGTTCGATTGCACGTTAAAGTTGACGTGCGGCCCCAAAAGAAAAGACGGGCAACAAAAATCAAAAATTGTTAAACTAATGCAAAAGCATGGGCTCTCGGGTGTCGAACGTCGAACGTTTGGACACTGCAGCAGCACGCAAAAGTTATCACTTACAACTAACTTCGTTAGTTGAGACCATTCAGCGATTGCTCTATAAAAAGGTCAATGCTGCACGACTGTTGCACTTCTGGACAATTGAGGACTGGAAAATGTGCAGCAAAAATCGCATTGAGGAAAATAAAAATAAAATTGAGCAACCCAAAATGATTTCAGAGTGTTACCGTACCACAAAGTTCAAAGAAAATAATATATAAAAAAAAGGGAGGGAAAGTTTCAGAATTAAGAGAGTAAGAAGCAAGGAGTCAGAGCAAGAAAAAGAGAGCGGACAAAAGGACTGATCCGGCTTTTATACTCCCCGAATATTTCATGAGCGTTTATGCAAATAAATGGGGTAGGATCAATATTGTCCAATTCGACGCAGGGAATTCTCCCGCCGGAATCCGGCGCACTGAATGCTGGGAGACGGAGTCTTTGATTGTTTGTCTCCTCGGCATGCGTAGTCCACAAAGTTTTAAACACATTTAAGCCGTTATTAACTTAATTATCAGGATGAAATAAAACATCACAAACACAAATATCACAGTTATGTCACACAGAATAATAACTTTTAACCTTTCATTTAACAAACTGTCCTGTGGAAGAGAGAGTTATAAATGACAGGAATTTTAACACACAAAATTAACCAGCTTAACTTCACAGTCTTTCTTTTCAGGTGTTTGTGAAATGTTATTTGTCTTGAGTTATAACATTTTAAGGAAATCATAGTAGTTTTGTCCTGTAAGAAAATTGTTTATATAAACTTTTCATCGTCTGTTCAGAAGACGAGAGAGAGAGATTTCTGTCTGGTCCTTTCCGCATTCTTGTGGGGGGGTTTATAGCACTTTGTGAGGGTCTTTGTGAGGGTTCCTTCATTCCGGGTGTCATCTGTACGAAAGTTATAGGCTTTTGCTAATCTTCGGCTGAGCGTTGTCATGGCAACGGGGACATCTTTGGAGTTTTATGGCTTCGGTGCTGGTTGGTACCAGGTTTCAGATAACTGAGACGCACATCTGCTGAGGGGGGGGGGGGGGGGGGGGGAAATTAGGTGAGAGTTCACAGCTTTGCAGAAGTGGCTTTACTTTAAGAAAATAAAGCTCCGAAGAGGGATCCTACACCTCTCAAAGATGAGCTCCTTGAAAACATACAGTCAAGAACAGGTGATATGCATGATATGCATGCAAACCTGTCCTTTCATGAGTCTACCATACTTAAATCTAGACAGGCAGCGTGTCCATGCCAGAACAGCATGGAGGAAGATGCTGCTTGGATGGAAGTTTGCCAGATTTAGGCCCTGATTGTACACCTCCCGCTAGCCGCTACCCACTAGCCGCTACCCGCAATTTAGTGGAAGATTGCTAATGCAATCTTCCACTTCCCTAAAGCCGCTACCCGCTATGCTGACTCCCTTACTCACATTGTAGGTGTGGCAATGGGCGTGTCTTTTGCACTTTCCGCAAATTCGGTATCTTGCAACCCACGATCGCAAGCTGTGCGCCAAGACGCACAGCTGTCTCAGACTCCCAGCATCCCCTGCTGAGAATATGTTCTTGCCTGGCCATGTTTACCGGGAGAGCACCGACTATCTGGGACTTTCAGGTAGCTGATAGGAATTGTCTGTGTAAAAATATTTATATGTATATATCAGTGCAGAGGAGGAGGAGGAAGGAAGAGGAGGAAGTTCTACAGCAGAGTCCCAGGCGAGCTGCCCATGAGAGCTGCTCTGATCTGGATGAAAAGATGCTCCATAGTGGTTAGCTGGTAGCGCAACCTGCTCTTAAAGGCAATGGCTGCTGACGCACTGATTGGTTAAACAGGTGGAACGTCCTAACCACTACTATGGATAATGTAGCAGTTAGTGCAGGTAAGATCGCGGGTTTATGGAGGTGGAAGATTGTGTTCTTTGTGGGGGAACGCCTCTCCCGCTACCCGCTATCCCTTAATAGCGGCTTTAGGAGGTTTGGCGGAAGATTGGGCCCTTGGTAGATTTGTAATTGTTTGACTGTTATCAGCTACAGTGTTTGCAACTTAGATGAAAGTCAGTTAACTGTCTATCTGATCTCTCTGAAGGCTGCAGTTTTTGGTTTTTAGTCCGTGTTGTGGCTTTTTTTCTACCATACACACAATGAATGCAATGCAGCAGGTGTAGCGTCCTGCCAAGGACACCGCGACACCTGGACTGTTAAGCCAGGGATTAAACCGCCGACCTCCTACGTGGTAGAGAACGGCTCTGTCTCCTGAGCTACAGCTGCCTTAAACCCCAGCATCACATCTCAGGAACATTTTAGCTGATAGGATTCGCCACACGGTGCTCTGGTAATTCACTTTTCTCTCCTGTCAGGCTGAATTGCCCTTTCTCTGGTTTTGTCATCAAGTCAAGACTTTTGTTCCAAAATCTTTCATCATTTCCCCTCATTTGTATTTTTACTTTCCTGAATTGTGAAACAAAACTGTGACAGTACTTGCAGGTATAGAGCGTGCACGCAACAACAGCATCAGTGAGAGGCTAAAGCAGCGTGCAGTGCAGTCGACACGTCGAATCTTGTTATTGTGTACATCTCCTGGCTTGTTACGGGAACAGCAACAATACTGTAGGTGTCTGACAGCATTAGTCTCAAACTGCTGGTTTCCCATGGAACTTTTGCCTGGTTTTCCTCAAACCGTTACAGGACAATGATTGGGATTAATGACATGTATGCTATGATTATCAAGCACCAGTGGACAGGAGGCATTTCAAAATGGAAAAGTAAAAAACAAGTTTTTGTAGCCATGGATGGCTTGTGGTTGGTGCTTGCTGACACCACCCACACGAGGACACGGGCAAGTTTGTGTGTGTGCGTGTGTGTGTGCTTGTGGAATTGGTATTACTTTAAACAGAATTGATGGCAGGATGATTTTTAGAAATGTATAACACGCGTCAGATAAACTGCGTGATCACCGTCTGGTTCTTCAGCTGCCGTTAACTGGAAGCTGGCGCTGCAGCCTCTGCAGACGAGATGCCAGCTCACCAGGTGGCAATATTCAACATCCTTGAAAATGAAATGAAAAAAACAAAAACAAATGATACACAGATAATTACGGATTGGTAAAGTTACTGAACTTTAACATGGACATTTTCATTTTAAAGTTCAAAGGATTTAACAGAAACAAGGTTATTTGTAACAACTGACAAGTTGAACTCCCCGTTAAAAGTTTCTGCTGTTACCTCAGAAATTACCTGTGCTGTGCTGGTGTTAAAAGTTTTTGAACAACAATGTTATGGCACTTTAGTTCATATGGCAGCAGAACATTTAAATAGAAGTGACCTTTACACTACTTTTGGATTCTTATTTGATTTTTCATATACAATGTGATTAATCGTGATTAATCAGGGAAATTATGCGGTTAATCGCGATTCAAAATTTTCATACTCATAGAGCTACAGAGGATATCTCATTAGAGGCAATTGACTCAAGAAAGTAATTACATAAGACAAAGGGATACTGACTTATTAAAAGATCAAACAAAAGTAAATTTTAGACAGTGTTGTGAAATTGACTTAGCCTCCGCTGGGCATGGCGACGTCATGCAGAGATGTCAGAGTTTATCAAGTAAACTTCATGATACTCATAGAGGAGGAGCGTGGGCAACGGAGGAATCATTACATTTTGGGTTGGATCTACGTTACTTTTTTAAAAACTAGTATCAAAGATGGGATGTGGACAAAAAGGGCTCTAAGAGTGATCCTTGTTTTACAGGGTCCCACGGTTTCTCTAGAGTCCTCGGTTGCTTTCACATCTCCAGGCTTGAGCCAGTTGATAGAAACGAGTTTGTTTTCCTGCTTGGTGCAGTTAATTTCACCCGGCGTGAACACAGTAATCACACTCACCTCTGAGACCCACCTCCTGCTGTGCCGTGGTTTTCTTTATCCACCCTCAGCATGACCTCAGGTCCCACTGGGAGCATTTTAGAAGTTGTGCCCTTAGAAGTGCTGCCTGTTTGGATGGATTTTTTGAGCAATTACGAGATTACCCGACACCTTCAGGTCACGCATGTCGTGCTTGTTTACAGACGTCATTCTCACCATGTCTCGTCCTCACTGCTGTTACCTTAATTTAAACAAAAACTGAGATGGTGTCAAGTAAAATGTCCTTTTCAACTATTAAAATGATCCTCTCCTCATATGTGGTTGACATCTGAGGCCCTCTGATTTGTTTACCTTTGCTGAACTTCATGTTGAAACTTGAACTGTATTCCACTTGTTGTGTTTTAATTTGAAGATAGACCTGATTTTCTGTTATTCTGACCCTGACTTCCTTGCGGCCCGATCTGCTTTGTGGAAACGGATGCAGTTCGGCGGCAGATGAAGGTTAAAATCCACTTGGTGCCAGTCTCTTTGACCAGGGTGGCTGCAGCTCACAGGGCTGGCATGCTTGGCACTAACGTGGCACTAACGTGCCAGGTGTTTGTTGTTTTTTTGTTTTTTTTTACTCCATATTTCAATCACCTGCTCACTTGTCTGGTCAGGTTTGATTAGATCAAGCATTAGAACATCCAATGAAAACTCATAAGGGTTTGTGTGGGTTTTCCTTCGGTCCTTTGCTTTCCTCCACAGTTCAGAAACATGCATGTTAAGCTAATTGATGAATCCAAATTGACCTGTCCAGACGTGGTCAGAGTGTACCCCTGCCCCCCAACCCTAACCCTTAAAGCACCTGGGATAGGCTCCAGCAGACCCCTGTGACCCTAGTGGAAGGGTGATGGGTGGATGTCCACTATTTTGTCAACGACACTATTAAACTCTAATTTCAAAATATAAAACGTATCAATTTTTTTATTCAGAATTTTCCTCTTATGTAACATAGAGATGTTTTGATGGACTCTAAAGGGGATAAGTTATTCTGCTTAGTGCAGAAGTTTTTTTTTTTTTGAAATTGAGGTGGCCACATCATTTTCAGGATTTTTCAGCTGCGAGTTGATGGAGCTGTTTTGACTGTGGAGTTTTGTGGTAACTGACCGCCCAGGGTGTCATTGTGCCGCCATGAGGTCTATGAGAAACAGGCACTAACACTTGGACCTCAGTTAACCATGTGGTTCACCACAGAGGAGGAGTGGGAGGAGGAGGAGGAGGAGGAGGAGGAGGAATGGCAGAGCGGGAAGGGAGGGTAAGGAGATTAACGGAGGAAGGACAGCAGAAACAGTCCAGTTCAGCTCTTACATGTTTTTCTTTACCTCCTTTATGTCCATTCTCCTTCCTCTGCTGTCCATGTCTCTTGGTGCCTCTGTGCAGAAAACAAAAGAGCAATGAAGGAAAAGAAAGGGGATGGAAGATTTATACCAGAGAGGTTGACGGGTGGAAACGCCAGGGCAGACAAACTTGTCAGTACCAAGCAGCCAGCTGGACGCTGCTGGACGACCAGTTTTGCGCGCCGACATCCTGGATTCCTGCAGCATTTTCCCTCCTGGGAAAGTAGTGGTCAAAGTCTGCAACCGTCTCATTTGGCTGACAAGACGTCCTGCCTTCCGGACTTGGCATCAATTAATTTGCCTTTCCATTTTAATATGAAAGGGAAAACCTGCACGGCCTTTGGGACAGGAAGTTAGCACTTGGCATGTGTGTTATTACACAGGATACAAGAAAAATAAAGTATTTGCTCTGACAGGAAAATGGAGGCTGATAAAAAGAAAATTGTGTGTGTGTGTGTTAACGTCCAAGAATATTAATCTAAAGTTGTGCATAAATAAAAAACCTCATATGAATAAATCATTTAGATTGTATTTTTTTACCTTAAAAGATTATGAATACCATGTACAATTTTATGGTAACGGTTTCTTCATTCTGAATACGAGGAGAAGGCTTCAAAAACACGTCACAGGCATCATCTATGGCACTGGCGCACAAACTGTGGTACGTGGGGGAACATCATGACTTTCCACATTGTTTCCACATTTTCACTTTTATTTTTTAAATCCAAAACATACAATGCATTATAAATACAACATTTCAAACGAAATTCAGGTTACAAATAAATAACCACAATAAGGAATAAACGTCTCTGTGTGTTTAAAGCTAATTGAGAAGGCATATATGGCTATATTTTAAAGTTGGTCATCATGGTGGTACTCAGAGAGATGAATAGTTTTTCAGGTGGTACGCAGGATTAAAAGTTTGAGAATCACTGATCTATTGAATAAAAGTTGTTTCATGTGCTCTAAATCAGTTAAACTCAGACTGTTTACAAATGTGGATATATACAATGGTGCCTCTGTGAGCAAAAGCCATGAGCTTCAACCTGGAGGAGACCCTGGATATCACACTTCAGAGTCCTGAAAGTGTTTACCATCAGCTCCTCGGCTCTGCTAGCTCTGCTAGCTCTGTTAGCTCTGCTAGCTCTGTTAGCTCTGTTGTCCTGTCACATGCGGTGCTGTGGTCCGACTCGGCTGAAGACACTCCCGAGCTCCTCCTGAAAAATCATGTCAGGAGTCTTCCAGCTGGAGCTTTGCCGGGACCTGCAGGAAATCATCCCGGCGCCGGGATCTCCGGCGGCCGATGTTGTTACAGGATGTGGTTACAGGAAATAACTTTCACGGTTAGCGTGGCTACTCAGATTCCTCTGGACCAACCGTAGATGATGCCTGTGACACCGTGATTTAATTTTGACACTGAATTCTAACTTGTATCTTCGTATTCATGATCAAGAAACCGCAACTGTAAAGTTTCACTTTGTATTCGTAGTCTTTTCAGGTTGTTCTTATTTAAATCATGTCCAGCTGAATAAAGGAAACATGTGGTCACATCTGTCGGTACAGAGTTGAAGTGTCTCTGATCCATCACACCTGGACATCAAATGTACGAATCGGTACATTTCGTTGTCTTAGCGGTAGCCGGACTCGTTAGACTCCTTCTTTTACACGCTCCAGTTCTGGGTAAAGGGCTCCACGAGAACTGCGTCAGTGTTTCATCCGGTCACTCTTGGTTGTCGTCACGGATCACTGTTTCATCACTGAAACGCAACAATTTGTGTTTAGAGCTGAACTGCAGTGGATTAACCTTTTGAAACGGCTACAGAGCTCCAGCCTCGATTTAGCAGGAACGACAGTTCAGCCTGAGGCAAAGAATCGCCCTGTTCATGTGCTGAATTTAAAACTCCCCGGCCTCCACAGAAATGAGCTCTTTTTCCTGACTGAAATTCCATTTGACTGCATTCAGGCTGCGCTTTGTTTCCTGAAATAATTTATCATGCATCACCTTGGTCTTAAAAGAGACACGAAATAGAAAATAAGCACATTTCTTTGCTTGACTGCATATCTTTAGGTATGTGAAACAACACTAATATTAGAGGTGAGTATTGGCAAGGACCCCGCAATACGATATGTATCATGATACTTGGGTCACGATACGATATTATCACGATATATTGCAATATTCTACCTAGTTAATATCAAAATTAAAAGTAGAGATTATTGATCATTCAGAGGACAAATTGAGTCAAAACTATTTGCTTCAAAACAACCTATTTATTGTTTATTCTTAGTGTTTTTTAAAAAAATCGATATTAGGAGCTGAAAAATCGATATTATATTGGGCGGCCGAAAATCACGATATATTGCCAAATCATTTTTTTTTCACGCCCCTAATATCAACCTAATTTTCTGCATTTGTCATGGTTTGGGTTGAACATGGCATGTTCTCTTTGTCTTCCTTGTTTTCTGGGTTTGGTTTCTTTATTGATATTGTCTTCTGTCAACTTTATTCCCTGATTTACTTTGAAGGTCTGTCTTGTCCTTGTGGTTTTTAACTTCACTTCCTTCTGTTAGTTTCCCTGATTGTTTGCACCTGCCTCTCGTTTGTTCCTTTGTGTATTGAAGTCTTGTTATTCCCTTTCAGTTTTCTGGTTCGTCTTTTGATTTTCGATCGTGTTCCTCTTTGGGTTTGCCAGTTTGATTCTGACTCTGTTTTGTACCCTGTTCCTGCCGTCCTGTCTTTATTAGGGCTGTAGCGATACACTAATCTCGCGATACGATACGATACACAATATTCGGCTCACGATACGATGTATATCAATTTTCATCTTACAATACATTTACATCATTTTCCGAAAGATTTTAAAGGGACAAAGTGATTTTGGTGACATCTTGTAAGTGTTCCAATGATTTTGTTTGAATTAATTGAACTGAAAGCATCAATTACACATTTTATGGCTGACAGGCAGCTTGCAAATGCTGGACAAAATGAATAAAATATTTGTTGCAAAAAATGGTTTCATTTATTTAAACAGTGCAAATTGTTGCTTGCAAGCTTTTAAAGGTGGGACACGGGGGTTTAGAAAGAAGCTTAGAATATCGATACTCCTGGGTGAAAAATTGATACTTTATAAAATATCGAGATATATATCGCAGAATCGATAAAATCGCTCAGCTATAGTCTCTATCCTCAGTATCATCCTGATTTAGTTTTGGTTTTCCTTGGAATCATTAAAGGACATTTTTGTTTTGAACCTCCTGAATGATACTGAATAACTCTTGTTATTACATAAAATATGTCACAGAAATGTTAAGACCACAGGAAAGTGTGGCAAGATCTGACAAGGGCATAATTTGTCTCCTTTAAAGATGTCTGAGCAGACTGAGCGATGAGCTTCATTAATCGCTGCCGGTTGAATGCTGTAACAGGTGCTCCTGTTCCTGCCACCTGTAACTGCTGTATTTAATTAATAAAACACCATGAAATTTGTACAGGATATTGTAAGTCCATTCACCCAACATGAAGAAGCAAAAAAGAAGCACCAGGAAATTTAAAGAAATGCTGAAAAAGGTAAAAGAAAAAAACAAAAAACACACACACAAAAAAACCAGGGACAGATATGTTATGCAATGGGAGCCATAATTAGCTCTTGTGTAACCTCAGGCATTTGTTTACTTGAAAATTCTGGCAGGAGCCATATGTTCACGGAGAATAATTCAGCTGGATACATACAAGTACAGACAGATGGTTGGCTGCCGTCCAAAACCAGCAGTCATCTGCAAAAGCATGTGGATTTACGAGCATATACAGCCTTGGTCCGAATGCTCGGCACCCTTCAGTTTTAACAACGTCATCTCAGATCTTAATTTAAACTGCAAATGAATCACTTTATGTATAGTCAGAACATTTATGATAGAACCTTTCACAGTTACTGTATCATAATAATTATAAACTAAAGGATTTCATTTATTGAAACTGAAAAGACTCACCTGTGGTTAATTTTCAAGTCGGACGTGACCTGATTTAAACAAAAGATTTTGAGACTTAATCGGAAATAACAGCACAATCACCGAACATCTTGAAATCCCTGTTTCAACAGTTCACAAATAAAAAAAAAAAAAAAAAAGTCAGTCATACAGGTGTGAAGATGATTCCATGTGATGTGAAGAAGAAAAAAGGACCAGCAGACACCAGTTTCTTCTAATAAATCAGTTTAACAGTTTGCAACTGTGAGAAAATGTGTCCTTTCATTTCAACTTGTTTGTACTTCATGGGATACTTCAGTACTTCAGACCTCTGGAGTAAAACAGCTGCCAAAAACAATGTACAGTTAGTATTCAAGCCTATTCATCTAAAGTTGTGCATCAATTAAAGAAACCGGAAACTGAACAAAATATATTAATTCGTATATGGGTAAAACAAACAAAAAATTGATTTTTTTCTTATATTTTGTCTGTGAATATACAATTCAAACAGAACCTTAAAAGATTCTGATGTACGTTTTTATGGTTGCGGTTTTGTCATTATGGATACGAAGATACGACTGAGAAGTCCCCGTCTGAACACGTCACAGGCAGTGGTTCCCAAAGTGTGGGCCGCGGCCCCCTGGTGGGCCGTCGTGGGACTGTAGGTGGACCGTGAGAGGTCATTAAAATTAAACAAATATGTTTTAAATCCTAGATCTTTTTTAAATATGTTTTTAATTACTGTAAAATATTAATGACATGATTTAAAAGGAAGTAATAAAACAAACCAGTTAAGCGTTATTCTTCTGTCATCTTCAGATCCCTCCAGACCAACCACAGCCTGTTACGGTGGTCTGTGTAGTACAATTCACACAAGCACAAGAAAATATATTATCTTATATATCTTTTATTCTGAGCTGTGAATAAAAACCTAACAGCAACAGTGAGCTGTTTCAACCAACGGAGTAGCCGATGGCTCGCTACCAACCAAATCACATTGACTGACATGCTAGCATATGATTGCTTTTATTGCTTCAGTTAAATTTATAAAAATAAGTTAATGTAGTACAGAAAAAACTCACTGCCTCGTGCAGCTGTCATGGAGGTAGAATCTACACACTGATGAGAAAAAATGATTTTTGCACCAAGCGATGGTTGGAGTCAATGATGCTTTCATCGGTGCTACTGACAGTTTGACGTATCAGTGTTCCCTCTGCTCCATAGATGATGCCTTTGACATCATTTCGACTGTCTTTTCTCACTTGTATCTTCATACTCATTATGAAGAAACCATAAAATTGTATCACGCGAATATGCACGAACACTAACTTGTACGCTCACCTTGTTTTTGACGGCTGTTTTACTCCAAACGGAGCCTCTAGTCTCATTTTTTTTGTTTGTCAGCTTCTCTTGTGGGAGTGATTTCCCAGTTAGATGTCTAAGAAAGTCCAGACTACCAGGTGATTCAAGTGATCTCAAAATGTTTAGGCAAACTCGTAATCTCCCGAATCCAGCCAAGGAAGCAGCGCTGCCAAGTGATCCACTTCTGAAAAGTGTTGTAAAAATATAACAAAGAAACCACAGCTTTGCTTTTCCCTGTGTGACGTCAAGAATGTTGCATCTTCTGTCCAACGAAGGGTTCAAGAGGTGAAGCAAAAATGTTTCGATATGATTTTGACTGTATCGTCTCTGTTATGGAAAAATGGAACAATATTTCCCACATATAAGGGTCTACTAGATAATAGCCTTGTAGTCCTTCCACAACGCTGCAGTCCCTTGTTTGTCCAAGTAAAAGCATTTTTACCAAGCCTCATGTTGTTTGTGCATCTAATACAACAATTCTGCTCAGTGGCCCTCTAGTGGTTGTCCTGAAGTGGTGCAATATCATAATTCTACTTTACCATACTCTGCTAATGAAGAAGTCACGTTTATTTCATGTTTGATAGTCTTGAAAGACTTAATGATGCTTCAGGAATAATTACAGAACAAATAAAGACTCTCAGCCTCGCAGGGATCATCCTCTCAGATTCAGTAAACGTTTGTAACTCTGAATGTTATAGGTAGGAGTTTGTGTGTGACAGCAGGACTAATCCAACCACAAACAAATCAGCCACTAAACAACAACTCGCATGTGAAGAAGACATTTGAACTGGCGTGTGGATTATGGTTTGAGGAGATCATATTTTTCCCCCTCGCTAATACAAAACCAATCAGAGTAAACAGGAAATCCAGAGTTCATAGATGTTTTTGTCCACAGACAGTAATAAAGCTCTGACCTGAAATGTGAGTACTCGGGTTTGGAGGCTTCTGGTGTTTTTGCACAAATAATATGACCACAAACACTGAGACAAACAAACCGCTGGCTAAGAAATGGTTTGGCTCGACGAACAGAAGTATGCGAAACGCTGTCACGGAGGAGTTGCAGTTATTTTTCAAGGCTTAACTTTATGGGAGCCATTAAGTAAAAGTAAATGAGGTTCGGAGTCGTCAGCCGTGGTGTCAGAGGTCAGATAAAGTAAACAGCCGTGCAGATTGTTAAAATGTGAAAGTGGCGAAGTGCAGCCGGGTCGCTGCTTGTCAGGCCTGCGTTTCTTATGATGTTTATGATCGAGAATTTGCTGGAAACAGTCGGCAGCAGCTCCACTTTAAATTGACAATGTGTTTTGGTTTGGACTGGGTTCTGATGAGGTTGTTCTGGGTCTGTTTTTGTCTTTAATGCATCTTCAGTAGTTGTAACCACGTTTGCGGCGGACTCGGCCGCCCCGCGGGAGGAGTTTTTTTAATGTTTTGTCTTTGGGTTCCAGCGTAATGGCACTAACTAAATGTTCAGCTGAGGCCCCGTAATTGGCTTCATGCACGAGACTGCTCTTCTTTTACTGCGTCTGAGGTGGCATAACTGAAGTGCTGACAGATGTGCCGTGATCCGGCTTTGTGTAAGGACAATGGGACGGTGGAAAAACTGTTTCACGAACCCTCGAAGACTTGGATAAATTTGTAATCTTACTGAGAGTTAAATATATGCCCCATGCTGATTCAGAAGGCTCGTGACTGGACGGTTTGTCTCCGTGTGGCCCTGCGACAGACCGGCGTTACCCCTCGTTCAGGTTCAGGTGACTGAAGAAATCACTCGTCATCTTATTCAGGTTACCCTGACCTAACCCTAACCCGTGTTTACGTCACCTAACCCGCCCAGTTCGGTAGATGCCGATCTTATCTCGGCTCCTTTGATTTATCATCACCGCCATGATGATAAATCAAAGGAGCTTCCGTCCCTGAGATGAGGTTACATGACGTAAACACGGGTTAGGGTTAGGTCTCAACCAAACTGGGACAGGGCATCGCTTATCACCGTGTAGCATCGGCACACATCTGGGAACTGACTGTCCCCTCTAGGGATGGGAATCTGGAAACGGTTCCTGTCAAGAACCAGTTCCTGTAGAAATCGGTTCCTGTAGAGAACCGGTTCCATGTGTGGAATGGAATGGTGGAATTGTTTGGCAATTTATCTAGCGATTCTCTTATCGATTCCAATTAGCAGGAATCTCACGTAATTTACGCAAGTTACAAACAGTCAATTCCAGAAAGCACTTACGTGATTAAGTTACGTTGGTTTAGCACGCGCATTGCAGTTGTAAATAACAATGGCACCCAACAGGTTCAAACGCTCCAAAGTTTGGCTTCACTTCACCAAAGAAAGATGGCAACAAGGCAACTAGCAGTCATTGTAAAGTGGAGATAACAGCGTCAGGAGGGAACACGACTAACATGAAGAAATATTTGCGCACACAACATGCGATAACGAGTGTCGTGTTTTTGGACTGATGGATCTCAACGCAGCAGCAGTAGCCAAGCTAAGATCACCTCTGGCAACTCTGGTTAGTAGCTATCCCGCTGCCTATGTGCTTCTTTGTAAAACACGCTATAACATTAACGCTATGCTATTAAACGAATGGCTTCTGCATTACATTTAGAAGATGACCGTGATGAGAGAGAGAGAGAGTCTGGCTGGTTCAGAGGCTGGAAGACATGATTATTTTTCTGTAAAAGAATTGTTAATTCTTCATAGTATTTGCAGATTTGCACTATGCACTGTTCCGTTTATTATTATTTTTGAGTGCTAAGTGAGCTCATATACCCCTTTAAAAAGGAGATTTTTTTATTTCTATTAGGAAAAATCTGTTAGTAAAATGTTACACATTCTTGTGTATTTGCGCAGTTACATATTACAACAGTCGCTGTTGAGTTTGTAAGGTCGTGACTTCTAAGTAAAAAAAAAAATTGATGCTAATAAAACTGTTTGTTTTCCTTTTTGCCCAAATTAGAATCGATTAAAAAAATCGATAAAAAATCGAATCGTTAAACAGTATTGATAATGGAATCGGAATCGGAAAAATCTTACTAATTCCCATCCCTAGTCCCCCCTCATGTCTCCTTTAGGATTCTGAGCTCAACGTTCCTCGGTCTTCTTTGTCCTTTTTCCTTTTTTCGTGACACAGCAAACATTTTCAGTTGCTGAAAGGTCTGGACTCCAGCTCCTGAACTCTCCTGTTAATACGCCATGTTTTAGCACCGTCTTGCTGAAAGTTACGAGCTCTTCGCTGAAAAACATGCTGCCTGGATGGGAGCACATGTTGCTGTAAAACCTGCACGGACCTTCCAGCTCTGACGTTTCCTCTCCTGCGCCAGCTACACCGTTTCCAATCGGTCGCCTCTGTACCGTCGGAGATCCGGGAGTTTGAAGCGAGCGCTGATAACAAGACGGATGCTCCTTCTTCTCTGTAGTCTGGAAAACACAGCGCCTATGGTTTCCAAAAGGAATTCAAAATTTTCATTCATCTGACCACAGGACAGTTTTCCACTTTGCCTCGGTCGATTTTAAATGAGCTTTGGCCCGGAGAAGACAGCGGCGTTACTGGATCATGTTCAAATATGTCTCTCTTTCTTTTTTTTTTCTTTGGATGAAAGAGCTTCATCCTGCAGCCAACACTGTTCTTAAACAGCGATTTCTGGAGCGGACAATACCGTCCATGACTGTTAATGGACGCGCACGTTTTACAGCTTTGTATTTGAAACAAACTCTGGAGCTTCAACTAAACAAAGAGGAGCTTCGTACAAGAGACTAAACACTTTACTGAAGACATAAAACTTTCATAAAGCAGTTTAACTGTTTGAGAAAAGCTGCAAACCTCTGATGAGGATGAACCCAGAGGAGGGTTCGCGTGTCTTCTGCTCCCTGATGTTTCTGACAGGTGTGTGTCAGGTGTGTGTGAGTGTTCCTGATCAGCGTGGAGCCATCACACACCTGAGTTGACACACCTGAGGACCTGCTGATTATCAGTCTGCATTTAACAGCTCACCAGTTTTCTCCTCTGCTTCAGCTTTCCTGCTCGTACAACCTGAGTCTTTGTTTTTTTCCTTGGCATTTATTTTATTGTTTAATAATTTTCCATGGCTTTTGTGTGTCTTTGTCCCTCATTTCAGCCCGGGATCTTTTTACCGGATATGACATTTGAAGAAGACATGACGTGTTTTTCCGTGTTTTCAGACTTGGATAAAAGAAGAAGGGATCAGCTTCTTCTTTGTATAAACGTGTTTTTTTGTTTGTTCCCAAACTGTCTTAGAAGACGTAACAAACGTCCTAAACACAGGTGACAGTTGATGATCACAGAGGATTATCCCTGATGTTGCAGTTCATGATGCACCTCCGCCTCGACCAATCAGAACACACTTAAGACATTACCTCACTTACAGGTTTTTAGCTGTGATATTTTATCATTCTGAAGAAATTACAAACTGTTTTGAAAGTAATAATAGGTTCAAGGCTATGGTAGAAGCACCCTGGATAAAACAAAAATGACTGGATTAAAGCTGCTCTATGTAGCAGTAGCCACTTCTGACCACATGGGGGCACATAGATCTGCTGTGTCTGACGATACTGTGCTAATGAGCGGGGACGCGTGTATTTATTTATTTATTTTTTGTAAATTACTTTTGTAGTACAGAAGAAGAAAGACACTTAATCATAGGCAAAAGACATACTTAACACGTACAAGTAGGAAAAAAAATCCTTCAGGAATGCCAAGTCCTTTCATTTATAAAACTGATGGCCGCCACAACAAAGCTTTTGTTTTACATTTTGGATGAGAGAAGATGAAATATGCAGTTTACTGGATGTGTTTTGTCCTTTCTCTTTGTCCTTTCCCAGTTGCTGTAGCTGCTGGACCCTCCGCCCCCTCCTACTTCCCGCCATGACTATAAATAGTATCATTTGTCTAAAATTGTTAAAAGTCCACCTCTGCATAGCACCGTATCCTTAGTAGCATTAAGGGAAACAAATAGAAATATAGATCAACCTATAACAAAGAATAACTTTATTAAAATTGTTTTTTAATCTGTAAAGATTTAAAGTGCATCAATACCACCGTAGTCACAGTGAAGTAAAGCCCTACATCGGCGTCATCATGTTTCCACGTCTTAACTTTCTGGTGACTTTCATTTGTCTCATTATCTCCGTCTTTCTTTTTCATCCCTGCGGTGTCAGAGGTGTCTCTTTAGGGTTTGTTCACTTCATATCTCCTGCTCTGTGCTGTGTTTGCACATGTCTATGCAAAAAAAACCTGACACAGTATAGCTAATACTCCCGGCTGCGCACCGTGAGAATGAAAGCGCCACTGCCCCCTACTGGATTATATGTGCAATTACACTTTATTCCAGGACAGCGATAAAAACAAGAGACAGCATGTTCTTCAGGGTCACACGCCCTCCCCCCGGCATCGCACCAACAGACAGAACAAGAAGTCGAGCAAAGCTCAGCTCTTTAATGCTCTGCTCGAACTCGCTGCCTTCATGAAATGCTTGGCATCGGCGACGCACACGCCTCCTCGCTTTCCATAGAAAATGAAACGGGATCCGTGTGGCCCGAGCGATTTGGTTGATGGACACCAGCTGTCAGAAAAACCTGCAAAAAAAAAAGTTCATCTGAGCTTTACGTACAACCCAAAAACGTCAAATCTCTTGTACAAAACACCAAGCCGATCTCATTCGTCCACAGGATGTGATCAGTGCTGACTGGCTCTTTTATCGCTGGTACGTCTAAGAGTTTTAATTTACTGCTCTGAGTTGAAAGAGTGGCTGCTGTAACACGAGTTACATGAAGCTGCACGTGTTAACGCTCCTCCTGCTCTTTTCTTTTTTCTGACCCGACCCAGCGGTGGAGGCGAACCTCCCGCCTCAGGTCAGTGGGTCAGAACGATCATCGCGTCTCTTTGTGTGGTTGTCAGTCAGACACGAGTGGTCTGATTACAGGTGACCTACTTTGCTTCTCTGTGAATCGAGGTGCTGACGTTTCGCTCTCGGCATCCTTCACTGTCATTCTTCTCTTGTTCCTTTACTTCCTCCAGTGTGTGGATTCTTTTTTTATTTTCCTTCGGCAGAGAAGCTACGATTCCAACTCTGAGCTCTTTTTTTTTTTTTTTTCAAATCCCTGATGCAAAATGTCAATATCTGAAAAAAATGTCTGGTCTAGTCTCATGAATAAGGGCCAGGAAGTGACTCTTTACCTGGAACATAGAAATGCAAAAATTTGGAAAAGTCGTCATGTTTGGACTCATTTGATGTCATCCAGGGTGGTAACATTTGTCCTGTGAGACCCTTCTGGGGCATTTGGCCCTGATGAGACGGCTCCTGGGATCATGTGGGAATGCAAACCTCCACAACGAGAAGGTGGAGATTCATTAGAGTGAGGATAAGCAACATTTTCCACTCAGTTTGGAGTTTGTACGGGTTTTATAAATGATTCCTCCATATTTGGGAATTTCTGCTTCCATGGAACAGGATCATCCATCCATCCATCCATCCATCATCTGCAGCTGCATGGTCCCGTGCAGGGCCATGGGGTCTCTAAGTGACAGGCAGGTCCACCTGGACAGGTGTCCAGTCCATCACAGGGCCACATGGAGACGAACAACCACACACACTCAGTCTAATGGACGATTCAGGGTCACCAGTTTACCTGACATGCATGTCTTTGGACTGTGGGAACGAGTTGTGTTTTTAATGCTTGTCAGAGGTTTAAAGTAGCATTTTATTTATTTATTTTTATTTTGTGTCGACCGCTCCAAGTACTTACATTATTTGCCATGGAAACTCGTATTGTGGTGTCACTGCAGCTGCTTTAGTCCCCGAGGAAGGCTCACACTCCTGACCATCCAGTAATATAACTAGGGACGGACTGGGCCTAAGTGGGCCCACCAATAACCTGGAAGGTACTATAGTGATATCTTGTCATTGTCATAACAACACCCACACATCGCCGAGAGCGAAACGTCAGCACCTCGATTCACAGAGAAGCAAAGTAGGTCACCTGTAATGACAACAACAACAACAACAACAACAACATATTACAACACTGGAAATTGAACCCACAAACCACTAGACTACTTAGCAAATACTATTGTAGGATCCTGACATTATACTGATTTTTTAAATTACATTGCCCCATGCAGTGCTGCTGTGAATAGTTAGGGTATTATTCAACCAATCATCCTTCAAACAACATTTGTAGCCTATTCTACTGACATTGATCCACCACGCACCACAAAGAGAAGACAAAGCTAAATTGTGACTAAATGGGAAAAACTTCTCCTCCTCAAACTTACTTGGCTTTCTTTAGTTTTCATTTTTCCCATCAACCTTTCTCCTTGTATTTTCTGCTTCCATCTTTCTGTTGACAGACACTAACGTTAGTCTGCTTTGTTGGTTTTCAGGCCTAAATCTGATAAATGATCATCTTAGCGCCCCCTGCTGTTTGTTGATAGACTGAACATTTTGGTTATAGACCATGGCTGACGACCGTAGATCAGACAGCCGTTCTGGACTTTTCCAGAATCCACAGATTACCAGTCCTCCCCTGAACATAACTTGGGTTGATTCAACGTTCCTTTAAACTCCACCAGTGCAAAATCTGACGCTTGTGTCGTCTCATGTGAAATTCCTGAGCTTTGTCTGTGAGGGAGGGGTAACGATGGACCCTCTGGGACCTGTCCAGGGTGAATCCCACTTTTTTGGATGCATTTAGTTGGGGTGAAAAACTGGATTGATGTGGGCTGTATTCTATTTCACCTGGCTTTCGAATTTTTTTTTAAAATTTTAATTGCACTTGAATTTAACTTAAATTCTTTCTCTCTAAAGTGCCCTGAGATGGCATTTGTCAATCACTACTAAATAAACTAGATCAAACTGAAAATGCATCACTTTGAGACATGTTGTTCGAGCAATATGTTCTCCTGTAAAATATAAAAAAATAAATCAAACCCAGCCAGAAAACAACAGTCCAAACTAGGCTTAGAATTAGACTTCATTAGTTTGATTAAAAGAAAGCGACTGAATCGGACTTTACAGTATTTAAATGGATTGGATTTAAATGTTCTTTGAAGCTATGAGACTGCGAGCTATAATCCTAACAAGCCAATGTGCGCGTGGTTACAAAGATAAGACAACATGACAATTAAACAGTTTATCAGTAAAGCACGGTTTTTCTCCTCAGCAACAACACTTCCTTCGCGGGATTTCCTGGAATCACGCTCAAGGTAGCCGGTACAACGTGACTTCCCTGCAGAGCCTTTTTGTGGATATAAGCTCTTTATTCTGACCCCTGCAACATTTGAGCAAATAACTCAGTACCACCTAATACCTCGTTCACAACGGGGAGGCGGAGGAGCCGAGAGCAGCAGGGATGATGCAGAGGATCCTCCACCAGGGATTTAGTGTCTTCGGATTCTTCCTCCTTTTTCTCAGTGGAGAAATAAAGGCCTGTCTTCATTTATCATGTCTTTTTAAAAACAAACATAATATGGTCTTCTGGCTTAATAACTTTTCAGACATTTATAAGCGCAAAAGCCGTTATGTAGCAGGAATAGAAAAAGGCCTTGAAGTAAAATCTCACTTTCGTGCACATCAGGCCACAGACGGTAAACAAACCGATCATTCGGAAAGCAATGCAAATTTTTAACATGAAAGCATTTAAACTTGTTTTAGTACGTCTACGAATGGGAATATTTTGATATATTTCTCCAGAAGACAGAACGAAAAGACAGTTTGTCAGTAATCTCGTGAATCCAGATGAGGAGGCGGCGCCAGCAAGCGCTCTGGAGGCCGGAGACCAGACCGTCCAGAGCTCCTCTCTCACCTGTGAGACCAGGACTTGATGCAGGTATTCAACGATCCAGCGAAGCTTTCAAGAGGTGATGAAGCGAAAATGGTTTCATACGATTTTTAAATGTCGTCCCTGATTTCAGGAACCTCCGTCAGGAATCCACTGCGGCTTCACGACACCGTTGGCGTCTCTATTACAAAAAAAATGAAAAAAATCTCCCCTGGTCACATCTCATGAATAAAAGCCAGGAAGAGACTCTTTACCTGGAAGGTTGAATCTTGGACTCTAATCTTGGACAAGCCAGCTGGATCGAGGTATTAACTACTTTTTTTTTTACTTTTTTTTTTTTCTTTAGTGACATGTGGTGGAGTTTTGTGGACAAATAGGGGATAGAGCAGATGCACCCCGTTGTACATGCACAGATTTAAATTAGAATCAGTATACTTCTGTATTTCTAGTTCTCATCTGATTTTGATGGTGGTATTGAACAAAACCAGAACATGCAGCACCTCGGTCCTGGATGGACTCTGGTCCTTCATGACCCTCAAGATGGCAGCAGGCCTCGAGCTCCAGGGCTTCAAATGGGAACAAGTCATGACGGAGACACCAACATTCCTGTCATCCTGTATAAATTAGGGCTGGGCAAGTTAACGCGTTATTATCGCATTAACTCATTAATTTATTAACGTCAACATTTATTTTATCGTGCGTTAACGCATGTTGCTCACATGCTTTTGTTTTAAAAAATCTGTTACTGGCTGTTGCGGAACCGGAAAGGAATTGGCAGGTAAACAAGGAAAAGCTAAAACAGACCTGGAGAACGGTAAAAATCTGTGAACTTTACAGTTCGGGTAGCAACTCAGGTAGCAATATTTACTGCATAGTTACAATGCAATAGTTAGTAATGCAATAGTTAGCAATAGTTACTGCAGTGCGGCTCCATCTAGTGGCACAGATGTGTAATGACAACAGAAAGTCCAGTCCTCCATTATAAAACAAATTCAGTTCTGTGGCCCGTTTTTTTCATTTTGTATTTTTGATCTAAGTCTAAAATTGAAATATAAAAAAAAAGAGGCTTTTTTTTTGTTAGATTTAAAAATGAAAAATGTAATAAAATGTCACTTTTAATTTTTTTTTATTTATTTTTGATTGACAATTGAAAATGGAAAGTGAATGATACACGGATTGATAAAGTTATTGAACTTTAACATGGACATTTTCATTTTAAAGTTCTCCCAGATGGAGGATTCAACAGAAACAAGGTTATTTGTAACAACTGACAAGTTGAACTCCCCGTTAAAAGTTTCTGCTGTTACCTCAGAAATTACCTGTTTTAATGTTCTGATTGTGCTGAGACACAATCATTTTGTTGGATTTTGTTTGTAGACTTTTTTAAATTTTCATAAAAACAGGATGACAGTAACGCCCTGGCAGTGGCAATAAGCTTTATTTTATTTTACATTTTTTAAGATGAGATTTACACTAAATATGTGTTACTGACAAGTGCTGATGTTAAAAGTGTTTGAACAACAAATGTTATGGTACTTTAGTTCATATGGCAGCAGAACATTTAAATAAAAGTGACCTTTACACTACTTTTGAATTCATTATTTGATTTTGCGTATACAATGCGATTAATCGTGATTAATCAGGGAAATAATGCGATTAATCGCGATTAAAAATTTGAATCGTTGCCCAGCCCTAGTATAAATACATTCTTAGATGGAACAATACTTGCATGAATTGGCTTTTTGTTAAATTTGCTCATTGCTTTCATCATTTCACAGCACATTTCTGGTCAAGCCTGACGGACCTCGTGGGACGAAAAACGTATCCCCACAGTTCTTTCACGCCGGCGATCCACAGGCCACAGCCCGAAGTCGTGCTTTGCAGTGGGGCCTGTGGAGAGGAATCAACCACAACCACAAATCCTCAGACTGCAGACGGGGGGGTGGGTATTTGAGAGTAAAACTGAGCTCGGTTTGCAGCATTTCTCAGGCTGGGTGCTGCACGCTCTCTAAGAACATTATCTGCCTCGGGGGTTACTGGGTGCACTCTGTGTCGCTTGAAACCAGCCATCAAACGGAGCTGTGGGGGCAGTTGTGAACTGTGTCTCTGGTATTTTGACGCCATCATGTGACCACGCATCCCATCAAAACCTCGGAGAGCCGAAGAGAAAAACAAAGCATGGTTTGTCTTTTACTGAAGGGTTGACTCGGACGACACAGGAAAATACCAGCGCTACGACCACAATTAAAGCTCAGGTTTGCTGTGTTACGAGTGTGTTGAGTTAGCGTCACTTCCAAAAAACAAACAAACAAAAAAAAACGCTTATCTGCGTATCTGTCTCTTGTCAGGTATCCCGACAGCTCTTGAGGCTGAGCTTGCTCTGCTGGCTGCTGGAGGAGGTTTCACGTTGCAACCGAGCTCCTCAGACGTTCGGCTGCTTAGTTAAGTCTGAGTATTTGATTCTCCCACTGTTAAGTCAGAGGCGAGGACGCCCCGGGGCAGTCTTCCTCCCTCTTTCCCACATGTATTAGTGGCCTGCTTCCATTCACTGAAGCTCTGTTTCACCGCTTCGGGACGCCAAGCAGCTTTTAAGTTAAAACTGAAGGAACCAATGTCTTGGAGGCGCAGCTTTGCTCGAATTATTTATTTATATTAAAAAAACATCAGCCATTGTGTTAATTTTTCTTCAGAGGCATATTTTCCTTCCCACCATTTGATACAGTGACAAACTCTGACATGTGCTTGAGACGGAGACGCTGTGAAATAAAGTATGTGAACCCCCGGGAATGTGATGGTTTCCTGCAGCGCTTCGATTTTCATCCTCAATACACAAACAGAACATGCTAAAGGAGCTAAAGGAGCTAAAGGTGATTCTTCCATCTAAGAAATGTTGCAAAGTTACAAAAAAGTTGCAGCGGTCACTGATGCTAAGGTAGTCCTGCAGGATCTACTGCTGAACGTGGGAAGTCATTTTCCCCTCGATGATGGAGACTGGTCTGGGCCTGAGACGGCGAAGCAGGCAAAACATTTTCCTGGTAGCGTCAGGACTTACCGAGGAGTTTCAGGCATGCACCAATCTTCTTTGTTCTCTGGGTGTAGCGGAGGCTTTCTTCATAGTTTAATGTGTAACTGGAGTCCCTCTGACTGGACGCCCACTTCTCCAGACTGTTCGTTTCAACAGTCTGGAGTGATGGACGCCTGAACACTTTGAGAGGGTTTTTCTTTCCCCCCTCCAGCCTTATGCAGATCTCATGCAGATCATATGTCTCCAGCATAAGATGCATCTGCATCTCTGAACAACAAGCTTCAAATGTCTTGAGTCTCTTTAATCATTTAAAGTAGCTCCAAACCACCAGACCCACTTCAGTCATTGCACTCATTGATGTGCAAACTGCTGACTCCAATTAGCCTCCCTTAAAGTAATTAGTCGGACTGTTAACTTCTCTCCTCCACCACTGTGAATGTTCGATAAAGGCACGAGGTATAAGTATGTGTGTTATGAGCTTAAGCTCAATGTGTTTGTCTGTTATTGTGACTGAGATGAAGATCAGATCAGGTTTCACAGCAACAGTGATGCAGAAAACCCGTAAAGTCCCACACGCTCAAGTACCTTCTCTTAACACTTATCATTTCAGTGGGACATTTCTTTCATAACTGCTCGATCGCTTTGATCAAGCCCCGATTTTACTTTTAACTGTGTCGTTTCTCATGAGCAAACTTAAAATTCCACGTAGCTCAGTAATACTGGAGGTTTTATGTTTGGCTCACTTTAATAAATGAGCCACAGAGGAGTTTGGATCGAGGATCGGCGCTGAGCGCAGAGCGGCTCGTTAATTAGCGGATCTCACAGTCGCTGCAAAACTGTTTGCGCCCATCAGGGGATTCATCCTTTAAATTCATGTAAAGTCCACCCACCCATCCAGTCCAAAACCATTCAAGTTCAAGTTCTCCTCCACTGGTGCTTCCCTCCCGAGTCTGATCAAGAAGCTCACAATTTCAAGTTGAGCCGTCCCTGCTGCCATACTTGTTTCTTATTTTATAATGACGTGAAGTGATGTAACAAAGCTGCCGTTAAACCTCAGAGCACAGTAACAAATTTTTGCTCCCTGCAGAGTTTAAAACAAGGTCAAAATCCTGTTTCCTTCTGTGTATAATGCAGATGATGTTGGAGTCCAGCGTTGCTTTGGCCGTCTCCTGCTCCACATGCGTCCAAACATGTTTTCCTGACATTGCATATCAACAGCTAGCCATCTCAGGTACCGTTGCATGTCATTTATAAAGATTTTGACACTTTTCTAAGTATAGTAGTGTTGCCATGTGTGAACTTGATCTACTCCTTCTTCTTCTTCTCATCGTCCTTCTTTCTGCTTTCCAGCCATGCTTTGCAGTGCAATCGGGGATATTTCTCTGTGACATTTCTGAAAGTATCAAAAGATAAATGTTTATATGAGCAGCTACAGAGGGAACGGAACAAAATAAGACCAGCGTCTGAAGCCAAACGAAGACGGAAACGTCAACGACAGAACCTATTTTGGGAAATCGTAAGACGAAAGGCAAAGCTCTCTGTGGAGGCACGGACGCGCTTCCCCACCAGGAATCAGCACAGATCCTTTCCAGGTCTCTTTGGAGATGCAGATCATCCTCAAAGTGTCTTCCAGAGAGACAGATGAAAGAAAGACGGATGGGAGGTAGGGAGGTGGGAAATGTTTTGTGTAACAAGTGACAAATGCAGAAAGAAGGACATTTATATAAACGGAAACCATCTTTCAAAAGTAAAGCCACCTGACGGGTCTCTAAATACTCTGGCTGGCTTTTTGAAGCAGTTGTTTGTCCCTGAAGTAATCATGATCACTTTAGAAACTCTGAACGCTTTCTGCAGAACCTCTAAATCCGTTTGAATTGTCTTCTCTTTCAAGGAAAGTCAGATCGCTGCTTCAGGCCCACGCTTTCTGTCTTCAACACAGATTCTTTCCCACTGTCTGCAGGATGTTGTCTCACCCCCCCACTGTGATTTGCGGGGATCGGTTACGCGTGCACGCGCGCGCGTGTGCGCCTGCTGACAGTCAGATGAATGAACGGCGAGTAGAAGGGGATCGTATCTCTGGAAGCGTCCAGGAACTTGGCCGCGCTCGCAGACCGACATTTGGAGCGCGTTTGAGTGGCGCTACGGTCCAAAAGCTTCCCCGAGAAATCAAAGCATCTGCTCGGCCTCGTTTCAGAACAGAAACAGCTGTCAGACTCCAGGAATGTAAGACACTGACGGTGGTTCAAGTTGCAGCTAAAAAGGCTCTCAGATCTGCAGCTTACATTCTCGCCATCAGACCTTGTTTTGTGAAAAATTAACCCAACCAAGAGCTGTCAACCATGTAGTTATCTACTCTATGTAGGAATGCAAATGTTGTCACCGAGTTGCCAACGCAGTCTCACTGGATTATGGAATAATAATAACTACGTTAGTCCACAGCGCTAACTTGTTAGAATAAAGGTCTTTACACATGCCTTTACTGGGTTTTTAAATATCTTAAAATCAATACGTTTTACATAACAATCGTCATACTTGCTCATATGTTGTAAACTTTTTTAAAGCTCCAACAATGTTACGTTCTTGGTAAATCACAACACATCTGCATTTTGCAGCGTGTTAAATGTCTCTATGAAAATAAGAGGGAGCCCCATTAAAACCAGCTGCTTTCAGTTAAAGCGGTTCGTTTACTGATTTCAAAACGGAGCTGCTGAAATTCAGGCTCCAGACAACAGGAGTCGTTGAGAAAATGAATATTAACACAGCCAGACGCAAGACACTGGTTCTCTATGTCTGTTTCAGTCCCAGTCGGGGTCACGGGGTTCTGCTGGAGCTTGTCCCAGCGCTCACCTGTGCCTGGACAGGTCACCAGGAACAGTCGAATTAAGCTGCTGTAATCCAAAATGAGAAGGTGAACGTGCTACCTCCAACCTCCAACACACAAAAAAAAGAAAGCTAGTACTGGACAGGACCCAGCGGGACAGAGAAGAGCAGGGGCCTCAACAGTGACAGAAATAAGCTCTTAAACACACACACACAAACAGAAGGAGGGACCAGATCCCAGGACGCGTCATCTCAACGTGAATCATAAATATGTGCATCACAGCCAGCCTTATCTGGAGAGATGAAGGCTCTCAAACTGTACAACACTGCGTGTCCCAGGGTTTGGCGTCTGGGCGATGGTGGAGGGAGCTGAACTCCCAACACACTTCGGTGGGTACGCAGGACGAAGACGCGGACCGCGAGGATCCTGTAGAGCGTGGCTCCGCCTTATCTGAACCTGCTGTAAACGCTGTGAAATTCCAGTTCAACAAAACTATACACCACAGAAGTGGTGTATAGTTTTGGACATTTTTAGTGCATTTGTTTTCCTTTATTTTAGTTATTGGCAAAAAAAAAACAAAAAAACACAGACCCAGATCATGACCCCTGAATAAATAATATTATTTAGTTTTAATAAAAGAAACAATGGAAAGTGAAAAACTCCCCATAAGGAGGGAAATCAGCACATCAGCATCATGGTTGCCGTCGAAGGGCCAGATTGACAGCATGAATATAACAAAATGCAATATAAACCAAATCAAATTAAACTGCACCTTATTATATTGTTAAATAACTGTTTCTGTATTTATTATGTATTAAAGTTTCAATTTTTCAGTTTTTCAATGTTTGTGGTTGTAGACCTACTCTCGCAAAGGTGATGTTTACAGAGTCCGTTGCTATGATAATGGATTCTGTAAATGTCACTCAGAATATCCATCACCTTGGTTTCAGAAGCAGAAGCGATTCTTTGTTTTTCTTGTAGGCTAAATTTAGCATACTTAGCTCCATGTTTGCTGTCAAAATGCCGACGTAGATTAAACTCTTTCACGACTGACACCGCCTCATAACACAAAAGACAAACTGTTTTTTCACCTTGAGGTACAAACTTGTATTCGTTTTCCCATCGTTCATGAAACTGTCTTCCTTGTGCATGTCTCTTTTCTTGGACATGTTGGGGTTAGTTTGTAGAGGTTTTTCTTAAGTCCATCAGTTCTCAAAATCGTCTTGATGTCTTGCTCATGGTAAGATTCTGTTATCGTTGTGGGTGACGATGAAATGCATTGTAGGAGATGTAGTTTCTTGTCGATATGCGCTTTAGAGCGGTGTATGCTTATTTTAAGTCTTAAAATATTGGTTTAAAATTTAAGCCAATAATGCACAAGCTCTCGAGGGCCACATAAAATGACGTGGCGGGCCACATTTGGCCCGCGAGCCTTGTGTTTGACACGTGTGTAATAGACGCTCCTACACTGCATCCAGAAATTATTCACGGCACTTCACTTTTTCCACATTTTGTTATGTTAGAGCCTTATTCAAAAATGGATTAAATTTATTTTCCTCCTCAAATATTCTACACACAACACCCCATAATGACAATGTGAAAAAAGATTTTTCAAAAGTTTTGCAAATTTATTAAAAATAAAAAACTAAGAAATCACATTTACATAGGTATTCGCAGCCCTTTCTATAAACCTTTAAAGTTGAGCTCAAGTGTATGCTGTTTCCACTGATCATCCTTGAGATGTTTCTACAGCTTCATTGGAGTCCACCTGTGGTAAATTCAGTTGATTGGGCGTGGTTTGGAGAGGCACACACCTGTCTATATAAGGTCCCACCATTGATGGTGCATGTCAGAGCACAAACCAAGCATGAAGTCAAAGGAATTGTCTGTAGACCTGTAGACAAATCTGGGGAAGGGTACAGAAAACGTCTGCTCCTCTGAAGGTTCCAGTGAGCACAATGGCCTCCACCATTCATAAATGGAAGAGGTTTGGAACCACCAGGACTCTTCGTCTAAACTGAGTGATGGGGGAGAAGAGCTCGAGTCAGAGCTCGAGTCAGGGAGGTGACCAAGAACCCCTATGGTCACCCTGTCAGAGCTCCAGCGTTCCTCCGTTGAGAGAAGAGAACCTTCCAGAAGGACAACCATCTCTGCAGCCATCCACCAATCAGGCCTGTATGGTAGAGTGGCCAGATGGAAGCCACTCCTCAGTAAAAGACACATGGCATCCCAACTGGAGTTTGCCAAAAGACACCTGAGGGAATCTCAGACCATGAGAAACAAATTTCTCTGGTCTGATGAGACTGAACTTTATTTATTATTAGATTGAACTGTTTGGCGTGAATGGCGGGCGTCATGTTTGAAGGACACCAGCTACCGCTCATCACCAGGCCAGTACCGTCCCTACAGTGAAGCATGGTGGTGGCAGCATCATGCCGTGGGGATTTTTTTCAGCAGCAGAAACGGGTAGACTAGTCAAGATAGAGGGAATCCTACTGAACATCTCTGGAGAGATCTGAAAATGGCTTTCCATCCAACCTTTTGGAGCTTGAGAGGAAGGGGAATGAGCAAAACTGCCCAGAGATGGGTGTGCCAAGCTTGTGACGATATATTCAAAAAGACTTGAGGCTGAAACTGCTGCCAAAAGTGCATCAACAAAGTATTGAGCAAAAGCTGTGAACACTTATGTACACATTTGTTTTTAAAGGCTTGGCCACTTGAATAACTTTATTGCTAGTTGGTTTCTTGTCATCCTACATTCTGATTAAAGTTTGAGTTCATTAATCAAAGGAGAGCTCGTTAACAGCCATAACGGTCCAACGGCAGGAGCCCTCATCTTCAGTATTTTACATGAGCCGATTATCGGGACATGTCTCCTGTGTTGCCGCAGCAACAGTCCATAGATGTCGCTGGTAAATCTGACCAGTTCTTGAGAGGGAGATGTTTCAAAGTCTGTCAGGTCTCGCTGGCAAAATTCACCAGCTAAATTACAGGAAACAAGCACCGAATTCATGGTGGAACTGGCTCAGTGATGTGGAATTATCTGTCCGTGCCGGAGCGGATATTTTTACTTGACAAGAAATCGTGATTCTAGTTTAGATCTGGTTAGATGTTCTAGCGTTTGAAACAAGGGTAACAAATGATGTGACAAATGATGCTAAAACTAAAAGCAGTAGATGGCTCTTAATTCTGGGTCCCTGAAGACAGAGCGACAAGAAATTAAATATGTATAAATTCAAGTGAATACTTCTTGAAGGTCAGAAAAAGTTCTGTAACGTGCAGAAGGTCATGCCTGAGGTACCTGGAGGAAGTAAACATCGTTGTACAAAAAGAGCCTGCACTGCCACCTAGCTTTTTGGTGGTGTAATTACAACGCGACTCAAAAACAAGCAAAGCTCACGCTTTTATGATCTTTCAACTCATTTCAAGGTCGCAGTCAAATGTCCACGGCGGTAAGGAGATTATGAGGAGTCTTGCTGGAGCTAAGGTGATCTGTGAGGTCGCGACTGCAGGCAGCATGTCCTTCATCTTGGTGCTTACGACAAAATCATTTAATCTTATCCAAAGCTTTTATCCTTGTCTCGTGCAAATTCACTTCATTGCATAATCAGCTTGACCCAGGGCCGGCTCTTGGCATAGGCGATATAGGGCGCCATCTGCTGGAGGGGCGCCGCCATGCTGCCAGTCCCCCTTAGCCCCATTGGGTGAAGTTGAGAAGAAGTTTGGCATACTTGTCAACTTCCCTGACCTGCCCAGTGAAGAGCTAAGACAACAATGTCAACCGGGTGTAATCTCGCCTAGGGCACCAAATTGGGTAGAGCCAGCCTTGGCTTGACCAACCAAAAGGACTGTTGGTGCTCTCTGATTCACATCCGGTTGCAGTCGTGTAATCGGCAACTCTGCAAGATGCTGAGTCTTCAGTCTGCAGGTTAGGAGGTTGACACATGTCCTCGGTTGTCTCATCTATGGCAGGAGTAGATCAGGTCCCCATCTCTGCATCCCCCGATGAAGGTGAGGTACAGATGTTGGCCAGTAAGAGTCTCCGATGAGGCTGAGGCCGTGGTCTCTGCGAGCGCCGAAAAAAAAAAAACTATCTGAAAATTACCCTCTGTGGCTCGTTTTACTAAGAGAGTTGACGCCGCAAGCCTGCAGATATTTTAATGAAGATATCTGGCTTTTATTGTCCCAGCTGGCCTCGGTATTTCTCCCCACACGAAGTATCTAGTACGAACCGCAGATAAGACGGCTGTGTGACGGCTGCAGCCCGCCACCGCCGCCGCCGCTGAGTGCTGCTGGTGGCTGTGGGAGCATGCTGGGACGCGGTGGCGCTGCGGCAGCCTGGCAACCTGCTAACGTGATCCGCCTTTCAACGGGTGTCGAATTACAACGCCGGCAGCCGTGTGTGTGTGTGAGAGAGAGAGATAAAGAAGAGGGAGACAGAGACAGTGTGATTAGAGACGGGAAATTGAGTGGTCAGAGTGAGCTTTAGGGAAAAAAAACAAACAAAAAGAAAAAAACAAAAAAGGCAGTGAAAGAGAGAGCAGCTCGTATCAGTTTCCGAGCCGACTGGTTGCACTATCATATTCAGACGCACACAGGTGGCAGTGAAGAGTTACGTTTTTCTTGCCTGCAGGATAGATGGACCAGTAACTAATTTGTTATTGTTCCAGAGCAGCCGCTTGTGTTTTTACTGTGTACAAAAAAAAAAACGCCATCTTTATAAGAGAAATGTGACCAGAAGGAAAATCTAATGCAGCCTAAAATATAAACGGATTATTCTGGAGCCTGTTCCTGTTGACTTTTAAAGAGCTGGGTCTGATGTTAATCCTCCGTCCTTCCTGAAACCCCTCAGAAATATTTAATAATAATTTGATTTATTCTGTTTGTCTGTATAGCACCAATTCACAACAAAACATCATCTCAGGTCCAGAAAGTTCAGGGATTTTTGCAGTCCAATTAATTACATTTCAGTTCAGTCCAATTTTAATCCAGGTATGTTCAACTAAAATCCAATTTGCTGTAATCCAATTCGGTCCAATGTCAGCACGTATGAGGCAGCGGTGGGAAGACACGAGTAACTTTTAAACGAGGGGACCTCCAGCAGATCCAGGCTCTTTAGAGCATCTTTCCCCCGATGGGTAGTTGGGGTGAGACACCAACAGACACAAAGAGAGTAGTCCAGGAAGTCCAGCTATCCAACGTCTGGGACGGGTCTAACGCAGAAGTAGAGGTTGCAGTTCCTTGACTGACCACTGAGGGCAGGCTCCACTGATTCCCATGTTAATATGCCTAACTTTACAGCAGAAATAAACATATTTACAGCCGGGAACAAGAAGCAGTTTTGGTCTCCACAGCTAGATTCATGGCAGCTGTACAAGGAGTACATTTTTAACTATTTAAACCTGAGGGTATTTCTGAAGTTGCTACTGAAACGACATTTCCAATTTTCCCTGACAGCACCGTTTCTGGGCGTCAGCAGGATGTTTGGGTTCGATCAGAAAGGGTGCAAAGCAACTTCAGTTGGTACGGCTAAGTCAGCCAAGCTAAGCTAGCTAACTGTGACTGGCAGTAGGTGAGGATGTTCCAGGTGGCGTCTCAGCTCTGCTCGTTCTGTCCATTATGTAAGACGGCACTGTGCAGAGCTAGGAAAGCGAGACTTAGGAGGCACTCCTCAGGAAACCTGTAGGTGACCTCACAGAGGGTTTGTCCAGTTCATCTTATACAGTTTATGCATGAGACAGAAAAGAGAAGGCAAACTTAATATCAGTCACATGAGAGTGCAAACACATGATTCGATGTCTGCTTTATATTTCACTTCAGTTATATCCTTCGATTGATATTTTTTTTGTAGCCCACGAGTTTGGAAACTGGACGCCGCCCTGTTGATCCCCTCTGAGCAGGCGTCCACGGTTTATTCATCCGCCACAAACACCTCAGAGCCTTTATTCATTTATCGAGCGTGACACCGGCAAATAAAAGAAGGCCACTCGCTAAGCCGCTCTGTTGCCAACTCAAAGTTCAAAATCCATTTTGGAAGTCTTTCCAGCAAAACTCATCAAATCAGAGTATGTCCTTAAGACTCGCTGGCTTATGCAACCGTGAGCACTGTAAGCTGGTTCTTATGGCCGCAGATTGCATCATACTGAAGAGCATTAGAGGGCAAAGTGAGGCTGAACATGAACGCCAGAACTTCAGCAGCTGTCAGTTTGTGCAGGATACTGCTGCGTATGATTTTATTTTATGGTCTTATCTACCCTGTGACCCATTATTGGACCAAACAGGAATGGATAATGGATGGATCTTACCTATTTATCATCCCATTTTTTAACAACAACCGAGTGACATTATTGGAAATGTAAACGGCTCGTTGAACTTGAAAGAGAATGCTATAAAGATATGTCATTTAAAATGCATTTTAATAAGGAGATACTATATAATGTTGCAAATTTACTGGCAATAAAGGAGGAAACCTGTTCGGTGAAGGTCACGTGAGGCCCTCAGTCTGCTTCCCTCAAACCCCTCTTCTACCTCGACTGCTTTCTAGTTGAAACCTTTTTCAACAAATTCTAGTGGAATCAAATGTACCTTGTTAGCAGAATGAATCCTTAATGTCTCAGCGAGGAGTTCACAAGTGGTTTTATAAAAGGACCCTCTGGGTCTTCCAGGAGCCCAACCCTGAAGCTCTGGGGCCATTTGCCCGAGAAGGCGAGGTCATTCGAGTCTGTGATCACTAGAAGCGCCTTCTGAGCAAAAATCTTTAGTGATGATTACGCAATTAGGAGCTAAATCAGATGTCACACCGGGACATTAACTACCTTATGGTTGAGGGTTTATTGGCTCGTCATCTGACTGTGACTGCTGGAGGAAGGGATGTGGTTTTACTCTTCACTGCATCGAATCAGGAATAAAACAAAACAAGCACAAAAAAAAAAACTCATCTGCAACAATGGTGTAATGGAAAGTTTTAGTGATTTTGAAACTTTTGAAACTGATCTCGAAACTGGAAACTGCCCCATGCCGAGTTGCATCATAACTTGTGCGCCTGATTCATTCTACCTGCATTTTATTTGAGCGTGTGTAAATAAAATATGTTACCAGTTGGATCTAGTGAAGCGCCAGCAGTTACATAATGGCTGTTTATGGATGTCCAGGTCTTAACAAAGATCAACTCTAAGATACTTGTTTTAATAAAAAAAAAGAAAAAAAAAACATTACAGCAAAGAATATTCAACTGCAAAAACAACAACAACAACAACAAAAAAAAACTCTCTTGAACCGGGTGGCAGAGGCGGCTGGCCCATAGGGGGCGCTGGGGCGCCGCCTCACCAGCTGTGGAGGGGAAAAATATTTATTCTATTTTATTTTTATTTATTTTTTTGATCAGCATCAGATTAATTAATAGTATGTGTGTGCCTACATGCGATTTAAATAATTTAAACAACATTTCCACCAACTGACACTCATTAAACAGTGAATTTCCACCGACCTACAGTGCGTCATTCTCTCACGGGGCGCTCGACAAAGCGCTCCTGACCTGCAGCTAATTAGCCAATCCGGTTATGGTTGCTAGGTAAAAATGATTGATAATTGGCCTATCAACGTCACCAAATTTAATGCCGATGGGGCGCTGGAAATGTCGCCCCAACAGCTACGTAAAATGCGTGAAGGTTTATGAGCTAGAGCTACGTGAAGGGCCAGCGGTAGTTTTATTTCGTAGAGCGACTGCCAGACTCTGTCCTACGTCGGGAGAAAAAAAAAATACGGCAACGAGGAAGAGAGATGGCGACAACTGGAGTTCAAGAGCAGCTTCCACCTAATTCGGTGAAATCATTATTAATGTTCCCTTGCTCCGGACGACGGAGAAAAAACTTCTCGTTAAGGAGCTTTAACCCGACAAGCCTGAAATTAACATTTTCCAGTAAACGAAGGAGAAAGGTAAATCATACAAACTGAGTTTTTGTCAGAGTTGGTTAAACCCTGAGACGTGGCTGGCAGGTTGTGGAGCAGCTAATGCACTTTTCTGTTTCCCCTGTATCCTCTTCAGAAGTGACAGATGTGATTGGACTTGGACAAAGACTGGACTAACTGACTTAAAGCACCTCTTTAACCGGTTCAAGAAACATGAGAGATCCAAAGTTCACATGGAAAACTGCGTAAAGCTAGCTGTGCTCAGAAAGATTAGCATAGCAATGCAGCTAGATGATGGGCATCACATTACTGAAAGAAGGCACAATGAAGAGGTAGATAAAAACCGTAATATTGTGTCCAAGATAATCAATTGTGTTAAATTTTGTGGTGCTTTTGAATAAGCAATGTGGGGACATAATGTCAGCTAGTTCTGGTACTGAGGGACATTGATGGACCCAACAATATACAGGAGCGGTTCTATGGATTCATCAAGCTACCCAACAGCTGTGCGGATTCAACAGCTGGTGTCTTATTGGAGAGGCTGCACAGCATCCTTCCGAAGGGACAATTTACCCCTTGATTGTATAGTATTTGATAGCATAAAGTCTAATATAGCTGTAAATTGTTACTTCTTATTTGAAACTGGAAACTGAAATTAAATTATTATTGTGGACCTGTTGTTATTTTCCGACTGTTCATTTTAATGCTTATGCTAGATTAGGCAGGGAAAAATGTTGGCACACCAGCCCCACCAAGATTTTTTTTCACCAGCCGCCACTGCCAGGTGGTGTTGAGTCTCGTTCCAGCTCAGGTCTTCTTCCAGAGGTCTGGGAGCCTGAGGGTTCAGATGTTGCTCTTGGTGTCTGCTGGAGCAGCTTGGGTGGGGGGGGTACACCTCCCTGTGTCTCAGTCACTACTAGGGGTGTGAAAAAAAATCGATTTGGCAATATATCGCGATTTTCGGCCACCCAATATAATATCGATTTTTCAGCTCCTAATATCAATTTTTTTTACAATGCTGTCAGTATGTTGTAATGGTTAATTAAATGTGCAAAAACACTAATAATAAACAATAAATAGGTTGTTTTGAAGCAAATAGTTTTGACTCAATTTGTCCTCTGAATGATCAATATCATCTGATGAACATATACAGCAACTTGATTTTTCATCTCTACTTTTGATTTTGATATTAACTGGGTAGAATATCGCAATATATCGTGATATTGCAACATCGTGATAATATCGTATCTTGACCCAAGTATCATGATACATATCGTATTGCGAGGTCCTTGCCAATACTCACCCCTACTCACTACTGGTACCACTGCTGTCTTCACACGTTTTTTCCATCTCTTCCTTCCTTTCCTGGTATTTCTCAACCTTCTCGTGTTCCTTCTGTCCAATGTTTCTGTCTCTCCGGATGACCGCATCCACCACCGCTGCTGTCTTCTGATGCGACACGTGCATTGTGAGGAGTTTCCTCGTCTTGACATCGGTGGCTGGCATCTCTTCCAGTGGCCGGGCGTTATGCCGGCGGGTATCTGGTTACCGGTGGGGCGTAGGTGTCGATGACTCTTCAACAGCTGCCTCACCCTCTGCTGATATCTGGCTGCAGCTGACCTCGTGATGAAACATCATTTAAATAGGCTGGAATTATTGGAAATGAGTACTGCAAATGTGTCACCATGAACTGTAACATTAATAGAAGATTTTTAGAAATGCATTTAAAAAATGCATTATTTAGAAAATAAACCCTGTTGGCTCAAGAACACAAACTTTTTAAACATGTACAATTATCAGCAAGTAAAGGCCCACACTGTAAAACAAACTGGCTTCATCTAAGTACAGCTACTTCAGCTACTTTTATGTTTTTTTTTTCTTTTTGAGGTGGGGGCTTAACTCCACCATGTGGGAAACTCCAGACATGTAAGCGTCTATAAACAATAAAAGCCTTTAGGATAAAGAGGTCTTTTGTCTTGTCATCTGAGACACTGTTGTACTGTATTATACTTTTCATGGTTTACAGAGGAGGTAACAAGATAACATCCCCAGAAGCTTAAAACCTGGATAAAAAGTGTTTTTTTTTCTCAGACAAAGAGTATCTGGTTTAACCAACAACTGTGACAATGCGCTTCACTGTTAACTGTAAAAACACAGCTAATTCAAATGCAGGTATGGACATGGAAATGATGAATCAATGACCATATTTTTAACATTATCTGATCTTACTTTCGCTATTCATTGAAAACCAACTAAAGAAATATAAAATGTACTGTATAAATACATGACGCCACACTCACAATCTGAACAGCGCTATAAACTGTGCAGCGTTTCATGGTCCTCAATTCAGCAGCATTTTCTCTGAGGGCAGAAAAATGAAATGTTACTAAATGGCAAGAATGTAGCAAAGCACCAGCAGCGTTACGGTAAGTCTTTACGGATATTTGGGTCATTTTTTTCTGATTCCTTGCTGTTCAGTGTATCCACCTGAATGTAGCTAACCAATGTCACATTTCTAAAAATGGCTTTTCTTTTTTAAAACATAAAAAAAACTACAGAATAAGTTAAGGTGACGTGACAAGGTAACGAACCACCTGAACTATGGTTGACCCATAGTGGGTTTGATGTTCACTGTCAGTAACCTTTACTAGCGTTAGCACCACTCTGTCTCAACACTGGCTACAACACCTGTCACACTGGGCCTCAGCAATATCTATGAGCACTCCTCCTTTACAGCAGCTCTACACATGGTCCGAGGCGGGAGTAAATTGTGTCCATAGCTACAAAACGTTTTGGAATTGACATTTTCATAAATGCCGAAAAATGTAGATTTTGCTTCACTCGCAAATCTGTCGTTGCATGAATGAGGTAGCCTAGAAATCTAGACGTACCGCAAGCAAATTTGAAATTTGCCGTGTAGGTCCGTCTAGCTACCACCGGTTGGAGCTCTTTAACTGCGGCCAATCACATCCTTGAGTTTCTGTACGGGCTTAACATGATGGCAACAGAACTGCAACATTGTTGTCCGGATGGGGACAGTGAAGACAGCTGCAACTGAGGAACATCAGTCGTTTGGCATCGACAGTTAAAGAGGTTGTGAGAGTCGCTAGACCTGTCACTTCTTTGAAAAAAGTCTCAAGAGGGATCTGAATACTCTCTAAATAGAGCGGCAAAGTCGCTCAGTTGGCAGCAGTGCTCTCCTGTAGACTTGTTTCCATTGTTCTGGATACGTCACCTTGTTCTTCGCTCTGATTGGTTGCAGGCTGCTAGGCGGTTTGAGAAGCAACTGTTGGTGTCACCCCTTGGATGTGAAAGCTCTATGGATAATTTTCAGGTCCACATCTGCCCAGATATGGACCTGATCTATCAGGCTATGGATGAACACTTCCCGCTAGCTGCTACCCACTAACCGCTACCCGCAAATTGCGGGTTTAGGAACCTCCGCTAACCACTTATGCAATCTTCCACTCCCTAAAGCCGCTACCCGTTATGCTGACTCCCTTACTCACATGGTAGCTGTGGCAATGGGCGTATCTTTTGCCCTTTCCACAAACTCAGTATCTTGCGATCGGTAGCTGCCCGCATGTCGGCGCGTACAAGAGCGCGTCCAAGTGGCATCAAAGCGCGTCCACCTGGTCAAATGTGGACATGCACAAACAACGCTACCTCTGGAATTAACTCTTGTATAAAAAGCGTGATTTGGCCTCAGTTGAACCCCTGAGAAAATGGCAAAGATCATCTTAAATGGTTTGCTCGCCAGTTAAACCATAGATGACCAGAGCGTGTTTACTATAAAAATATTTCTATGTATATATCAGTGCAGAGGAGGAGGAGGAAGCTCTACAGCAGAGTCCCAGACGAGCTGCACATGAAAGCTGCTCCGATCTGGATGAAAAGACGCTCCATAGCGGTTACCTGGTAGCACAACCTGCTCTTAAAGGCAATGGCTGCTGACGCACTGATTGGTTTAACAGGTGGAACGCCCTAACCACTCCCATGCATAATGTAGCGGGTAGCGCAGGTGGGATAGCAGGTTTAGCTAGGTGGAAGATTGCATTCTTTGCGGAGGAACGCCCCTCCCGCTACCCGCTATCCCTAAATATCGCTCTATCCCACACGAGAGCTATGCTAACATGAGACAGTCGCAGCATTGTATTAATATAATTAATAAAGTGACGTTAACATCACAAGCCTCACCTTATACCTAACAAAATAAATATCCAGGGCCATATATATTTGTAGACAACAAGTCAGGCTGATAGCTGGCTAGCAAGTTTTGGTCCATAGTGGAGAAGTCATTGACCCTATGGACCAGAGATAATGCTAACAGAGAACTCATCACCCTCCTTGCTGCTAAATCATATTATTACTTTTACTAAACGCTGGTTAAATCAATCATCTAATAAACAAATTAAACTTACCTTGTAGTAAATGTAGGTGTGTTTTGTAACTTTCCCCACGTTCAGTTGTGGACGGACACATAACTGAACCACAGCCTGTGTTTTTCCACCGTTTGTTTTAGCTTAGGAAAGGGAATAAAAATGTCCCTCCAAACATTCTGGACACCTCGAGTCACTGTTGCAGGTCCCCAGCAGCAATATTTCACCATGGCGTTATTATAGTATAATATTAACACTGATATACACATCAGAAAAATAGCGAATTAACACAGTCCTTAACGCAGGAGCAGCCGGTTTGTCCGACCTAGCAACAGTAACTTGGGAGGGAGCGGTGCTTACCAAAAGGTCAATTGGACAGAGGACAGATGTTTTTTTTTTTTAATCATTGGAATGTAAAAATAATTTCCACCAGTTAAACTTAAACCAGATAAATGTATCAAACTGTGTGAAAGCGCTTGAGATCCATCCAAGACTGAAGGAAGCGGTAACTGCTTTAGTTATTTTGATGTGAAGCCACAGCTATCGTGCATGTTTGACAGCCCTTTTTATTTGAGCCAGACTTACTCTTCCTTGGTGACCAGAGACGTATCACTGGAGATGAGGCAGGTCTTTCCAGGTCTTTCCAGGTCATAGAAACTCGACTCTGCTGCTCACCGTCGTTGCTGTAGCCGAGCGCCGCGGGGCTGCTGAAGATCTGAAGCATGTCGGGGGAGGGGCTGGTGATGGTGGGGGGGCAAATCATCCGTGGAATGCTGTGATGACAGACGGCGGCATATGTTACACAGAGAGTGAAAAGAAAACCCTGTGAATGGTATTGTTTAACGCTGCTGGATTCATAATTTATGCCGTTGCAGGGACCGCAACGAAGGCCTCCGTCGGGGCGAAATTTCCCTGTTCAGCATAATGCGGTTATTCATAACGCCTTCTGACAGTTTTAAGAGATTCTGTTGCGTTGTGTTGTTTCTTTGCATATCATGATGAATAAAATGTTCTGACAGCTCATTTGCGACTTTCAAATGAAGAAAACCCTCTAATCTAATAAACTCAATCTCTTACTCGGACAAAGTATTAAGCGATGCATTAATCATCTGACTTTAAGCACAGTGGCCCTGCAGCTCATGAACTGACGACAGAGAAAGCTTTTCTCTCTTAGAATCAGTGAGACCTTTTGTTTTTTCTTTGCCACATTGAGGCAACCAGCTTTAATGAAAAATGAACAAAAAACAACTTTGTTTGAATTAGTGAGACTCTGAGGAATGAGATATGACAGAAAAATACAGCATATTCAATTACAAATATGTCAAATATTTGTTCATTAAGGAGAATGTAGGTGCTTTAATTGATTATTGCCAACTAATCAAAGCCATTTGTAACATTTGCACTCTCAAAAAGCTCACTGATGTTTGGAAAATGAACCATCTTCTCTCGACAGCACGAATCTCCTCAAGGTATTTTCAGTTTGCTGCTCTTATCAGATACAGTATGTCCCAAAAACAAAAATACCAAATCATTACTTTGAGTAAATGCTCATCAAATGGCCATTTTTATGATTTATCGCAGCATGTTGGAAACTCTGCAGCCACATAAACGTCTATAAAAGATAAAAGCCTGCAGGAATAAAGTTATATCTGCGGTAATGTGACCTGAGACGATGTTACATCATTACGGTTTACAGAGAAGGTAACCGTATAACATGCCCAGAAGCTAAAACTAGAATAAAGAGCTTTTTTTTTTTATTATCTGATATAACAATGCATCTTACTGTTCAATAATAGTGAGGTATGAGCAGACATGAAGGCAAGCTTTGTTCAAGTTTAAATAGAACATTAGACGTCAAAGCTGAGGCTTTGTTTTTGTGAATTTGTTGCGTCGCCTTGCAGGTGATAAACGTTCTCAAAAGCCACAGAACCTCATGATATGATGAATGTTGTCCTTTAGCTCACTGGCTGCCAATAATTAACCTTACTGCTGCAACACATGACCTTGAGCTCCACTTTGAAGGCTTTAAAATCCAACACTTGATGCAGTTCTTATTTTTAAAAACAAGCCTGAAGCATGCGTTCCTTGTTTTTCAGATTAACAATGGAGGACCCTGATTCACGGCCCTACAAGGTCATCGGGGTCTGCAGTCTGCAGCCACAATGACTGGAATGCATGACCCATGCAGTGATGATAGATTAAACACACACTGTCACGCTCCCAAAGACGTAACCGACGACCAATGCATGTCCGTCTGAGGGACGCATGCGTTAAAATGCCCCGGTGGTCAGCTCAAAAACATTTCTCCCGCTTCTTTGTTCCATTTCGGAGCCATTGTTCTATTAGAGCTTAAAGACAAAAATAAATGAACCTCTCTTGACTGACGGGTTTGAATCAAAGCTCTCTGTCTTGTCTGAGGCTTGGAATGATTTGTTGGATTTCGAACTTTAAAGGCCGTGAACTAGAGCTGAGTGATTTTATCGATTCTGCAATATATATTGATATTTTATCAAGTATCGATTCTTCAGCCGCTGGTATCAATATTCTAAACTTCTTTCAAAACCCCTGTGTCCCACTTTTAAAAGCTTGCAAGCAACAATTTGCACTGTTTAAATAAATGAAACAATTTTTCTCTACAAATCTTTTATTCATTTTGTCCAGCATTTGCAAGCTGCCTGTCAGCCATATAATGTGTAATTGATGCTTTCAGTTCAATTAATTCAAAAAAGTCATTGGAACACTCACAAGATGTCACCAAAATCACTTTGTCCCTTTAAAATCTTTTGGAAAATGACGTAAATGTATCTTAAGATGTATATCGATATATATCGTATCGTGAGGTGAATATTGTGTATCGTATTGTATCGTATCACGAGATTAGTGTATTGCTACAGCCCTACCGTGAACGACATGTCATTGGGATCATTATCTGTTTGGAAGTTGTAATGAGGCGACTTTGTGAGATAGTGATCCCTCACCAATTCGTGGTTTAAGTTCCGCAGTTTTAGTTATTCACGGATTTTTCAGAAATATATAATATAATTAAAAAAAAAATTTAAAATCACAGAAACATCACAGGATGTTGTGCGCGTTCTCTCACAGTGAAGAAATGTTGTGAGCCAGCCTGGCCCCTTTAATAAGGTAGCCTTATGGGTAATGATGTGTCTTTATGGGTAATGTAGTGTGTGTGTCGTGGGATGGCAGAATGAAAACGTTAGATGAAAAGTGTAGTGAGCATCAACAGCAGCCCAGCGTGTATAGATTTACATTCTCTGTTAACTGACAGGAGCTGAACAATACAACCTGTGTGATGTTACAAGTTCCTGCAGTGCCAGAATAAAGTCCCCGTTCCATGCAGAGAAAACCAGACTTTTTCTTTTGTTGTTGTTAGCGTGTTAGCCGCTAATTACGAGCCAAAAATAGCACAATACCAGCGGATTTCTTTACTACAGTTCAGAGACCAGAGGCTGTGAAGGAAACAGAAAGACCACAGTTGAGCCTTTGTCTTGTTTCGCTGCAGTGCTTCGCTTTTTTTGGGGGGTTTTCAAACATATTTTAAACACATTATTTAGGCTCAGGGGGCTCCTGCTTCCGTTTGCGGATTTTGATTTACGCGGGGGGGGCTCGGTCCTCATTAACCGCGAAAAAAAAGGGATCACTATACATTGAAACTCATCAATCGAAATTGTCCTTCCGGTGGAAGCCTCTTGTCTTGGCCGTATTTTTTGTTTCTCTCTTGATATTTTCTGCTGAACTTTTTCCATTAAAACAGATTTTTCAAACCCTTTTCTGCCCGTTCGGATGCTTTGCTGTTGAGGTTATTCCTGCCGGTGATTTAACTCACCACACCGACAGTTGTAGCACAAGTAGAAGCTGTAATAAGACCTGAGACATGACCTCCAATCCAGACGAGCCAAAGAGAAGATGTGGTAGATAGACAGAAGTTTGAATAAGTTCTGTAAGGTCACTGGCGAATGAGATGGATGAGCTTGGATCACAGACAAAGACACAGAGGAAATGTTGGAAATGGAAGTGCTTTCTCGCGTTCACGTTCCTGCATGAATGTCGGAGCGTGTTCCAGGGTCAAATGCGTCTCTACAGTGATCCTGTGGCAGACACTAACCTTACTATATTTCATATTGCTCTGAATGTAAGCTTTTATTGTGAAGGTGAGAGAGGAAAAGGAAGAACGGAGAGGGAGGAGAGACCGTACTCTTGGCGTCCATTCTATACTACTTGGATTTGTTGTTCTGGTTGGAAGCTTTGGAGAATAAAGCGAGATTCAAAATACCTTTTGTCTCTTTCTGCTGACTTCCACATTGGTGACCCCAAACGTCTGAACATGTCATCATCTTAAGACTCAAAAGACGCTACCGCTGTTTCTCCACCGGCCGTGGGTTCGGTCTCTGCCTCTTCCCGGGATGCTGTTTCTCCGCCAGCCCTGGTTCACCCCCTGCCGCCTCTTCATCCGCCGTGTTTGCCGTGATCAAGCTTCCCGAGTTCTGGCAACACGACCCAGAGCCGTGGTTCCAGTGGAGGCCCAGTTTCATCTTCCACAATCCCTTATTTTTCGCAGTTAATGGGGACCGGCGCCCCCCCGCGAAAATCAAAATCCGCAAACTGGAGCCGGGGCCCCCCGAGCTTAAATGATGTGTTTAAAATATGTTTAAAAACCCCAGAAAAGTAGCGAGGCACTGCAGACAGAAGACAAAGGCTCAACTGTGGTCTTTCTGTTTCCTTCACAGCCTCTGGTCTCTGAACCGTAGTAAAGAAACCGCTGGTATTGTGCTATTTTTGGCTCGTAATTAGCGGCTAACACGCTAACAACAACAAAAGAAAAAGTCTGGTTTTCTCTGCATGGAATGAGCACTTTATTCTGGCACTGCAGGAACTTGTAACATCACACAGGTTGTATTGTTGGGCTCCTGTCGGTTAACAGAGAATATAAATCTATACACGCTGGGCTGCTGTTGATGCTCACTACACTTTTCATCTAACCCCGTTTTCCTCTGCCGTCCCACGACACACACTACCCATAAGGCCACATCATTACCCATAAAGCTACCTTCTTGAAGGGGCCAGGCTGGCTCACAAAATTTCTTCACTGTGAGAGAACGCGCACAACATCCTGTGATGTTTCTGCGATTTTTAAATTTTATAAATTATATTATATATTTCTGAAAAATCAGTGAATAACTAAAACCGCGGAACTTAAACCGCGAATTGACAAGGGATCACTGTGGTTGGGATCCCGACGCATTCGGGTGAAATTATATCGTGAATCCACTTGAACAGGCAGCACTTGCAAGTGCTCCACTTTAAAAAAAACAACAACAAAAAAATCCCTGTGGGTCTTGAGATCACAATGCAGACAGAGCAATTTTGTTGCATTTTTTCCTGATAATTTGTACTGCAGCAACGTAATTAAAGTATCTGAACTTAAGTCAGCTTGTAAGGGAGGATAAATACGATAAGTTTAACATCAGCAATGCAAAGTGCATATCATAATCGGGTGTGATAGTAACCTTAATGTGCTGCCATTTGCATGGATTAACCACAGCAGAGTCAGACACAAGGTCAGCGTTGAACCGATAAGGGAGGCGTGACTGCAGAGACACTAACTTTTCTTCACCGACTCCAGTGAGACTGTAGCAGCTGCAAGGTCGACGACAGCGAGATATTTCTTTATCTGCCCTCTTCACTGCGTACATGATAAAAAGAGGAGACCTTCGTAACCGCTTCCTGAGAGTTAGGCTGCGTGTGCTTTCGATGACCTGAAGCTGCGTTGATCTGTTCGCCTGATTCACGCTGCAGAAAACGCCACTTTGTTCATTTTCTGGTTTCGTCTTCTGATGTCAGACTTGCAGAGCTGCTGCATGGTGCAAAACAAAAGGAGGACACCTTTCAGAGCCGTGCATCAATTAAAATCATCTCGCCGTTGCGTGTGGAAGTGTGTGCGTTACTGACAAGGGCTGACAAGGCAGCGGCGTTCCTGAATGAAACCGGCAAGGCTGCAAAACTCGATCATTTTTAACAATGGATGACATCTAATTTCATCAGTCTGTTACGTCTGTCACGAAGGTGCACACTGAGAAGGGAGCCAGCCGGTATCATGCTTTTTAGTTCAACGGATGAATCTGCAGGAAACGGCGAGACCACTGGTTCATCTGTGGAGAGTGCAGAGGACACGGTCCATGTCGAACTGTTTCCGCATTTTCTGACCCATCATCAGCTTTGTTCATATCAATAACCATTTTAATTTCATTTTAACGTTTTGCATCAGGAAACATTGATGGAAAAGGCAACAGTTTGGCAAAGTTTTTACAGTTGCATGAAGTAATTCAGTCATAACGATAAGACCACCATCAGGTAAGTGCACCTACATCAGCGTGCTACATCTACCACCTACCATCTACCCAAAACAACAGTCCACCCCCCCCAACATCGCAGCATCATTCCCCTACAGCAGCAGGTCAGCAGTGGGCCCCTCAATGTTCTTGTTGGGTTTATTTCTGTTAGAAAGAGCTCAAAGAACAAAGTCTGAGGTTTTCATTCGATGTCCAAACTCCTGAGATACCAATCCAATGGGACTTCATTGGGGACCCAAAGGATCTACTGCTTATATCCTGGTACCAGGTGCTCCAGGACCCCTCAGATGTTCTTTGTCCAGACCCTAACTGGTCAGAGCTCTTCTGGGAATCACAAGGAGGATCCGCTCAATAAATACAGCATTTCCATTAGGGGTGAGTATTGGCAAGGACCTCGCAATACGATATGTATCATGATACTTGGGTCAAGATATGATTAGGGCTGTAGAGATACACTAATCTCGCGATATAATACAATACACAATTTTCGGCTTACGATACAATATATATCGATATTCATCTTACAATACATTTACATCATTTTCCGAAAGATTTTAAAGGGACAAAGTGATTTTGGTGACATCTAGCGAGTGTTAAAATGACTTTGTTTGAATTAGTTGAACTGAAAGCATCAATTACACATTATATGGCCGACAGGCAGCTTGCAAATGCTGGACAAAATTAATAAAAGATGTGTTGAGAAAAAATAGTTTTATTTATTTAAACAGTGCCAATTGTTGCTTGCAAGCTTTTAAAGGTGGGACACGGGGGTTTTGAAAGAAGTTTAGAATATCGATACCCGCGGGTGAAAAATCGAAACTCGATAAAATATTGATATATATCACAGATATCACATTATATATATATATATATATATATATATATATATATATATATATATATATATATATATATATATATATATCTATATATATATCACATTAAATGTGACACGACTAATCGGTGATGACCCCCGTGGACCTTCCAGGGAGTCTCTGACTTCTGGACCGTGTGTAGGAGTCATCTTCACAGAGACGTGAACAGCTAAAATAAAGGAAGCATGTTGACTTCTCAGGTCCGTCAGAGCAGATCAAACCAGTGTTCAGTGGACTGTTTTCTCACAGTAATCAACAAGAAGAACCTAAATGATCACAGCTGGATTTCTGAAACATTTGGATACTTCTCTGAATAAGTGATTTAATGCGAGTGGTTCTGTTACTTTTTAACATTCGTTGGAATGTGGAAGCAGGACAATGGGAACGCTGTTCAGACACGAGAGCAGCTGAACTTTCTGAAGGCCAAACGGCGCCTGGGGGGAAAAAGACCCTTTTTCTACATGGATTTGAAGGGGAGAGACAATGAAGATGTGGTAACGATGAAGGTGTGGTAACGATGAGGGTGATGGCCTCAGCCGTCTTCAGGATCTGTGGATCAGTGAATGATAGTTTTGAATGTGATTTTGGCGACATCAGAAGTGAGGGCTGCGTCAGGCCGACACTCAGTTGGTACTAGCTACTGCTTCATCCTGACTCACTGTTGGAGTTAGTCCCGCTAACTTGTAAGTCCCGCTGTTGCGGGCATACGTATGTTGTAAAACGATGTAATCACAACCTTAATTTGGGTTTAAAGGGCCCGGTCATATGCCCCGCCCCCGGCCCGGCAGTGACATGTTCCGCTACTGCCATGATGGCATAATAATGGATGAATCACATCACAATATTGTTTGCCAAAGAAAGAACAAATGTAGTTTTCACTGAAGCGTATTCAGCCGGCGACATTCAAGTGAGGCAGACATAAAATAAAAATAAAAAAACATCATAATTCCTTCTCATTTGCCAGATTTCATTCAACACTACTTCCTTACTTTACTTTACTTGACAGTAAGCATCTGGATGACAGTTAAACGGGGTCTGGACTCGTTCAGTTCGCCGCAGCGCCTTCGTGAGGGAGGTTTAAGGCAGAAAAGCGCGAGGTCGTTTTCGTCGGCCGTGGTAAATTTAGCGCCGCGGCCGTGAGCTGGGCTACCAGTGAAGTTAACGGGAGCTTCTGCGCAGATGATGAAAACAATCGGCGCATACCAGAGCAGTGAGGGGGGAGCTATTGTTAGAACGCCAGGTCAGAAAAGAGGTTGTCACGCCAAGTGACTGAGCACTCAGCGAACCCTGAGAACCCCCCCGCCACGTATCTGATGATGGAGAAGCTGGCCCTGCATCTCAGTCCTGCAGCAGAAACACCTCCAACCCCAGGCCAGAACTGCTGCATGTACTCCCCCCCCCCCCAGAGAACATGGTAAAAACTTCATTTATATTTAGCGCTTTGTTTGATTCGCTGGATGCATTCATGGAAATGACCTGAAACACGATGAACTCTGAACACCTACAAGCTGTGGAGAACTTTGCACAGCGCAGGACTGTTAATGGGGCGTAATAACCGTAAGCGCCACTGAAATTAGAGCGGGTCATTTGAAGTTTGTTTTCTTGCGCAGCCAAGGTCAAATGAGTGGTGGGGTTTCTTTTAGCCTGCTGTTCAGAGGTAAACATACCGCAGAGCTGTCCAGCGCTATGACAGGTTTTATGTGCTTTAAAGTGCACGTCCCTTTGTTTTCAGTTTTAGTCCACGTGGACAGCTCATGATGCACCGCTCCCCTGTTCCAGATTTTGATTGGCTGCTTCGTCTTCTGGACTGATCAAAACAGCAGTCCTCCCTCCCTGCTGGTCAGCAGATCACTTTTAGTTCCTCTTTTAACTTCTTGTTTTTTTTTTGTTGCTTCGGCTCCTTGTTTTCGTTTCATGATTGTGGTAACGGCGAACACACCCCTCTCACGTCTTAATTCCCGTTCACCGAGCGACTGTCGCTCATCTTTTTCAGGGTGTCTCTGGTTATACATACGGTCAGCTTTCAAATTCAGAAAGGCTTTACAAAAATTAGAGTTGTGAACATACAGAAATAAAAACACACCAGCTTCAGTGTACAATGCACTGTTTATTTTATTTTTTTTAAGGGGGGAGTGAGGAATCTGTGCCTTATCTGAAAACTGTCCTGCAGCTTCAGAGCGAAAGTGCTAATGTGACTTTAACACAAATCATGATTTAAAAAAAGACCACTTGACTGGCAGTTCTGTTCTGTAAATAGGCCCACTTACATTTCCCTTTTCCCGTTTAAGAACAATCTGACTGTGAGAAAACTCCACACATCTGATCGAAAGTATTCACTTCAGTTGCAGTTCAATTAATCCAGCTGATTCCAGATGTCAAATGCTTAAAATCAAAGCCTCCTGCAGATGGGGGCTCAGGGGGGACGGGGGTCCTCGGCTGGTCCTTGACTTGGCTGGACAGCTTTCCTCTAAAGTTGACATGTTCAGATTAAAGGAATATTTCTCATTGAGGAGATTAAATGGACATAAATGGTCCTTTAAGAGCTTTGTTAGCTCCGTACTTTCAAAGTTGTGGCAGCTGTGTAACTGCTGATGAGACCTTAGCGAAGCAAAAATGCACGGAGAGTTCAAGCTCCTCACCTGTGCAGTAAATCAAACGCAGCGTGGTTTAGCTTTTGAAGTCAGGAGGATAATTCCACCCCGAGGGGTGGAAAAAAATCCCCCACAAATCTGAAAGGCTCCCCGAATGACAGGTTTTCAGTGCCAGTCAGCACCGAAGTTACGAGGCTGTGCTTTTTTTTTTTATCTTTGCTTTCCGGTCGGCAGAGTTTCCGTGCCACCGGCAGAGTAAAGTCTTTTTTTTTTTTTTTTTTTTTTTTACAAGACAGAAAAGCAACTGATGACTTGCCTCCAAATTCAAGACATTCACCGCCAACACTGCAGATCACACCGAAGGATCAGCTGCCGGTAGATTTCTGGCTCCTCCGGTTTTTTGGAATAAAATGCATCAGTACAAAGCAGTGTCCAAATCATCAGCACGAACAAGATACAGAAAACTCATTTCTGCAGCGACGGTGAGACAAACCAGCTGCAACAAAACCCAAAGAAAATCAATGAAGATCAGTTTAAGAAAGAAAGCTAGAGGTTTAAAGCTTTGTTTTGTGTGTCTTTAGCCACCTGGGATTCATTTTTTTGCTCGTACTCCTGATATAATCCAGGTCACCAGAGGGCGCATGCTTGCCTCAGTTTCAACCGGCTACCGATATTTCATCACAAGGTCGGCCTACGGACAGTTTCGTCCGAGGAGGGCTTATTTCCCGTCGCTTTAAAGCTGCTAACGTGCGCCGAATTCTTCGAATTCATGAGGGCTGAAAGGTAGCTGTTGTGGAAACACGCCGTCTCTTGTGTTTCCGTCGTTCCTACAGGCCGACAGATTAGCATCAGATTAGTGTCCGCGCATGTCGCTGAGATGTGTTTACAGATACAACAATGTGACGTGAACTTAACCTTCACACTGACTTTCATCTCATGGTTTTACTGGGTGCACCTGTCTCCGTGGGGCTGAAGGGATTTACAATGCTGGGTAGAGCGTTGTAGCGACACATGTGTGGTTCTGATGACGAGTCAGAATAACTAGATTTTTGCCATCTCACTGTGTTGGACGTGTGCAGAGACTTTCTCCAAAACATCTCACGTTATACCAACCACCTGCTGACTTCAAGCTGCTGTTTGAAAAGCAGTTTAGGGTTAGGGCTAGGGTTAGCTAACCCTAATCCTAGCCCTAACATACAGACACAAAACATTTTCCATGTAGTTCTGACTTTTGATAACGTGAATTTGGCCAAGCCTCTAAGGTTATGAGCACACTCTTTAACTGAACAGTATCTGAAAAACTGCTGGATGTTTTTTGGTAGTAAGTTGTTAAATGCCTTGAAGATAATCTGTACTGTATAATATTTTATGAAGTCAAGAAATTTAAGTATTTTTGATTGTATGAAGAAAATATTACTATGTTCTAAAAATCCAGCTTTGTGTATGAACCTTATTGCTTGTTTTTGTAATGTTATCAACGGTTGTATTGAATTTTGATAATTGTTGCCCCACACTTCAACACAATATGTTATGTATTGGAGAACTAAAGAGCAGATGTACGAAGTGCATTATGATCAAGAAATTGCTTTACTTTATTCATAATAGAGAGGCTTTTGAAATGATTGTTTTTATATGTCTGATGTGGGCTTTCCCTACTTATTTACTATCTATTATTACTCCTAAAAATGTGTTCTCACCTACATTTCCAATATGGGCATCATTTATGCTAATTTGTAAATTAGAGTTGGTCTTACAATTGCCAAATATCATTGCTTTTGTTTGATTCAAATTTAATGATAATTTGTTTCTGTCCATCCATCTTCACCACTCGTCTCTGCTAGTAGTGACTTAGTAGTGACCACGTTGTAGATGTGGCCCCATTTTAGCATCAACAGGCTGCAGCTGCAGATCTGTGCGGTAGCATCGGGTGGCCAGACAAGGAGAGCGATGAAGGTGAGTTATAACTCGGTGGAAAGTTGCTCAATCTCTGCATCATTTTCTTTCTTCCGTAAACGAACGTGCTCTGGCACCTTCACTAGGAAGATGTTCCCCTGAAGTATCCAGAGCAAATGTGTGGAAGCTTAGCTGTCGTCTGACACCCTGTTTAGTGGAAGACCTGCGTGAAGCTTGGAGGAAACTGTGGCACGTCACCACGAATCCATGTCGGCGAAATCATTCCAGGATTCAAGCCAATACAAAAGAGCACTGGCATCATCATTAGGGTTGGGAATCGAGAACTGGTTCCTGTAGAGAACCGGTTCCTGTAGAGAACCGGTTCCTGTAAAGAACTGGTTCCTGTAGAGAACCAGTTCCATGTGTTTCAATTCCATGGAATAGTTTGGCAGTTTATCCAGCGATTCTCTTATCAATTCCAACCAGCACGAATCTCACGTAATTTATGCAAGTTACGCACAGTCAATTCCAGAAAGCACTTACGTGATTAAGTTACGTCGGTTTAGCACGCGCATTGGAGTTGTAAATAACAATGGCGCCCACCAGGTTCAAACGCTCCAAAGTTTGGCTTCACTTCACCAAAGAAAGATGGCAACAAGGCAACTAGCAGTCATTGTAAAGTGGAGATAACAGCGTCGGGAGGGAACACAACTAACATGCAGAAACATTTGCACACACAACATGCGATAACGAGTGTCGTGTTTTTGACGCTTCGAACTGATGGATCTCAACCCAGCAGCAGTAGCCAAGCTAAGATCACCTCTGCGGTTACTACGGAAGGCAACTCTGGTAAGTAGCTATCCCACTGCCTATGTGCTTCTTTGTAAAACAGGCTATAACATTAACGAGACGAGAGAGAGAGTCTGGCTGGTTCAGAGGCTGGCAGACATGCTTATTTTTCTACAAAAGAATTGTTAATTCTTCATAGTGTTTGCAGATTTGTACTATGCACTGTTCAGTTGTATTTGATAGTATTTATCTTTCTTTATTATTATTTTTGAGTGCTTAGTGAGCTCATATATCCTTTTAAAAAGGATATATTATTAGTTAGTTATTAGTTATAGTATTATTATTAGGAAAAATCTGTTAGTAAAATGTTACACATTCTTGTGTATTTGCACAGTTACATATTACAACAGTTAACACGTTATCTTTGGGCCTCCTTTGACCTCGCTGTTGAGTTTGTAAGGTCGTGACTTCTAAATAAAAAAAAATTGATGCTAATAAAACTGTTCTCCTTTTTGCCCAAATTAGAATCGATAAGAGAATCGATAAAGAATTGAATCATTAACCAGTATCGATAATGGAATCGGAATCATCTTATCAATTCCCCTCCCTAATCATCATCATCATCTGGTCTCTTGCTCGGCGGCGGGGGTGACGCCATGCGTAGAGTCAATCAGTTTCACCAATCTTCTCCATTTGGGTCAGTCCAGTGCTGGAGGCTCGGCTTCAGTCAGCAACAAGCCTAGTTGGTATAATTCCTGGTAACAGCGTCCATCCATCCTGTGCGGGGGGCACCGCGGGGGCCAAGCGCTGGCAGCCTCCTGGAATACACCTCCATTCAGCTGTATTGAATCTTGATTAATTTCAGATATTCAGACTGAAGTTTGGATTATTTCTACCCACGCTGCTTCAGGATGAATTCAATCCGGTCTAATCCGTCATTTGTAAAATTATTTTTCTCTGCACACGTGACCGCCGGTGTGTTTTCAGCACAGTCCCGATGACGGCAGCGTCGGCGGCAGGTGTCGCGCGGCTCAGAGGAACGCGTGGGTGGACAGTGATGGGAACGCAACCCTTGGCCAGATTTGGCTTCGGCACAAAGCGGGGGGGCATGTCAGGCATCTGGCACGTCATGGCGCGCTGGCAGACGGGCCGAGCGGGGCCAGATATATGATCGGGGCCCGACTTTTCCACGTCCTCCTCCTTCCAGCTCCTCCACACCCTCCACTCACAGACATAGCTGGCATGCCTCTGGTTGCACCCGAACTGGAGTCATTCAAGAGGTTTAAAAGAAGCTTGCAGCTTCAATGGTCACTGTTACGGTCAACTGTTACGTCTTAGAGTGTAGCAATAACTGCGTTAAAGGGACGCAGAAGAAGAGCGGTGTTTGGAGGCCGATGACAAAGAGGAATGTGGAGGCGTCAGAGGTTGTTGCAATGACTTGCTGGAAACTTGAGAATGATTCCTAATGTTTCGAAAGCCGGTTCACTAAAGCCGCCGGTACCAGAGCACCGACACACGTCCTACAACAACATCGCAGCATCGTTTAGTCCAGTGGTTCTCAACTGGTCTGGCTTCAGGACCCACCATCACCCTTAATGACAAGCCGCGACCCAAATCAAGGAAAATTTCCAACTTCTCAAATTTATTGAATGAAAAGATCGTGCAGTTTGAATCGAAGATAGTAGAATAGAATATCACACAATGCCAACACAAAAAAATAAGTTTATTGGTGAACCAAAACGGCAAAAACCAAAATAGCAAAAACCAAAATGGCATAACAAAAATGACTTCAAGTGGGAAATATTCCCTTTGATGCTCAATTAGCTGCATTTTAATTAAATCCAGAACACTTTACTTCAGTAACTTCAGCCTTTTTTAACAGACTCATAAACAGGAAAAAAAACAGTGCAGCCACTGAGCCGTAGTTTCAAAAAGAACTCAAAATATATAGTTTTAGCTGAATAACCACTCACTGACCTTTGTCTTCAAGATAAGAAAATCCATATCTCATATATTCTTCGTTGTATCTGTTTCACCTCCTCAACATATAGAAACAAACTCTGCAGGTCTTTTTCTATGGTGTGAACTAGCGGGAGTCAACTCACATTACAGGACATTATCGCCATCTACTGTTAAGGAGTATGAATGACACTTTTTTTTTTTTTTTAGCATTTCCTTCCCCAGGCAAAGGCCCACGACCCACTGAAAACGGGTCTGCGACCCACTTTTGGGTCGCGACCCACCAGTTGAGAACCACTGGTTTAGTCCGTCTCCTTGGTATTAAGCAGCCCAGTTAATGAGCTGCAGCATTTCCCTTGCAGTCTGGGAGCGACGCCTTTTCATTTCATTTCACAGCCGTTGAACCACGATTGTGGCAAATGAAGACTTTGAGAGGTCGTGCTTCAGTATCTATCTATCTATTTAAGGTTCATCACTCTTAGCAGCTTTTAAAAACTGGACACAGTTCAGTTTAAATCTAGGAGCGATTTTCCAAATGGGTTAGGGTTTCTAAATTACCTTCAGACCAGTGGTCCCCAACCTTTTTGTAACTGCGGACTGGTCAATGCCTGACAGTTTTACCACGGACCGGGGGAGGAGCTAACGTGCCAATAACATAACACGAGCATAACGACAAAGTCTCTGGACCCCATTAAATAAATAAAAAATAAATTCAAGCAGAGTGAGAAAGTTTTCTTTTTCTTGGAAGTCGTACGCTGTTCTTTCTCTTCGCTGTGTATTTTCTCCTTCAAGAGGAAACTTTCCAAAGACGTCTGTTTCTTACTCGTTTTGCTAGCTGGGTTAAATTTTGGCGGTCAAGTGACCGAGATGTAACCCAGAGAATCTGGTCATTTTTCAAAATAAAAGAGTTTTCAAAATAAAAGCTTGTTCAGACTCATATAATAAATAAAACTTAAATAACTATTTTTTTCTCGTGCGGCCCGGTACCGGTCTGCAGCCTGGAGGTTGGACACCACTGCTTTAGACCGTCTTGAATCCTTATATTTTTTTTAAAAAAGGGCAGTATTTAATTATTTTATTATGCCTTCGTGTTATTTTATTATGGGTGTCACATTATCGTGTTAACTGCGATTAACTAATTACAGACATATTTAGCACGTTAAGTTTTTTTAATCGCGTTAATCTAATTTTTAAACTCTAATTTTACTGGTCCTGTTTGCGAGTTGCCTTTTTATAAAATCCGTTTGTAGGTCAGTCACCATAGACATAAATGTCAGTCACACCCTGAAGTGGACATTGATTGGTTGTCATTGTGTTTGGGCTTGTTTAGCATAAGCTGATAGGCTCCTATTGTAGTTGGGAGGGTAAGGTGAGGAGCGGTGAGTAGCGGGTAGGAGACATGAAAATGGAGGAGCATCTGAAAGTTGTCGGTCCAATGAATGAGAAATTTAAATTTCAAAAACACCCCGACTGCAATGTTGATAGCGGGAGAGTGATATGTCTTCTTTGTAAGAAGGAGTTTGCTTACCACCGAAGCGGTTCAAGTTTAGCTTACCACATCAACGCAAAGCACCCTGTCGCGAGTGCAGCCACAGCTAACGTTAGCGGCGAAGAAGTTGGCAATTTAGCGAACAACAGCAAAGCTCCTCGCCAAACTACACTCGACGTTTTATCTGTCAATAAATGACTTTATAAAGCCACTTTCTTGTTATTGTTATATATCAATCTTTTGATCCTGCCGCAATAATGAAATAATGAATTTAAATGAAAAATACCTCAAGTTGAGGGCTTTTCTCAGCAATTTTTAGGTGAGATTAAAAAAGAGATTAATTAATTACAGATCATAATTAATTAATCTCTCAATTTTTTTTAATTGCATGACAACACTAATTTTAATATAGAAGAAATGTGGCACATGTGAGTTAAAAGCATTAGTCATAAACTCCAACCTGGTCACATGTTTCCATGTTGCAGATTGAAGTTTTTCTCAGCCAATAAACACTTTCGTCACGGATTTAAGTTTTCAAGTGAAAAAAAAAAAACAACAAACAAGGATAAGATGTGGGACGACCCCCTGGTGTCCACTGAAGTGACTGATGTGCAACTAAACCATCCAAACTCATGACCACTGACCCAACATCCAGGGGTCAAACTCATCACTCATGTTAGATTTTTGATGAACGCTGGTTTCCCGCCTCCTTTCTGCTGCAGTGAAGAGACGGATTCTTCTCCAGGATCCACTTGACCTCTGCTCTCTGTTATTTCCAGCGTGACAAAACTGATGACCTGAGCGAAAAGTTAGCAGCCTTGAACTCGCGCCGCTTTCCTCACATTCACTCCCTTTCACCACCTTCATCCAGCTCCACCCGACCGATCCAGATAACGGCCCGAAAGTATTTCCCTCGTTTCCTTCCCTCCCATCCTCCCCTCATCATCTGGCTCTCTGAACTCTTTCCCTCCTTCCTCGTGTCACCAGTCCGTCCTCCCTGGCTTCTGTTCGGTTCACTTCATCTCTTTTCCCCCCCTCCATCCTTTTCCCTGCTCTTTCCCTCACAGTTCTCGTGAAACAAAAGGAAACCAAAAATGCTCCGCCATCTGAGCGGTTTCGTTTTTTTCTCTTTCATGTGACGGGAGTGTTGACTGACAAAGCGAGCAAAACGGCGACTCCCTTCTGAGAAAACAAGGCCTCGGGGAATGAGGGATTAATGATTTATCTGCTCCAGTCTACCTACGTTATGCCGCTGCCGCGCAGAAACAGCCCCTCCCCCCAGCACTTCTCACTCCACATAAAATATTCAAATAAACATTGTCTGTCATTAACGGCTTATTTTGCTGAAATCCAGAATTAAGGTTTCCTCACGTGACTCCGTGAACCGCCGCGCTGCTGCTGTTAAGCAAACCCACGTGATCCTGGTGTTGGCTTTCCTGGATTGATTTACGATAACTCAACAAACCACGCCACTTCAAACACGGCGCCCAGCGAGGCCGCTTCAGGTCGGACGGCGTCTCTGGCTCTAAATACGTGGCTCAACATCTGCAATCGTGATCTGCCTTCTGGTGCCAACAGCTCCCTTTTTTTTTTTTACGAGACTCAACATATTTACAGTTAAAGGGTTGATTTGTTGACCTGTTAACCAGCACTGTGATTCCCGTTGTCAGGATTCGTTGAGTCTTGTTTAACCTGGTGCTTCCAGGTGTCGCAGTTCGGCCCCTCCCCTCTCCCCGCTGCAGCTCAGGTAGTCGGCACACTGCTGTTCACCTGTCCTGTTGCCCTTTAAGCAGATTCAGTTGTCCAGTTCTGCACCGGATCGTCACCGGTAACTCTGACTCTGACGGTGCGTTAGGTTTAACGCACGTCCGGACGTCTTGTGTGCAGCTGGCGTTCTTCATCCCATCTCCAGCTGAAGGCGACGCCCCAGGCGGTGACTCAGCCTCTATTAATGCGACAGGGAGTCACAGAGCTGAGCCTGGATGAGTCAGTTACAGCTAGACTGCCGTCCAGGACAGAGAGGACCAAAAGGACTACATTACCCACAAATAACAAAGATGCAATCCAAAGACAGTTCAATTGACCTTTCGGTAAGCACCGCCCCCTTCCTAGTTACTGTTGCTAGGTCGGACAATCTTGCTGCTCCTGCGTTAAGGACTATGTTGATTCGCTATATTTCCGATGTGTATCATCAGTGTTAATATTATACTATAATAACTCCATGGTGGAATATTGCTGCTGGGGACCTGCAACAGTGACTCGAGGTGTCCAGAACGTTTGGAGGGACATTTTTGTTCTCTTTCCCAAGCTGAAACAAATGCTGGAAATCTGCAAGTTAAAAAAAAAAAAAAACACACCTACATTTACTCCAAGGTAAGTTTACTTTGTTTATTAGATTACTGATTGAACCACTGTGTAGTAAAAGTAATAATATATTTTAGCAGCAGGGAAGGTGATGAGTTCTCTGTTAGCATTAGCTCTGGTCCATAGTGGAGATGTCATTGACACTATGGACTAGCACTCGCTAGCCACCTATAAGCCTGATTTATAGTCGGACGTCAGGTCGTCTGTGTCACATATGCAGACAACGCAGAGATGCCCCCCCCACCCTACGCAGACACTCCAGTGCACCTCCCCAAAATTGTAGGTCGACGCAGACAGTGCCACAGAGAGTGTCGCAGGGATGAGATAAGGAGGCCTCTGATTGGTCAATTCCACAGCCGCGTAGAAAAGAACGCGTCATTGAAGAAATGAGGAAATACCCACATTTGTATGATTCTGGTTCTCCACACTACAAAGACAGCACATATTCTAGTAATTCATGGAGGGAGATAGTGATGAATGTGGGTCTGGATACGGCTGAGACGGTGAGGAAGTGGAAAAATGCAAGAGAAGTTTATTAAGTTTAGCTAGTTTGTGATTGTCTCTCTTGTGTTGTGGCGTGGAATAACATAGCGGAGACTGCGCGTCAAAACTGAGTATAAATCAAAAGTAACTGCAGCGTACCGGTGACAAGCTGACAGCGACACATTGCCACGAGAGTATACACAGCCGCTAAGCCTGCCTTGTTGGCTACAATATGGCCCTGGATATTTATTTAGTTAGGTATAAGGTGAGGCTAGTGATGTTAACAACTGTCTCATGTTAACATAGCTCTGGTGTAGGACAGACCTATGGACCAGAGCTAATGCTAACAGAGAACTCATCACCCTCCCTGCTGCTAAATCATATTATTACTTTTACTAAACGGTGGTTAAATCAATCATCTAATAAACAAAGTAAACTTACCTTGGATGAAATGAAAGGTCAATTGGAAGGATTTTACCTGTCATGGTTTGCAGAGGGCTGAAGGAGGACCAGAGAGCAGGAGATCTCAAATGCAAAAAGGTTTATTCCCAAAAACATAAAAGGGTCGAGGATCAAAACAGAAATATCCAAAATGCAAAATACAAAAACATAAACTTATCCTAATCCGTGGATAACGAGAGGAAAAAGTAACAGGACTGCAAACGTGCATTCACGACAATGGACCCACAGAAAACAGGGGAAAATGACAGGACTTAAATACACAGAGGAACAAACGAGAGGCAGGTGCAGAGAATCAGAGGTAACGAGGGGAAGGAAGCAAAGCAGAAAACAATAGAGACAAGACAGACCTTCAAAGTAAAACAGGAACCACTAAAGACAGGGAGAGATGCCAACTTGACAGACATAGACACACACAGGGCTGCTATGGCCGACCCAGGACATGACATTACCCTCTTCTGTCCAGGTTATGAACAGAACCTGCAGCGACGGCTGGCTCTGGCAGAGCCATCAGGACTGACACATGGTGTGGGGGGGGTTTAAACCATTTTACCTCTGAGCTGCCACGGAGAACGCTCAGTGGTCGGAGGGCTAAAGAAGACAGATCGGGAGCTGCTGCCAACCAAGCAGCAAGAAGACATGCCACGGTGAAGGACCGTCTCTGCATCCTGGATATCAGTAGTTTATCTTTTACCTGCCGAGACTGCGTGTGATGTCATCAGCTCGGCATGCATTCACGTGCATCTCTGCAGATTTCAACCGCGCTCCTCTCTCTGCTCATTTCCGACTTTCCATTCGGTTGTCATCGTACCCAGTAGTTCCAGATGTGCACTGCAACAAAATGATTTCCCTTCTGAGTTTAACTCATTTTTTTATAATTAACTTCAGTTTGAATCGAACTCGGTTGCTCATTTATGAGCCAAACACTGTTTCTTCTCAGCATCAGACAGCATCAAACAGCATCAGCGCTGCTTCACCCTCTTCAACAAATCACAACATTTAGCGCCCTGCAAGTAAAAAGGGCCGATCCGCTGCAAACAGCACACCATGGATGTACGATGATGTCATGAAGCGGCAGGTTTTGGCTACAAAGCGACCAGACAGTGAATGTATGAAACAAATAAAACAAGCTCTTTGTCTAAGAGTTGATTTTCAAAGACGATGGTCATTAATGTCGGCGTGCTACTGTTATCCAGGCCATCTGTCCACGCATCGAGCGTATCAGGAGGAGAGGATGCAGCATCGCAGCAGGCTCTGAATATATCGTTTCCATGCCAACCATCTGTTAGCTCACATCCTTCAGAAGCCAGAGACATGACTGAAGAAAACACATCCTAAGTGGATGATATTTGTTCAACAGCCTGCCGACTGTTTCAGCGAGGCTCAAATATGCGACCAGACCTCAGAGGTGATTGTAATTACCCCTCCTGCAGACCACGATGCCAATTACAGAACCATGAAATGTCCCATTTAAGCAGATAAACCTGGCCGATCGGCCTTTTAATGTATTGGTTTTATCTGGTGCATTTCCTCCACGAGGGCCTCAGGCCAGGAAATGAAAGGAGGCCTTAAATCCTCCCGTGTCCAGCGAGCACAGACCGAACAGACCTGCAAACAAATAGGGGTGTGAAAAAAAAAATCAATTTGGCAATATATCGCGATTTTTCGGCCGCCCAATATAACATAGATTTTTCAGCTACTAATATCGATTTTTTTTTTAGGAAAATACTTAAATGTGCAAAAACACTAATAATAAACAATAAATAGGTTGTTTTGAAGCAAATAGTTTTGACTAAATTTGTCCTCTGAATGATCAATATCATCTGATGAACATATACAGCAACTTGATTTTTCATCTCTTTTTTTAATTTTGATATTAACTGGGTAGAATATCGCGATATATCGATATATTGTGATATTGCGATATCGTGATAATATTGTATTGTGACCCAAGTATCATGATACATCAGGGTTATAATAGTTTTAGATTTTCCATTAGTTTTAGTTTTTATTTAGTTTTTAGTTTAGTTCTTTAAATTCAGTTAGTTTTAATTTGTTTTTAGAGCAGTTTTGCTCATTTTTATTCGTTTTCGTTTTGAAATACTTAGTTTTAGTTTAGTTTTTATTAGTTTCAGTGTTAGTTTTAGTTTTATTTTGTAAATTAGGGTTGTAATTTTGGTTGGAGTGAAGCACTGAACTTTTTGAACGCTATCGAATCACATAGTCGTGTTAACATTCCGGTCTCAGGGGGGGCTAGCTTAGGCTAGCTTATCCTGGTAGTCTTGGTTAGCCTTCTTGTGTGAGCTTTTTAAATGGACTTTCAGATTCGTGGGGTTTTTTCTCCTTGAGAAGTATTCCACACATTGTATCACCTGCTTCTACAACAAGACACTTATTTTTATCGTTAACACAGTCATAGTCAAAGAAATCCCAAATAGGACTGAGACGCTTTCTACCAACTTTTGCCACAGCCATCACTGCTGATCACTTTAGTTTTTTTTTTTTGTTTGTTTGTTTTTGCAGTTGTTATTGTACGGTGGAGCGAAGTTAATAGATTTCAAACGTTTATGAGGAACACAATACAGTTTCAGTTAGTTATCGTTGTATCTTGTATCTTGTGATACATATCGTATTGCGACGTCCTTGCCAATACTCACCCAAATGACTTCGATCTTCACATATAAAATATGGAAATATGGAAGAAGTCAGTGGTTGAGTTAACTCAGACTACGTTGGCTTCCAGCACAATTTCACAGAAATCTACGAGCTTGTGACTGTGTTTAAACTCTGGAAAGGTGTGAACGGAGCTTCATCTGCCACCATTTTCATCCCATTACCTTCTAAACCAGCGCTACCTTTTAAACTTCTCTTGGTGTCAGTCGCTCTGTGGTTGAGTGTAGGACCGGTACAGAGACCGGTACAGAGTCCATGTTACTGCAGATGCTGCACCCATGTGCCTGTGTGTCGCCCTTCACTCATGAACAAATACTTCAAACTCCTCCCAGTTGACGCAGTACCTCCATTTCCAACCCAGAGGGGGCACTCCACCCTCCCACCGTCGTCTCAGATTCTTCTCATTCTTCTCCGCTGGCTGCTTTGAGCCGCTCCAGTCAGAGCCGATGAAGTCAACGTCATCGTATCATCGGAAAACGCTGCCACTTGGCTGCAAGTTGAAATTCTTCCCATAAGAGTCATGAACGGGATTGGTGGCAAAGGGCAGCCCCGGCGGAGTCCAGCTCCCACTCGGAGCAAATCCGACTTACTACTGCCGACGTGGACCCAAATCCACTGCAAAACAACGGCGAACAAATCCTATTAAATGTGATGAAACGCCACCACTCTGAACGTTGTGCCGGTGCGCCGCGAAACCAGCCTCTCTAAGAAAAAAAAAGCCTGTTATCCCTAAATTTAATCATGTTGTCTTGAGTAAAAGAAAATCTGCCAGCGGGGCGGGAAAATTTGACTTGGCAAGAAAGCTTAAAAGTAGCATAAAAGCCAAGCCGCTGAGAAATCATAATGTACCTTAAAGCTCGACGAAAATGCTGGAAGGAAACTCTTCTTACAAGCATTTAAAACGAGGAGGTGAGTCACTGACAGCTGAAAATAAGATAAAAACTAAAATAGTGACTCATTAATCCGAATGAAGGAAAAGTTGAGTCTCAGTTAATGGACTCAGACTCAATCGTTCATCTGGGGGCAGAGCTCCACGCACCAGCTTTGGGTAAGTGAGGCGCCCCAGGAGGGGGGGCAGTTTTCCAAACTTCTTCCTGTCCCCAGCGTGTTTCCGGTGGCAGCTGTCCTCAGAGACGAGCACGACGGGACAAGACGGGGCGCAGGAAGGCATCGGGGGTCTCCTGAAGGCTGGACGACAGGAGCAGAAGATCAGGAAAACGAGTCGCACCCACCTCAGCCTGGACTGGGACGGCCAGCGGTCAACGGCTCCTCAGGGACGGAGGAAACGCACAGACAGGATTAGGCAGTTTAAAAAGTTTCAAGAATTTGTTATAAACAATCAAGTAAAAACATCAGCATTTTTTTGCATTTGTGGGTCAAAAACGAGAAAAAGATGTTTTCATGGACGTCTTGAGGCGAGACTGCAGCAGCTCATAAATGCTGACTGCAGGCGTGTTTCTTTGGGCAGATGGCGCACCATCTGTCCGACCGGACCGTGCGAGACGTCGGTTGTGATGCGGGTTTGCGTCCTGGGTGTACAGCAACACTAGCACCCCCCCCCCCGGGTCTCCTGTCCTTGTCATCCTCTAATACACACTTCAGTGTGCGTGGTCCCTCCATCTCCAGCGGTCCGTCGGTGGGACGACGGTAGGTAATGCAGCCCGGCACGACAGAAACCGAGACACCGATAGATTTAAAGGAGGACTGTAGCGATACACTAATCTCGCGATACGATACAATACACGATATTCGGCTCATGATACGATATATATCGATATTCATCTTACAATAGGTTTACATCATTTTCTGAAAGATTTTAAAGGGACAAAGTGATTTTGGTGACATCCAGGGTTATAATAGTTTGGGATTTTCTATTAGTTTTAGTTTTTTTTCAGTTTTTAGTTTAGTTTTTCAAATTCAGTTAGTTTTAATTCGTTTTTAGAGCAGTTTTGCTAGTTTTTATTCATTTTTGTTTAGAAATACTTAGTTTTAAGTTTATTAGTTTCAGTGTTAGTTTTAGTTTTATTTTGTATATTAGGGTTGTAATTTTGGTTGGAGTGAAGCACTGAACTTTTTGAAGGCTATAGAATCACATAGTCGTGTGTACATTCGGGTCTCAATAAACATATTTATTTGTTCCTGCGTATTTACTGACCAGCAGCTATCTGGTCTCCATGGAAACAGTCCATTATAGTTGCTGTTTTCTCCCTTTCCTTCCCAACGCTGACTGGCCTGTACCTGTAGCTTCTCTTTCCAGGGGGCTAGCTTAGGCTAGCTTAAAAAGCTAGTCTTGGTTAGCCTTCTTTCCAGGGGGCTAGCTTAGGCTAGCTTAACCAGATAGTCTTGGTTAGCCTTCTTGTGCGAGCTTTTCAAATGGACTTTTTTCCCCTTGAGAAGTATTTCACACATTGTATCACCTGCTTCTACAACAAGGCACTAATTTTTATCGTTAACACAGTCATAGTCAAAGAAATCCCAAATAGGACTGTGACGCTTTCTTGCAACTTTTGCCGCAGCCATCACTGTTGATCAGGTTAAGTTTTTCTTTTGCGGTTGTTGTTGTACGGCGGAGCGAAGTGAATAGATTTCAAATGTTTATGAGGAAAAAAAATACAAATACGAAAACGAAGGACGTTCTTGATATTATTATAGTTAATTTTAGTTTGTTTTATAAACACAATCTAATCTCCATCTGTTGGTTCGACGTGGATGCTGCAGCAGATCACGCGTAACTGGTATTTACGTTGCTAGCGGGAGACTGAAATGTCGGAGCGGCAGCGGTAAAGAGTCAATAGAGTCACCCGCAGAGCTCAGAAGTCAGAACAGAGGATACCGTCTACGCTGCAGGGCGTCCTGGACAGCGTCTACCCTCCCCTCAGTGACATGGCGGTCAAGGACTTTCACTGAGAGACTCATTGGACCACAATGCAGCACAAAGTGCCACAGGAAATCAGCGTCTGGCCTCGATGAATCAGGCAACATTACTCAAAGGCCTGACTCTCCCACCACCGCTCTTCTTATTATCTAACGTTATTAAAACGCCGTAAGTCCAAATTCTCCTTGTATACAATATATATTTCTCTACTCCTGACTGCTGCACGTGTGATGAAACGAATTACCCGCAAGCGATTAATAAAATATTACTGATTCCAATAAAATCCTGAACAAAACTGGAAAAGTAAACGGCTTTGTGTTAGGGATGAGCATTAATGTGTCTGCAGATGAGACGCTCTCATTAGGACAGAAACTCTTCAGACTTTGGTGCACGTAGCTTTAACAAACTCCATCGGATTTATTCGTGGATCCACGACCTCCTTTTATCAAAACATCTAAATGCAGCTGCTGTGTGCTCTCTGGTTAAAAGCCTGCACCGAACAACGTTCGGAGGGAATATAAATGCTGCAGGAGAGCGAGGAAAGCTTCCAGGAAGCGGAGAGGGAAAACATTAGACGGCATTAACGCTCCATCAACAGTCGCCTGGACGTGACGTCTCGCTCTGGTTCGATACGCCATCAGCAGGAACACATACGTGATGCTCCTCACCGTCTGCAGGGCCGAGGTCTGCTGCACGGAGCCGTGAAGATCCTCCCCTCACTTTGCTTCATTCGACCTCCCTCCATTTGTGTTCACTCATCGTCGACTGTGACATCTTTGTGACTTCCTGAAAAGTAACTTCGTTCATAACACATTTAAAATGAGCCAAAAACACGACGAGTAAATAAAATGATGAGCCACGAATGAAGGAATAAAGCACTGAAGTGATCAGGGTGGCAGATGGATGCTTTCATTAATACTTTATTCATATCTAAAGGGAAATTATATTGTTGTTCCAGATCAGTGAGTGTTATAAAGTCACTTCAGACTAGGGGTGAGGAAAAAAATCGATTTGGCAATATATATCACGATTTTCGGGTGGCCAATATAATATAGATTTTTCAGCTCCTAATATTGATCTTTTTCAAAAACACTAATAAACAATAAATAGGTTGTTTTGAAGCAAATAGTTTTGACTCAATTTGTCCTCTGAATGATCAATATCATCTGATGAACATATACAGCAACTTGATTTTTCATCTCTACTTTTAATTTTGATATTAACTGGGTAAAATATCGCAATATATCGTGATATCGCGATATCATGATAATATCGTATTGCTAGGTCCTTGCCAATACTCACCCCTACTCCAGACTCATTGTAGAGGTGAAACCAGCTGTTCATAAACACTGTTGCTTTATCAGAATGTGTTATCAAAGATGTCTATGTTCATGTATGTACGTACCCAGGATGTGCCATCTGTTCGGTTTCTTTGAGTCTGACGCTGGAAAACGCAGCACCTGTGTCGGCAGGTGCAGCTTCCAGACTGCTGAGCTGTTTCGACTACCTGCTGTCTTTTGTAATCCCTGATGGGTCCTGGGCATCACCCCCTTTTTTTCTTCCCAGTGTTTAGAGCTCAAGTCCACCATTTTTAGATGTTATCATTAGAGAATCGGGTTCATCATCACGGACCGACCTCCTCCAGCGTCTCTGCGCATCTAATGTTGCTGCTGCGGTTAATTTTATGAAGACAGTCTCAGCTATGGGTTTTTGCCTTTTAAAGGAATGAAATTAACTTTTAAACACTTGAACTAAGGTATCTGTTGTGAGCAGTACAAGTGAGTCGAGGAGCATTAGATGTCTGTTTCCATCTGCTTTGACCCTCTGAAGTTCGATCTGTTCGTTACTGAACGTTCTTGAATAACGATACTTTCAGCGAGCTTTGAATTAATTGAAATGATGGAAAGTAATACAATGTTGTTGTTAAGGATTTATTTTCATGCCTGAGGAATAACTGGTGCTTTGAAAAGACCGAGGAGGGTCAAGAAGACCTGACCTGAGCAGGAGGAGCTGCAGATAGAACATTCAGTCTTTGTTTTTGTTGCCTCCAACTAAAAGATGCTGCTCTCTGTGGTTGCTGAATGTTCCCTGACATTTACTGTTGTACTGTGAACTTTCTTTCATGTCTCCTGGCTTTTTTCAGCTAAAAACAAGACAACAAAACACCAAAGGTCCCCAGAAGGATGATTCTCTGTAGGTGTCAAGAGAGCCAGTCTGTAGATGAGCTGCATGAAATCACTCATGACCATGGTGAAGCTTTAAATCTATTTCTCACTGTTGTAATTGATCCACCGTCCATAAGACAAAGCACGAGCTTGTCCAGCATCAGGATGGAGCAGAAAGGGGATTTAATTGACGTTGATGGTTGTTGGTCTGAGTGGTCCAGAAACTGCTGGTCTACTGGGATCTTCTCCACAACCATCTCCAGGGTCCCAAGAAGAGAAGATGTCCAGCTCTTGAGGTCAGAGGTCAGAGGAGGATGGACAGACTGGTTGGAGATGATAGAAAGATAACAGGAACTCAACCGAGGTCTGCAGAACACCATCTCTGAACCTTGAAGCAGATGTTCTCCAGCAGCAGACCACAGCAGGAGTCTCTGCTGTCAGCTGAGACCAGGAAACACAGACTCACCAGAACTGGACCACAGAAGACTGGAAGAACCTGGTATGGTCTGATGAGTCTGGATTTCAGCTGCAGCTTTCAGAAGGTCAGAACCTGGAGGAACCAACATGAAAGCATGGAGCCATCCTGGTCCATCAACAGTTCAGGCTGCTGCTGGTGGTTTGATGGTGGAGGAGATGTTCTCAGTACCAGCTGATACCTGAGGACTGTTGCTGACCATCTCCATCCCTCCATGACCACAGTGGACCATCTTCTGATGGATGATGCTCCATGATCATCTCTAACTGGTTTCTGGATCAATGAGTCCACTGATCTCCAGTGGCCTCCAACGTCACCAGATCTTTAGGATGTGGTGGAACGGGAGGTTCTCATGTCATGTCTCTCTCATGTCAACATGGACCAGAACCTCTGAGGAACGTTTCCAACTCCTTGTTGGTTGTAGTTGATCTCACTGCAGTGGTGTCGACGGGGGGCTGTTTGCTGATTCACTCAGCTCATGCTCAGGTTGTTTTTTCGGCAAAAGTTGTCCCATCAGAGTACATGAAGTTGAAGTTGGCACAATGAAGCTCTCAGTAACCCATTTTAATAGCATAAAATATGTTAATATAGAAGAAATATATATATATATTTATATATATATGTAAAGTGATCCCTTATTTTTCACGCTTAATGAGGACCGAGCCCCCGGCGAAAATCAAAATCCGCGAACAGGAACCCGAGCCCCCCGAGCTTAAATAATGTGTTTAAAATATGTTTAAAAACCACAAAAAAGTAGCAAGGTACTGCAGTGAAACAAGACAAAGGCTCAACTGTGGTCTTTCTGTTTCCTTCACAGCCTCTGGTCTCTGAACCTTAGTAAAGAAACCGCTGATATTGTGCTATTTTTGGCTCGTAATTAGCGGCTAACACGCTAACAACAACAAAAGAAAAAGTCTGGTTTTCTCTGCATGGAACGAGCACTTTATTCTGGCACTGCAGGAACTTGTAACATCACACAGGTTGTATTGTTGGGCTCCTGTCGGTTAACAGAGAATGTAAATCTATACACGCTGGGCTGCTGTTGATGCTCACTACACTTTTCATCTAACCCCGTTTTCATTCTGCCGTCCCACGACACACACACTACATTACCCATAAGGCCACACCATTACCCATAAGGCCACACCATTACTCATAAGACGGAGATTTCAGATGCCAAAAATAAGAACAAACAGATTTAAAAAATCCTGGGTTCCGGTGGCCATTGGCCTTTTAAATAATGAATAGTTTTTACCCCCCTTTTAAGACATACTGCACTGTGGGCAACTAAGCTAAACTAATTTTATCTCTGTTTCTATTATTTTATTGCTTTTAATTGTCTTGTTCTTATCAGTGTTGTGCATTTTATTGTTGTGGTTATTGTTATTGTCACTGTCTTGCTGCTAATGCACTGTTAATTGCCCCCTGGGGACAATAAAGTTTTCTTGACTTGACATAAGGCCACCTTCTTAAAGGGGCCAGGCTGGCTCACAGCATTTCTTCACTGTGAGAGAACGACCGCAACATCCTGTGATGTTTCCGCGATTTTTTCTTGATTTTTTATTATATATTTCTGAAAAATCCGCGAATAACTAAAACCGAACTTAAAGCGCGAATTGGCGAGGGATCACTGTATATATATTGCATGTAAATAGTAAGACAATAAGTTTATCATACAGTTTGGAGTTATCTCTGGATCACGCTGAGGGAGTCTCCACTCCGTCCTCTGGGCAGCGCTCTTCCTGAGGTGCCCTCTTTGGTGGGTGCCGTCTCGTCTCTTGTTCGTGGTTGCCCTTGTTATTCAGTCAGTCCTCCTCTTTGGCCTTGGTCCTATCTACCCTCCTCCACCATCCCTCCTGGCAGTCTGCTCTGAGGGCTGCAGCTCAAGGAGCATCAGCTTCAGCGGCAGTGTGGCACTGGCCTCCCTCCATGTATTTTTTAAAATCCCAAACCTGTACCAAATCTTTTTGATGCCTTCAGTCAGAAGACCGCAAGAAGTCTGAAATAGCAGAAGCGAGGTCAGATGAATTAACTCAACAGTACGAAGTGAGCTGGAGCAGCGAATGGGCATAAATACATTCCAGACGGCCATGTGTTTGTTCCCGATCCCTCAACGAAAAGTGGAAAAAAAAAGGCAGAGCGTACATGTTGAGCAGAGACAGAGAAAACATAAAACTGGACATCAACACGGTTGACCACAGAGCAACCTAGGAAATGGTCAAGGAAATGGTTTTGTTACGTAGAGACAGCGGGCCGGGGGCCAGAGGAGCGTAAGCGAGACAAAAACAGGACATTATGAGCAAAAAGAAAAAATTAATATTTTATATCTATAACAGACATTTAGCTGTGAAGATTTAAATGGAGTCAAAACTCTGAACGAAAGAGAGCAACTGTAAGGGACATTTTAACCCGTAAAGAAAAGGAGATTGTGTTTATCGGTTAAATCGAGTGAAATAAAGATTTGACGCCTGTTTCTAAGGAGAAAGAAATAAGTGATTTGGAGTGTTTAACGAGTAAACAGCAGAACAACGGCTCAGCCGGCCGGATAATGGCCAGCTAAGGAGGCGCTGGCTGGCCTGTCGCTTAAACCCCTCGCCAGCTATTGAACAATAATGAGCTCCTTTGTTGAGTAATAAGTGAGCGATCTCAGCACAAAACACAAAGAGTTGGCATTTCTGCTGCGTAACAGAAGTTATAAATAATGCATATTTGTTTTCTGCATTACGAGAGCCGCACTTTGCGTGGCGACAAAACACATAAAAAGCAAAAACTGTTGTGAAATACTGCAAAGCTCCTATCTGAGGCAAACGGCCTTCACTCGTGCTCCTAATCTTCCAAGAAAACAGTTTCAACACAAAGCCCCGTAAAAGCAGAATTTATTATTCTAATAATGAGGGGATTAAACAAACAATATGCATGTTGAATGCCTGACAGCTGAGTTGTTTGTGAGTGCATTAGTATCTTTTTGCTGGAGCAGCTGTTCCAGTGAAGCCTCCTACTGCAAAGAATATTTCTTACCTTCCTGTGGCTTTTTTCTTATTTAAAAAAACAAAAAAAACAAAAAAAACAGAGAAAAATGAAACAACTAGCACGGTTTCTCCCGTTGAAATATACATTGAACTAAAATTGTACATACCCAGATCTGATTTCTGATTTCCTCTCCTCCCACAAGCTCATCAGAACTCTCCGGGTCTCACAGCGTTGCTTCTGCTTTACCTCTGCAGGATCACGTTATGGAAGCATCTACCTGGAGGTCACGGCCACAGGTGAGGATCCGGATGCAGACTGACTGGTGCATCCAGAGTACATGTCTTCGGAACAACCCGACAACCCAAAAACCCGAGGTTCCGACCCAAATCGGGTCTCGGGTCCATTCACAAGACGTGACTCCTGGTTCGGGTCAGAATCGATACTCTTAGTCTTGGTCCAGTCGGTGCTCTCTGACAGGCTGGGTCCGCATTTACCCGAGAGAGTTAAAGATATTGGCAGTGGCAGCTGTCACTCAATCCCCCCTAACCCTGCCCCCTTCCATCCAATAGGCTGTGAAATGTCAGGTGACAGGTCAAGCAGCAGTAAACAAACAAACAGTCGTTTGGTTTAGCTAATGTCAGGACTCGGGGCAGTTAAATGATTATTCATTAATGTGGCATGTTTGTCATGAAACAATTGTGTTATCGTAGCGTGTTGTTAGCGGTTTGACAGGCAGCTGTAAAGCACAACGGATCACCAACATGACAACGTTGGATGAGAGAATATGTTCATGACACGTCCTGACCGCTGTAGGCTATTAGCGTTAGCAGTTGCTACAAATAGCATCTGTATCCACAAAGAGAATAACGACATGGATTTATTGTTGTTTCCATCACGTAGCCTATGTAGCAACTGAACCGGTAGAAGAAGACAACTTTAGGGAAGACGAGACAGGACGTTAGGTTTAGGTTAACTCAACGCTAGACAACTGTTAACATGGGCAACTATGGGCTGGATTGTCTCAGTTCTATTCCAGTAACCATTGGTTCTTGGTTGAAACCCAGTTCTTGGTTGACTTATGATAATAGCTCGGATTGGGTCGGTTTCGGGTTGAATTTGAAAAATGAAAAATTACAAGAACAGCTTCGGCTGAGCGTTTTCAAAAGTCTTCTGACTGGTCAGATTCCCTGATCGTTTGAGCCAGTGGTGACGTTGTGAGATGTTTTTCCATCTCTGTGTTTTCTGACTTATTTACTCAGAGCATGACCTCTCCAGACTGTTTCTCATGACTTCATGGTCATCCTCAGAGTGGGAGCGTCGCCTGTGAGGGCAGCAGACGGACATCATCATTATCATCCCAGAGTAGATGACTCAGAGCTCCAATGAAGCGGTCCAACGAAGCACTGGATGACAGCCAGTGCCTAACTGGGAACCAGTCATCTCCTCTCAGATATCCAGAAAAACCGATGCTACAGCCACACCAACTCCTTCCTGGAGGCATTTAGACTAAAGTCTAACTGCTCCACTTATTTCAGGATGTGGAAGAGTTTCCTCTTCAGAGGTTCAGGGATTCAGAAGCATCTCTGAAGCATCAGGTATAATTGTTGTTCACGCTTCCATCAAGGTTGTAGAGGTGGTTTGTCAGTTTGTTTTGCAGTCATCTCTCCATTTTCATTCAACCAATATTCTCTAATTGGCCACTGATTTTATTTTATTTTATTTTTTTACATCTTGTATTGTTGTTGTGCCTATAAGAGCCATAATCTGTTTCCGTTCTAGAGGAGGCTGGGAACACGCAGGACTGGAAACAGGGAACTTGTTTTCTTTATTTCTGATTAGGAGGATACTCATGATGGATAAAAATGACAGAAACAGAAAAAAATAAAGTTTATTGTTCTTTATGCTTATTATTTATATTTATATTGTTCTTGATACTTATATTGTTCTGTATACTTATTGTTCTTTATAATAAATTTCATGAATAAAGTTTATTGTTCACCCACCTGTCTCTACCAGTGTCTATATTTGGGTCCAGTCATCTGTAATTCCTGACACATACATGGTTGATGATGTAGACCATCTCTGGTAAATCACATCCTCCTCAGACTCATTTATGTCCTCTGTAGTGGACAGTTTCCATGCAGGGAACTTTACTTTTTTTCTCTATCAAGATGGCCGCCATTGCAACAACCACATTTTATGGAAGGAGGAGAGTTAAGTCAAATATTCTTCATGTAATGCTATTTTTACCACAATAATGATAGATATTCTTGTTCATTAACATGTCAGTAACAATACTTTTACACTTGAAAACAGTTTCATTATGTTTTGAAATAACAGTCATTTCATGAATGTCAACTGTAGTGGACACCAGGACCATTTTAATGTAATTAATGACTGTTGTTGAAGGAGAAAGAAGTGAAGCAGAGAGGATCCTAGACCAGATAATACAGGGATTCAGATTTGGAGCTTTAGATGAGGAAGAGGAAAGGAAGAACATGCAGGAGAATCTGATGAGACTGAATCAAAGCCAGAAAGGGAGCAGTAAAATTAAAGACTAAAGTGTATGTTTTATTTAGTTTCAGACTGATGGATTAATTTTAATTTTCATGCTAGATTATTGTAGTATTTGTAACTGGTGTTTAATATATGCAAGTTGCCTAAAAATACACATATGAGGTTATTCAATAGGGAGTGATATCACATCCGTCACACTGAAATTGCCATCCATCAACTCCCAGTTATCTGGTTTCGGGGGCAACCACTTTAACCAGGACTGCAAAAGTCAGACTTACATGAGATGCATCAGATGCAAGATGTTTCTCTGCAGAACTAAAAACAAACCATGCTAGATAGTAAAACAAAAAAGAAATTGTAATATACTTTTTCCTTTAGGTCTCAGGAGGATATACAGTAGGTTTCTATGCAGAAGTGTATGTTTTTGTTTTTGTTCTGGGGAAAAGCTATATAAAGTGTTTTAAGTAAAAGAAAAATCTATCTCATATATATATATATATATATATATATATATATATATATATATATATATATATATATATATATATATATATATATATATATATATATATATATATATATATATATATATATATACCGTACCGTACCGTCTTCCGCTTATCCGAGGTCGGGTCGCGGGGCATCAGCCGGAGTAAGGAAGCCAGACCCCCCTCTCCCCGGCCACTTCCTCCAGCTCCTCTGGGGGGATCCCAAGGCGTTCCCAGGCCAGCCGAGAGACATAGTCCCTCCAGCGTGTCCTGGGTCTTCCCCGGGGTCTCCTCCCAGTGGGACCTGCCCGGAACACCTCACCAGGGAGGCGTCCAGGAGGCATCCTAACCAGATGCCCGAGCCACCTCATCTGGCTCCTCTCGATGCGGAGGAGCAGAGGTTCTACTCTGAGCCCCTCCCGGATGACAGAGCTTCTCACCCTATCTCTAAGGGAGAGCCCGGCCACCCTGCGAAGGAAGCTCATTTCAGCCGCTTGTATCCGCGATCTTGTTCTTTCGGTCACTACCCAAAGCTCATGACCATAGGTGAGGGTGGGAACGTAGATCGACCAGTAAATCGAGAGCTTCGCCTTCCGACTCAGTTCCTTCTTCACCACAACAGACCGGCGCAGCACCCGCATCACTGCAGATGCCGCACCGATCCGTCTGTCGATCTCCCGCTCCATCCTTCCCTCACTCGTGAACAAGATCCCGAGATACTTAAACTCCTCCACTTGGGGAAGGACCTCATCCCCAACCCGGAGAGGGCACTCCACCCTTTTCCGGCTGAGGACCATGGTCTCGGATTTGGAGGTGCTGATTCTCATCCCAGCCGCTTCACAACCGGCTGCGAATCGCTCCAGCGAGAGCTGTAGATCACGGCTCGATGAAGCCAACAGAACCACATCATCTGCAAATAGCAGAGACCCAATCCTGAGGCCACCGAACCGGATCCCCTCGACAGCTCGACTGCGCCTAGAAATTCTGTCCATAAAAGTAATGAACAGAATCGGTGACAAAGGGCAGCCTTGGCGGAGTCCAACCCTTACTGGAAACGAATCCGACTTACTGCCGGCAATGCGGACCAAACTCTGGCACCGGTCGTACAGGGACCGGACAGCCCGTATAAGGGAGTCCGGCACCCCATACTCCCGAAGCACCCCCCACAGGAATCCCCGGGGAACACGGTCGAACGCCTTCTCCAAGTCCACAAAACACATGTAGACTGGTTGGGCGAACTCCCATGCCCCCTCCAAGACCCTGAAGAGGGTGTAGAGCTGGTTCACCGTTCCACGGCCGGGACGAAAACCACACTGCTCCTCCTCAATCCGAGATTCGACTATCCGACGGACCCTCCTCTCCAGGACCCCTGAATAGACCTTCCCAGGGAGGCTGAGGAGTGTGATCCCCCTGTAGTTGGAACACACCCTCCGGTCCCCCTTTTTAAAGAGGGGGACCACCACCCCAGTCTGCCAATCCAGCGGTACTGTCCCCGACGTCCACGCGATGCCACAGAGGCGTGTCAACCAAGACAGCCCCTCAGCATCCAGAGCCTTGAGGAACTTCAGGCGGATCTCATCCACACCCGGGGCCCTGCCACCGAGGAGCTTTTTAACCACCTCGGCAACCTCAGCCCCAGAGATAGGAGAGTCCACCCCTGAGTCCCCAGACTCTGCTTCCTCATTGGAAGACATGTCGGCGGGATTGAGGAGGTCTTCGAAGTATTCCCTCCACCGATCCACAACGTCCCGAGTCGAGGTCAACAGCTCCCCATCCCTACTATATACAGTGTTGATGGAGCACTGCTTCCCCCTCCTGAGATGCCGGATGGTGGACCAGAATCTCTTCGAAGCCGTTCGGAAGTCGTTCTCCATGGCCTCTCCAAACTCCTCCCATGTCCGAGTTTTTGCCTCAGCAACCGCCAAAGCCGTGTCTCGCTTAGCCTGCCGATACCTGTCAGCTGCCTCCGGAGTCCCACATGCCAAAAAGGCCTTATAGGACTCCTTCTTCAGCTTGACGGCATCCCTCACTGCTGGTGTCCACCACAAGTTCTGGGATTGCCGCCACGACAGGCACCAACGACCTTACGGCCACAGCTCCGGTCGGCCGCCTCAACAATAGAGGCCCGGAACATAGCCCACTCGGACACAATGTCCCCTGCCTCACTCGGAACATGATCGAAGTTCCGCCGGAGGTGTGAGTTAAAGCTCCTTCTGACAGGAGACTCTGCCAGACGTTCCCAGCAGACCCTCACAACATGTTTGGGCCTGCCAGGTCTGACCGGCATCCTCCCCCACCATCTGAGCCAACCCACCACCAGGTGGTGATCAGTTGACAGCTCCGCCCCTCTCTTCGCCCGAGTGTCCAAGACATGCGGCCGCAAGTCCGACGATACGATTATGAAGTCGATCATCGAACTGCGGCCTAGAGTGTCCTGGTGCCAAGTGCACATGTGGACACTCTTATGCTTGAACATGGTGTTCGTTATGGACAGTCCATGACGAGCACAGAAGTCCAACAACAAAACACCACTCTGGTTCAGATCGGGGGGGCCCTGCCTCCCAACCACACCCCTCCAGGTCTCACTGTCGTTGCCCACGTGAGCATTGAAGTCCCCCAGCAGAACGAGGGAGTCCCCAGATGGAACATTCTCCAATACTCCATCCAAGGACTCCAAAAAGGGTGGGTACTCTGAACTGCTATTTGGTGCGTAAGCACAAACAACAGTCAGGACCCGTCCCCCCACCCAGAGGCGGAGAGAGGCTACCCTCTCGTCCACCGGGGTAAACCCCAACGTACAGGCGCCAAGTCGGGGGGCAATAAGTATGCCCACACCAGCTCGGCGCCTCTCACCCGGAGCAACTCCAGAGTGGAAAAGCGTCCAACCCCTCTCGAGGATACTGGTTCCAGAGCCCAAGCCGTGTGTCGAGGTGAGTCCAACTATATCTAGCTGGAACCGCTCGACCTCACACACCAGCTCAGGCTCCTTCCCCACCAGAGAGGTGACATTCCACGTCCCTAGAGCTAAATTCTGCAGCCGAGGATCGGACCGCCAGGGTCCCCGCATCCGGCCACCGCCCAGCTCACTGCGCACCCGACCTCTATGGCCCCTCCTGCAGGTGGTGAGTCCACTGGAGTGGGGGCCCATGTTTCCCTTTCGGGCTGAGCCCGACCGGGCCCCATGGGCAAAGGCCCGGCCACCAGGCGCTCGCCTCCGAGCCCCACCTCCAGGCCTGGCTCCAGAGGGGGGCCCCGGTGACCCGCGTCCGGGCAAGGGAAATCTTGGGCCTCGGTCCTTCTCCATCATAAAGGTCTTTATGAGCCACACTTTGTCTGGTCCCTCACCTAGAGACCTGTTTGCCATGGGTGACCCTTCCAGGGGCATGAAGCCCCCGACAACATAGCTCCTAGGATCACTGGGACACGCAAACCCCTCCACCACGATAAGGTGGTGACTCATGGAGGAGTATATATATATATATATATATATATATATATATATATATATATATATATAATTATAACTGTTTTGTATTTCTAATTTTTCCTTATTTTAGGCAACTCTGGCCATAGGTGCCTGCATTGCTGATTGTGAATGTGCTGCAAGCACGGCTCAATGTGGGCGGAGTCAAACCTTGAGCCCCGCCCACATTGAGGCACGCCCCGATCTGCGGTCTGCAGTCAGGGGTATTTGGCCCTGTGGTGTATCAGTGCACGTTGAGACAATAAAAGAGACATTTCATGCATGAGTACAGACCGGAGTGCACGCTTTCCAGGAATGCTGTGCAGAAACACACGGCCTCTACCATGGCAACGGATCAATTTTCTGTCTGCAGGGGAAATTGCCATGGCAACATTATCAAAACTTACATGGCAGCAATCAAAAGCCTGTTTGCAGGTCCAAGCAGTCGCGCCTTTGATTCACTTTCATTCAGATGAAACAATAATGCTTCTCTTTAATGGGTCTTGTTGCAGAGCTGTTTCACGCGCCGCCTCTTCATCGCCAGTGCAAAGTCTGTTTACGTGCACGCTCTTATGAAATAATGTCCTTGTAAAAAGTGAGGAGGAGAAGACAGGAAACAGCATCCGGCAGTCGAAGCTAAGCTGAGCTCATTTTTAGCTTTATCTCACTGTGTTGAGGTCGGGTTTATACCTTAAACGAGATGCACACCGTTCAGCCGTTCTTCAGTTGGTTTGAAAGGATATAAATCACAGCGGAGCGCGGTCACATGACACCACATCCTGCCTCATTTCTGTCTGATCCGGCATCAAACCGTTTCTGGCTCTGCAGCTAAACGAACTTATTTCCACACTTTCACTTTAGCTTCCAGCCGTTCCAGCGTCTCTGAAACCACATAGAATATTTCTGCTTTTCTTTTTTACTTTTGTATAAAACACTATTATCGTCAGGGATGAGTATTGGCAAGGACCTCGCAATACGATATGTATCAAGATACTAGGGTCACGATATGATATTATCGCGATGTATTGCGATATTCTACCCAGTTAATATCAAAATTAAAACTCAAGTTGCTGTATATGTTCATCTGATGATATTGATCATTCAGAGGACAAATTGAGTCAAAACTATTTGCTTCAAAACAACCTATTTATTGTTTATTATTAGTGTTTTTGCACAACTAGGTATTTTCCTAAAAAATCGATATTAGGAGCTGAAAAATCTATACTATATTGGGCGGCCGAAAATATTTATCGCGATATATTGACAAATCGATTTTTTTTACACCCCTAATTATCGTTCATTATAATTTGTGATGCTTTAATCGTACCTTTGAACTTATATGTACAAATTTCACAAAGTGAGACAAAGAGAGACTTTATCTTTGAGCCCTTCAGGTAGCTCCAAGTGTTTTTTTTATTTCTGTTCCTGTTGGGAAGTTTCAGACCTAAAAGCTGCTGTTGAGTCATTCATGTCCCTTTTTTGTTCCTACATCTTTCAGACTCGGGGACGGCAGATCACCTCGGGCTGCTTCTATGAAACGCTACATTTCTGTTTCAGAGGAAGGTGATCTGCATCAGCATTAACCTTCCATGATCCTCGTCTTCACTGCAAGAACAGACCGAAAACTCTGATGGAAATAACTTTGTTGCAAACTGCTGTCATAAAGGCTTTCCTCCTGTACATGCACTATTATTAGAGGCAGACCTTGGCTGCGTAACAGCTCGCACCAAGGATGACGACGTCAGTCGCACTTGTGCTGTTATTATTTACAGTGTCATTAGGGCTCTGTCTTATCTTCCAGTGACAGTCAAACCATATAGTCTTGGGAAATCAGGGGAGGATACACAGTGACCCAGAAAAGAGAAGCTAATCAGTGCAAACGCATCATAGTTTCTAGCACTTTCAGTGCCGACCGTCCACATCAGACCGAAACAGCTGCATTTCAGAACGCGTCTGCAGCAGATCAGGAAGTTTGTCACTGATGTAACAAGACGATGTAGTTTCAGAGACGTTCACGCCTCCATGCATGAGGCCAAACCTTTTCAAATGGTGACTGGGACGACTGAGACTGACGGAGAACGACTGGTCCGACATCGTTTCATGTCTCCAGTTGTCGGGAATAAAGTCGAAATGACGAGAATAAAGTCAAGATGCAGTTTCGGGAATAAAGTCAAAATGTCGAGAATAAAGTCGAAATGTCGAGAATAAAGACGAAATGTCGAGAATAAAGTCGAAATGTCGAGAATAAAGTCGAAATGCAGAGAATAAAGTCGAAATGTCGGGAATAAAGTCGAAATGTCGAGAATAAAGTCGAAATGTCAATATAAAGTCGAAATGTAGAGAATAAAGTCGAAACATCGAGAATAAAGTCGAAATGTAGAGAATAAAGTCGAAATGAAATGTAGAGAATAAAGTCGAAACATCGAGAATAAAGTCGAAATGTAGAGAATAAAGTCGAAACATCGAGAATAAAGTCGAAATGTAGAGAATAAAGTCGAAATGAAATGTAGAGAATAAAGTCGAAACATCGAGAATAAAGTCGAAATGTAGAGAATAAAGTCGAAATGTAGAGAATAAAGTCAAAATGTCGAGAATAAAGTCGAAACGTCGAGAATAAAGACGAAATGTAGAGAATAAAGTCAAAATGTCGAGAATAAAGTCGAAATGTCGAGAATAAAGACGAAATGTAGAGAATAAAGTCGAAATGTCGAGAATAAAGTCGAAATGTAGAGAATAAAGTCGAAATGTTGAGAATAAAGTCGAAATGTAGAGAATAAAGTCGAAATGTAGAGAATAAAGTCGAAACATCGAGAATAAAGTCGAAATGTAGAGAATAAAGTCGAAATGTAGAGAATAAAGTCAAAATGTCGAGAATAAAGACGAAACGTCGAGAATAAAGTCGAAATGTAGAGAATAAAGTCGAAATGTAGAGAATAAAGTCGAAATGTAGAGAATAAAGTTGAAACATCGAGAATAGAGTCGAAATGTAGAGAATAAAGACGAAATGTAGAGAATAAAGTCGAAATGTAGAGAATAAAGAAGAAATGTAGAGAATAAAGTCGAAATGTAGAGAATAAAGTCGAAATGTCGAGAATAAAGACGAAATGTCGAGAATAAAGTCGAAATGTAGAGAATAAAGTCGAAACATCGAGAATAAAGTCGAAATGTAGAGAATAAAGTCGAAATGTAGAGAATAAAGTCAAAATGTCGAGAATAAAGTCGAAATGTCGAGAATAACGACGAAATGTCGGGAATAAAGTCGTAATGTAGAGAATAAAGTCGAAATGTAGAGAATAAAGTCGAAACGTCGAGAATAAAGTCGAAATGTCGGGAATAAAGACGAAATGTCGAGAATAAAGTCGAAATGTAGAGAATAAAGACGAAATGTAGAGAATAAAGTCAAAATGTAGAGAATAAAGACGAAATGTCGAGAATAAAGTCGAAATGTCGAGAATAAAGACGAAATGTCGAGAATAAAGACAAAATGTAGAGAATAAAGTCGAAATGTCGAGAATAAAGATGAAATGTCGAGAATAAAGACGAAATGTCGAGAATAAAGTCAAAATGTCGAGAATAAAGACGAAATGTAGAGAATAAAGTCGAAATGTCGAGAATAAAGACGAAATGTCGAGAATAAAGTCGAAATGTAGAGAATAAAATCGAAATGTCGAGAATAAAGAGGAAATGTCGAGAATAAAGATGAAATGTCGAGAATAAAGACGAAATGTCAAGAATAAAGTCAAAATGTCGAGAATAAAGACGAAATGTCGAGAATAAAGACGAAATGTCCACATCAGACCGAAAAAGCTGCACTTTCAGAACGCGTCTGCAGCAGATCCGGAAGTTTGTCACTGACGTAAGAAGACGATGTAGTTTCAGAGACGTTCACGCCTCCATCAACGAGGCCAAACGTTTTCGGGACGACTGAGACTCTCTCGCTCTCTCACAGCTGCAAAAAGCTTTCAGGTAAAAGGGTTAAAAGTCTTCAAGAACCGAGAGGAAAAGGAGCCCATCTGGTTCCAGCTCAGGCTTTTAGGATTACAGCGACCTGAGCGACTGGCGAATCCACGCCGACAGCTTGGTTTAGTTTCTGCTGGAAATTCACAAAAAGGAAAAAAAAAAAAAAAGTTTTTCCATCCTGACCTGATTACAAACCCCCGAGCAGGTCCGAGGCCCCTCCGAGTGTCACACAATGAGCTGCTTGGAATGTCTGTAAGCTTTATTAAAGAAACTATGTTTATTACTATTTTTGTAAGAGTTTCCAGTCGTTTGGTTCTTTAAATAATCCAGATGACATGACCAGAAGCACCTGCCAGATTGTTCTGAGCTGCAGGACACAAAGAATGAATGGAAACTGAGAAACAGGCTGACTAATGAGACTGGGGGGGCTGAGAGATGGTTTTAGCTCTGCAGCGGATAAAGGCTCGAGCCTCTAAACAATGTCAAAAGGTATTACTAAGTGAAGCCAAGCTCCCGTTTCTGTTAGCATTTAGCAATTAGCATTTACTCCAGAATGTTATGATGAGTGATCAGCTTAACTGCAATTAACTGCAAAGTCCGTCTTTGCTTTGAGAGCAAAAGCCCTTTTCAGTGCTTTTGTTCCAGGAGCTCTGACTCCTGCAGGCCATGCGAGTACTTTTCAGCCTTCGTGTCAAGTGCACAGCAATAACAAGAACTTTTAGTCACAAGTCGGACATCTGGATTTAAATGGAGATTTAAATGTCAATTCCTAATAAAACGGCTGTCGTCCTGCCCGTGTGAACATCCGAGGAGACTCCTGGGGAGAGTAAATGAAGGCAGCGGCGCTCGGCATTACTGTTTTTAGCTGAGAAACTAATGCTGGTGTTTACTGGGAACTGGTGCATTTATTTCAGTTTAATCCCCCCCGCCTGGCCGACCACTGCGGTCAGATGACAGCCACTAATCTCTGAACTCCCTGCCTGACTGAATGCTTACTAATATGGGATTAAAACTGAGCGCACCCCCATCACAGAGCCAGCTCTCAACCTAATGAGTGAGGTGAGCGGAGATGATGACGCCTCCGAGCGAGAGATCGTGTCACCTGGTTTCTTTTTCGCTCCCTTTCCCGTCTGCCTTCATATGGCTTTCATTCAGTCTTCGTTTTCCTTTACTGAAACACAAGATGAGCTTTAAAGGGTCAGCAATGCAGCTGAAGATGCCGTTAACTTAACATGTCATCAATTCTAAATACATATACAGCCATGGCCAAAAGTTTTGAGAATGACACAAATATGACATTTTCACAGTCTGCTCTTTCAGTTTCTATAATGGCAATTAGCATTTACTCCAGAATGTTATGATGAGTGATCAGCTTAACTGCAATTAACTGCAAAGTCCGTCTTTGCTTTGAAAATAAACTTTAACACCAAAAACACGTTTCCACTGCATTTCAGCCACAAAAGGACCAGCTAACATGAATACAATGACACACAGGTATCACACACATTAACACAGGTGTGGGTGATGATGAGGACAAAGCTAGAGATCAATCTGTCATGACTGAGTGGCTGGACACTTTAAAAGGAAGATGGTGCATGACATAATTGTTTGTCATCTTTCAGCCATGGTTACCTGCAAGGAAACACCTGCAGCCATCATTGCATTGCACAAAAAGGGCCTAACAGGGAAGTTTATAGCAGCGAGTAAGATTGCAACTCAGGACTTCAAGGAGAGAGCTTCAATTGTTGCCAAACAGGCTTCAGGGCAGCCAAGAAAGTCCAGCAAGCGCCAGGACCGTCTCCTGAAGGTGTTTCAGCTGCCAGATCGGGCAGCCACCAGTGCAGAACTTGCTCAGAAATGGCAGCAGGCGAAGACTTTTGGAGGAAGGCCTGGTGTCAAGGAGGGCAGCAAAGAAGCCACGTCTCTCCAGTAAAACCATCAGGGACAGACTGGTATTCTGCAGCAGGTACAGGGAGTAGACTGCTGAGGACTACTGGGGTAAAGTCACTGTCTCTGATCAATCCCCTTTCCGATTGTTTGGGGCATCTGGAAGAAGGCTTGTTCAGAGGAGTCGAGGTGAGCGCTACCATCAGTCCTGTCTCATGCCAACAGTGAAGCATCCAGAGACCATTAATGTGGGGGGTTGCTCTTCGGTCAAGGGACTGGGATCTCTCTTGATCTTGCCTGAAAGCACAGCCAATAAAGAATGGTACCAGAACGTCCTCCGAGCACAACTTCTCTCAACCATTCAAGGGCAGTTTGGTGATGGAACGCCTTTTCCAGCATGATGGAGCACCTTACCATAAAGCAAAAGTCATAACGAAATGGCTCGGGGAACAAAACATTAAGATTTTAGGCCCTTGGTCAGGAAACTCCTTGGATCTTAATCCCATTGAGAACTTGTGGTCAATCCTCAAGAGGCAGGTGGACAATCAAAAACCCTAAAATTCTGACAAACTCCAAGCATTGATTATGCCAGAATGGACTGCCATCAGTCAGGATTTGGTCCAGAAGTTGATTAACAGCATGCCACGGAGAACTGCAGAGGTCTTGAAAAAGAAGGGTCAGCACTGCAAATATTGACTTATTTCATGAATTATGTGTAATTCTCAATAGCTTTTGAAACTGATGAAATGCTTCTAATTGTTTTATTATAACATAGAAACACTTGACAGAAACATATAGAAACTCTGAAGCAGCAGACTTTGTGAAAATGTAATATTTGTGTCATTCTCCAAACTTTTGGCCATGTCTGTATGTTCATACTTGGCAAGTACGACTTTTGAGGATGCATTTTGGAGGACGGGAGCAGGCAGACCGGTCTTTCTGCAGTTGAGCAGCGGCGTCCTTGATAGCATCAACACATTAGGAAACATTTATGCAATGCAGGTTTTTTTTTTTTTTTTTAATCTTCGTTTTTTCCACTTGCCTCCAACACACCGAGATTTTAACAGCAGCAACGCGAGGTAGCTGTTTCTGTTCGACTTCATCAGTCTCTCAGACGGTCGTGGAGGAATTTGTTCCCTTTTTTGGCCGGTCTTTTATCCGCCACTTCTTTGGGTTGAGGTCCAAGAGTATACCTGATAATGTGGTAGCAGAAGAAATCAAAGGTTTGGAGTAGTGATTAGTTCTCCTCAGAGGTACACAACAGCAGCCTGAAGGCCGGCTGAAGGCAGGTTGATGCTGCTTTTTGTCTCTCTGTTCGGCTTCAGCGATCTTGGATCAAACCTTCTCAGTGCTTCGCAGATTATTCTTGTTCTTAACGTATAATCCGCTGATCCAACAGATAAAAGAAAAGAGGACTTTCAGTAAAAGCATAATAAAAGTTAGATAAAATCCTCTTACTGACAACGAAATGACTCACTTTCCTCATCAAACACAATCTTTGTTGGTCTGGTTTGACATTAAGACTGTGTGTCAACATGAAACTCAGCTCCGGGATATTCGTAAGACTCCATAATATTCACATCTGTACCGTTTAAACCCACGCCAGAGAACTGACTAAACATCTGCTTTTATAAAAGTCTGCACACCTGCTGATGATTTAAAAAAAATAAAACCTATGAAAGCAGGAAGTGAGTACTTGATCATACCTGCATCTTTAAAAAAAAAACATTACCAGAACGTTGACACACATGAACAATTCAGAACCGGGCAGGACGAGCGTGTATTTGAGCTCATCGCTGTAATTAATGTCACTTGTGTCTCTGCTGTCGGTTGTGCGATGAAAGACTGTGGCTGCGTGAGGAAGTGAGCTGAACCTCCACTTCCTGTAAGACTGAGCACATCTCTCTCCGGTTGACGTGAGACTGACAAACAAGACAAACATCTCCTTGCACAGTCATTGACTGAAATGCAGTAAATTAGAGAGACACCAATCAGTCTGGCTAAGACAGAAAAAAAAAGCCACGGTTTAGTGGCGTTGATTCAAAAGGGAAGGATTCAAAGACTGAGCTGCAACACAGAAGTGAACAGGAAGCAGCAGTGGCAGATAGGGCTGTGAAAAAATCGATTTGGCAATATATCGCGATTTTCAGCCGCCCAATATAATATTGATTTTCCAGCTCTTAATATCGATTTTTTTTTTTATGCTGTCAGTATGTTGTAATGGTTACTTAAATGTGCAAAAACACTAAATAAACACTAATAAACAATGCATAGGTTATTTTGAAGCAAATAGTTGCCTCTCAATAGACTCACTTTGTCCTTTGAATGATCAATATCATCTGATGAACATATACAGCAACTTGATTTTTCATCTCTACTTATAATTTTGATATTAACTGGGTAGAATATCGCAATATATCGTGATATCACGATATTGTGATAATATCTTATCGTGACCCAAGTATCATGATACATATCGTATTGCGAGGTCCTAGCCAATACTCACCCCTAGTGGTAGAACACACGTGTTTTAAAAGTTTAAGGGCCTGATTTACTAAGATCCTAAATAAAGAGTACTAAATTGCGTGTGCACTGAAAAAGTTTGCGCGTGCTGTTGTTGTGTGTTTTGCGGGTGATCAACTAAGAATGCTCGCGCAATTGATAACGGGTGCAAACCGCAGTATTTAAATGAGGTGTTGCGTGTCTTACGGTTTGCGCCATGGAGAGTCTGGATGGAAAGCAGGATAGACGCAAGCGCAAAATGAAATTTGACGAGTTGGAGTTAGAGATATTAGTGGAAGAGGCAAATAAACACATTCATGAACTACAGCAAAGAAATTTAAACATTACCAAAAGAAACGCAATATGGGATAAAATCTGCGATAGAATAAATGCAGTTGGTAAGACAAAAAGAACGGCAGATGAGGTTAAAAGAAGGTGGCAAGATATAAGGCAAAGAACTAAAGAAAAAGTGGCCTTTAATAAAATAAAATAAAAAGCCTCCATAACCGTGGAGCGCTGTCATTACGGAGATGCGTCTCTGCGCGCAGCTGTGGCATCAATGAGTGGAGCTGTGGCTGGAGCCGACTCGTCCTCACACACTACTCATTCGTAAAAAAAGTATATGTTTTTTCATAAAATCCATCCATCCATCCATCCATCCATTAGCGGAAGCTAATGGATGGATGGATGGACCCGAAGTCGGGTCGCTGGGGCAGCAGCTTCAGCAGAGATCCAGACCTCCCTCCCCCCGGCCGCTTCCACCAGCTCCTCTGGGAGAATCCCGAGGCGTTTTTCATAAAATGATGTGGAAATAACCCATTTTATTACAACTGAAATTGTGCTTGGGAGGAGTATTTTCACCGGACATTTTGACCGGAGAGATTATAAAATCCCGGACTCCCGCATATTTTACCAGACAAAGTCCAGCAATTACCAGACAACGGAAACCCTGGTGCCTCCTGTGGCAACCTTTTGCTGAATAATACTCGATTTAACATTCAAATAAAATATTCTCCTTTTGCATGTGCAAACAAATTTACACGAGTCCGAAAGACTCTCTCTCTGCGTATTCTTTGATTTTGGCGATGTCGCCTCCTTGCCACAATAACAGCAGCCATCGGTGCGTAATGCTGGGCAGATTAGCACCTTCCTTTCGAACGTACTAAATACAGACGCAATCACAATCCCCGCAATTACTTTCAGGGTTGGTAAATCTCATTGCGTGTGGTAAATGGACCTATTTGCATTTTCCCCTCCCAGTATTTTGCGCTTTCTGGCGGGTACGCCCCATATTGTTTATTCATCAGGGCAAAAGTGCTAAATGAACAGCGTGTGCTATTTTTCTCATTTGAGAGGCGCAGTCCTCTTTGCACGCTGTTAGTAGATCAGATTGCACATTGGTTTGCGGGTGGTGTCAAGTTTGCACACGTTTTTACGCACGCAAACCTTTAGTAAATCAGGCCCTAAGTGTTTTACATTCGTTCCGCTAACATCGTAAATGTCTCCGTTAAACTGAGATGGACCGACACTTCCGGATAATGTCCTCCAAGTTCTGCTGATCCCTTCAGCTGGACTGAAACGTGTTCTGGGTTCGCTCCGAGGCTCCAGCCCCGGGCTTTGACCCGGAAGGACGAAGAGAAAGGCAACAGAGGAGGAAGACAGGAAGAGAAATCCATCAGATTGTACTAAATGTAGCTGTCTAGTCCGGTTCTCTGTTGTTCCATGCTGCTGCCTCCAGCTAAAGCAAAGATTTATGCTGTTTTTGGTGTGTAGAAAAACTTGCTCCTGCATGTAGTTCGGGACAAACAGAGAAGTCTATACCTCAGCTGGGCCGTGAGGTATCGTTATAGTTGAATCCGCTCCGGGCCCGGCTGCAGCCTTGCCAGTGAATATTAAATAAACCTAAAGACATTTTCTTTATGTGCTCCCTCTGAGGCCGCTCATCTGGGAAGAGAAAACACCTCATGATCAGACTGACTGTTACTGAGGGGAACTCAGGCTGCTGCACGAATGCAGTTCCTCTAATTCTGAGACTTTTACAGTATAACGATCATTAAACATGATGATCGTTATGCACTCGTCCTTCTCCCACACGTCCCCTCTGAACCAGTCAGCGGGGAAACTTCTCAAGGCCACAAACCTTTTATTTATTCTGGACAGAGAACTTGGCTTGAAGCGGCCGATGCAGTCACAAGATGCAGGGTTGTTGTTGCAAGAAAACAAGATAAACACTGTGATCTGTGTCCTTTGTGCTCTGTGGTTCCCTAGAAATTGATAGTGCACTAAAAAAAAAATGAAAAAGATCAGCCCACATTAAAAGATATGTGATGACACGACTGTCATACCTCTGTGTCTGCAGAAAAGCCAAACAGCACCTGGTCCTGGTTGGTCAAAGAGAGAGGGCTCAGTTTGGTTTAGTTTGAGGCTCAGCTTGGACCCCCCTGCCCTTCGGTGACACCCCGGCAGCAGCTCTGCCGCTCACCGGTGGTGTTGAAAAAGAGATCATTGTACTTACTCTTGGTCATCGAGTAAAAACGTCTGTTCTGTCCCTTTTTGCGTCTGCTGCCCGTGAGTCTACCGTCTGATCGTTTGTTCCCTTAAAGTCAAAATGTCGAGAATGAAGTTGAAACGTCGAAAATAAAATCAAGATGCAGTTTACGGAATATAGTCGAAATGTCGAGAATAAAGATGAAATTTCGAGAATATAGTCGAAATGTGCGCTAGCGAACATCTCGACCCACTCTCTTCACTGACACAGGTTTATCCAGTTTCATCAGAAATCCAGATATGAGCGCGTGCATGTGGTGAAGTGACCTCTGACGGGACTGACGATCCGGGTAAAAATGTCTTGAGAAGTTAAAGAAAAAGAAACTGGTTCTGTAGAGACGATTGCGTGAAACGTAAAACAGTCTGTGAAAATACATGTTACATGTTACATTAAAAGATATTAACCGTAGTCTTACGGTCTTTCTTCTCATGATCGCTGCCTTCAGCTCAATGTCAGCTGCAGCCTGGCCTTTTTCTGGCTGCATCTAGATTTGCATGAGAGTGATGGATGTGCAAAAGCAAGGCTCTGTGGCATCAAACATTTTTGCATCAAGGTTGGCAGTGGAAAAATGATCAAATGTGATTTGCATGAAAGCACATGGCAAGTCGCATCAACCCAGTTTGTAAGAGATGGGTGCAGTCTGCATTGGAGTGGGGGGGGACAAGAAGCAGGGCTTTAATGGATTATAATGAATTGGATTTAACTGGATTATAACGTGACACAGTTTAAAACAAAAACCAATTTCATAACTGAAGTGCAACTATAGAATGAACAAAACCTTTAATTAATTATGTGCAGGTAAGGATACACTCCTATACGTGCACAAGCATCACTCTGGACACTTTTAGCTGCCGAAGGTACCTAAAATGCAGGATCAATATGAGCTGCTGTTCCAAAGTGATCTGAAAGTAATTAAAAATGCTGCCGATTCCTCTGAAATGAGCTGGAGGAAAGTTTGAGGGCTGGTGAGGATTAGATTTGAACCTGAAAGGAGTTCAAACTGCAGCGTCGCTGTCGCTCTGAGAGACAGGAACGACTTTTCCCCGCTGCTCCTTTGTGTCTTAATGGCTTCTAAACGGATCTTTTTCTTTTGGGGTTTGATGCAGTTTAGTCCTGCATGAATAATTATCTGGAAAATGAAAACCGTTTCACAGTTCTATGATTAATCTCCCGAAGCCACGGCGGTTTACTCGGTTACTCCCTGCTCGTGCGGCTCTGGAAGAAAAGTCAACATCTACAGCAACGCAACAAGACTGAGGGCCTTCCTCGCTGATTTCACCGGTGACCCTGAGTCCTCTGGGCCCTTCGGGACGCGTCTTTGTGTCACTCATTCGGGTGGAGCGGTGTTTCAGTTGCATTGTGGGTGTGTTTGGGGGGTTTGCGTCGGCCTGAGTGCGTTTGCAGGTCCTGGACAAATCTGCTCTTTGTGATTATGAAACGAGCAGAGAAACGTGTCAAAGCCTGAGAGCTGCTCTGCTCTGGAGCCAGTCTGTTACGTCACCGAGCTGCTCTAGGCGCTTCGTCTCTGAGCAGAGAAAATCACCTCACTGCTGCATAAAAACAGAGAAGAAAGGCAGAAGCCCACTTGAAACCAGTAGCTACTGGTGACAGGAACCATCCATCCATCATCTATGCTCGTTTAATCCTATGCAGGGTAGGGATGGGAATTGATAAGATTTTTCCGATTCCGATTCCATTATCGATAATGTTTAACGATTCAATTCTTTATCGATTCTCTTATCGATTCTAATTTGGGCAAAAAGGAGAACAGTTTTATTAGCATCATTTTTTTTTACTTAGAAGTCACGACCTTACAAACTCAACAGCGAGGTCAAAAGAGGCCCAAAACCTGGATAACGTGTTAACTGTTGTAAAATGTAACTGTGCAAATACACAAGAATGTGTAACATTTTACTAACAGATTTTTCCTAATAGAAATGAAAAAATCTCCCTTTTAATAGGATATATGAGCTCACTAAGCACTCAAAAATAATTTATGAAAAAAAATACTTTACAAACCAATTACGAGGTTGGATCCCATTTTGCTTTCAGAACAAGGTGTTCCTCACAGATTCTGGTCCATATTAACATGACAGCTGCTTCGCCATCTAAAAACAGATTGTGCACTGCAGCAACAACAGTAAGCGCCTCGACTTCCAGCAGTTACTCTGAGGTCGTGTCAGGTGCATTTATGTGCCACATAAACTCATAAAGATAACGACATTCTATAAAACACTCCACAGCTTCTGTTTGACCGCCAACATTGCTTTCAGCATTGGTTCCTAAAACGACTGACAACAGAGTCGCTGGTTGACTGAGATGTGACGTTCACGGATGCAGATGAGGGAAGTCTGGCACGCAAGTTTAAAAAAGAACAAAACAGAAATAAATAAATGAACAAGTCAGAATCAAAGATATGTAAACTAATCATCTAATTTGTAGAATATTTGGGAAAACAGTCTTTTCCCTCCGCAGGACGGTCTGCATCGGCTCCGTGTTCAGAAAAACGCGAGTCGAAGATGCCTTTGCACGGAGGCTCTGTTTTCCAGATCTTTGAAAAACTGCGTGTGGTTTTCCATGCCGTTCGGAGCCGGCAGCTGGCAGGACCCACCACGGCTGGAGAAGATGAGTCAGAGTGAACTCGGTGTCTTCAAGTCGAAGTTCCACTTCATGGATGCGGCGAATAACAAACCTCGACAGACTGCGAGAAACTGGAAATGTTCGCAGTCTCGGCACTCGGAAGACATTCGCAGTCTTGATGTGTTCTGAGGGCAAATAAATACAAAGAGCTGAACACTTTTGTAGACTTTTAATACTTTGTTTATTCAGTTTGTACGTGCACTTGTCACGGTTTGATCCCAGAGGCCTCACAAACGTTCTCCAGCCTCTGTATGTAACGGTGGCTGATGTCTGTGAGGAGGACCAACGAGTTGACTTCTGGAGGGAATTCGATTAAAGTTCTCTGATCATCTGTGTGATCATGGAAGCGTAAATGAAACTGTTGCAACAGGCCAGGATTGATGGCAGGTGACAGTCTGCAGATGTGGCTGGTCTGCAGATGTGGCTGGTCTGCAGATGTGGCTGGTGTGCAGATGTGGCTGGTCTCCAGATGTGGCTCGTCTCCAGATGTAGCTGGTCTGCAGATGTGACTGGTGTGCAGATGTGGCTGGTCTGCAGATGTGGCTGGTGTGCAGATGTGGCTGGTGTGCAGATGTGGCTGGTCTCCAGATGTAGCTGGTCTGCAGATGTGGCTGGTGTGCAGATGTGGCTGGTCTGCAGATGTGGCTGGTGTGCAGATGTGGCTGGTCTCCAGATGTGGCTGGTCTGCAGATGTGGCTGGTCTACAGATGGGGCTGGTCTGCAGATGTGGCTGGTCTGCAGATGTGGCTGATCTACAGATGTGGCTGGTCTGCAGATGTGGCTTGTCTGCAGATGTGGCTGGTCTGCAGATGTGGCTGGTCTGCAGATGTAGCTGGTCTGCAGATGTGGCTGGTCTGCAAATGTAGCTGGTCTACAGATGTAGCTGGTCTGCAGATGTGGCTGGTCTGCAGATGTGGCTGGTCTGCAGATGTGGCTGGTCTGCAGATGTGGCTGATCTACAGATGTGGCTGGTCTACAGATGTGGCTGGTCTGCAGATGTGGCTGGTCTGCAGATGTAGCTGGTTGCCAGATGTGGCTGGTCTGCAGATGTGGCTGATCTACAGATGTGGCTGGTCTGCAGATGTAGCTGGTCTACAGATGTGGCTGGTCTGCAGATGTGGCTGGTCTGCAGATGTAGCTGGTCTACAGATGTGGCTGGTCTGCAGATGTGGCTGGTCTGCAGATGTGGCTGGTTGCCAGATGTGGCTGGTCTGCAGATGTGGCTGATCTACAGATGTGGCTGGTCTGCAGATGTAGCTGGTCTACAGATGTGGCTGGTCTGCAGATGTGGCTGATCTACAGATGTGGCTGGTCTGCAGATGTAGCTGGTCTACAGATGTGGCTGGTCTGCAGATGTGGCTGATCTACAGATGTGGCTGGTCTGCAGATGTGGCTGGTCTGCAGATGTAGCTGGTCTACAGATGTGGCTGGTCTGCAGATGTAGCTGGTCTACAGATGTGGCTGGTCTACAGATGTGGCTGATCTGCAGATGTGGCTGGTCTGCAGATGTGGCTGGTCTGCAGATGTAGCTGGTCTACAGATGTGGCTGGTCTGCAGATGTAGCTGGTCTGCAGATGTGGCTGGTCTACAGATGTGGCTGGTCTGCAGATGTGGCTGATCTGCAGATGTAGCTGGTTTCCAGATGTGGCTGGCATCTCACTGACGGTTCTGACCTCCTCACATGTGCCAGCTGATGAACGTGTGCGCAGCTACTTCATGTACTCTTTGCGTCTCATAAAATCACCTTCACAACAGCTTTATTGGGATTGGCTGTCTGCTTTTTTCTTTCTTTTTTTTTCTTTAAACAGGTTGCCATGGTGACACGTCCACCACAGAAAGCTGATACTCGTCTCCATTTATGCTGACTCATGTTACGACCGAATAAAAAAGAAAACAGAAGTACCCTCAGTTTTTTCTCTTCTTTAATTTTAATCCAAGCGTCCATCATGAGCTGGAGGACAGCAGTTTCACTTCCTCCACGGTTGCGTAATGGCGTCCTGCATTCGCAGTTGCTGAGGAATCTAATGTCAAGTGACTCTGGATGCCAGGTCATGAAGTACCGTCTTTGTATACATAAAGCAGAGAGGAGGGTAACGGACACGAGATAAAAAAAAGCAAGTGAGGCGCGCTGCGGACTTCCAGGCGTTAATGCAAGACCCAAACACACGAAGCAGCCACAATATGAAAAACATAATGATAATATTATTACAGAAGTTGGTGATGAAGCAGAGAGAATATGATGTGACTGAGACAGAAAAACAGGCCGACGGGGGCGGCGAGGCAGAGCTGAGACGGCAGGGTTCATCTAGACTTTACCCACGTTCTCAGGTATTATGTGAAGGAGAACTAATGTTTAACCCGTTCAGACCCGAAGCTGCATTCAAGAGAAGGCTCGTTTTCAGGCAAACTGGAACCCGTCTGACAAAACCTTTAATTTCCCAGCGAGAGGCATGAAGTCAACCCCCTTAGAGAAATCAAGGGGGAATTCCAATTCCTCCCTTAACCCTCAATCTCAACCCTCACCCTTAACCCTCAATTTTTGGCCCTTGATATTAAACCTCGAAAGTAAGTGTCAGGGCTATCTAGTGACTTAGAAATGGGACACCCCTTGAGTGCAGTTACGTCTTCAGACTGAAATGTATCAGAGCTCATGTTGTCTCTGTATTCCCTGAAATGACACAGGGATAACACTGAAAAGAGAGCTGTATATTCTCCAAATAATATTAGCAAATAACACAATATACATATTGTGTAATACATGTAATACATTATTCAGTCCTCCGTCGCTACACAACAAGGTATACAAGTAACGTGAAGCTGGCTGGGACCGCCAATCGGGCAGCAAACATCGTAAAGTAAAAAAATAAATGTTTCGCAACAACGATGTTAATCCATGAAAAAAGTCTCAAACAAAGACATTAAGATGGTTTCGTAACATTTATATCTTTAAGAACTACGAAGATACTTAAGTTTGAAGCTAGCTTTTTTTGTCGCCATCCTTTTCGAAGATGTCTTGGCTAAATTACCCAGTGCCTTCTGGGTAGCCCTTACTACCAAGGGTGGTGCCGGAGAATCTCAATTTTGAGGGCGATACAGCACTCAAACTCGTCCCTCGACTTGACGTTCTGAGAATCGGGACAGCACTGGCACTTAGCGGGAGCACACATTTTTAAGATTGAGGGTTGAGATTGAGGGTTGAGATTGAGGGTTAAGGGAGGAATTGGAATTCACCCTACATGTCCTTTTATTGGAAATTACTTGTCCTCCAGGCGTGGAAGGTAAAAGCGCCACCGCGTGTCATCGGGTCATGACGGGTTCAAATCTGACGCAAATGCGCCTCCTCCGTTTGTCCGAAATATATGATTCCCACCAATTCTTATTTTCAATTTGTTAAATAGCTTTCGCTGTTTAAATTTCACGCAGCATGTTTGAGGTTAGCATTGTCGTCGTGCCGTGGATGCGATCTGTCCTAATGCTCCTCAGCGGTTCAAACTAAAACCCCGTCTCTCTGAAAATATTTTTTGATGTCTCACCAACTGCCGTCGTCGTTTCTGTTCTGACCTGACTTGCGGCGAACTGCCGTGCACTCTCACCGAGCCTCCGTCCTTATCGCCGCCGCGCTGCTTCCACCTGTCAGGGACTTGCGTGCCAGATTCGTGGTTAACTTCACCAACACATGGGCACTCCACATTTGCTTGGAGCAGATAAAGGACCGTCACGTGCACACATTTGACCTGGCACAGAGTTCATGCGACGGCGGGGAGCTTTAAATGGCAGCAACAGAGGCGAAGACGCGTTCTTGAAGCTGCTCGTGTCTGTTGTTTATTTGAAACGGCTTCGGCTTCACCTCGTCCTCAGTTTTTGAATATTCTCTATTTAGCCGTGCAGAAAGGAAGGTTCGCGCTCTTTGAATCCTGAGTTCGTGTGAATCAGGACAAAGTTAAAACTGCTCTCCTTCTCGCCAAGTCTAGAATCAGCCTCACACCGTGGGGGAATACCACAAAGCAAGATAAGGGGGCAGGCAGGTCTCGTGAACCTAAAGCGGGGCGAACCGGCTCCGTCCCCCGTCCCCCGTCCCCCTGCCCCCGCGTGAACCCGTTTTTTCCTCTCCAGTCTGGTGCGTTAACCTCAGACCGAGACACACATCTGAGAGGCTGCTCTCATTCAGTCCCTTCAGCCAGAATAAACAAAGCAGCGAGATAGCGTTTGACAAAGAAGTGACAGGTTGACGCAGCAGTCAAGGGCTCCAGATAAGTGGTGAGCAGAAAGAGCTTTCAGGACAGAGGTTAACTCTGGCTGTCAGCACACTTCCGTTACAGATGGAAAAAGGGAGTGAAGTCTTGAAGAAAACTGTTAAGCTAAAAATAAAGCAGTTTTTTTGTCATGGTTTCGGTGTAAAAGGCAGGTCGACTGACGACTAAACTGGAGGAACATGGAGGTAAATAATGCAGGGACCAAACACCCGTATGTTTTTATTGAACTCCGGAGATTTTTTTTCACTGCAAACTGAATACAGTGGTACCTCTACTTACGAACGCCTCTACATACGAAATTTTCAGGTTACGAAACGCATCAACAGGAAAATATTGCCTCTAGTTATGAAAGAAGTTTCAGAATACAAAAGGCAAAAATCCAGTAGCGCTGCTACTCGCAGCTCCCAGAGTTTACCAAACGTAAGTTAACGTACTTGTAGGCTCTGTATCTCGGTTTGAAAACGGTGCGTCCGAGCTGCTCTGCCATTAGCAATCGCTTAGCATCTTGCCTGGCATCCCATTGGCTAGGAGGGCCCCTTGTCTGTATGAGCGTAACCTAGCAACCCAGGTAAATGAATAATTGTTATCTCCGCCAAGGAGGTTATGTTTTTGCTGGCGTTTATCTGTCTGTCTGTTGGTGTTCAAGATAACTCAAAAAGTTATGGATGGATTTTGATGAACTTTTCAGGAGTTGTCAGAAATGTGAAAAGGAAGAACTGATTTCATTTTGGGTGTGATCTGGAAGAAATCCTGGATTCTGGATCACTTTCAAATTTTCGATAATTGTTGGGTTGAGTGAAGGTCTGCGCTCTCCAAATGCTTTTCTAGTTCTAACATGTATTTCTTACAGGTTTGTTAGTCATTTCATGTATTATTTATAGAAAGAAAAAATTTTTGAATTTTGGGGAGCTTGAAACGGATTAGGGCATTTACATGGAAAACGCGTCTCTACTTACAAAAGTTTCAGGTTACGAAACTACTTCCAGAACCAATTAATTTCGTAAGTAGAGGTACGACTGAATATTTTTCAGCAAGAATAGGTGAAGCGTGACGGGGCTAGATCAGCTGAGCCGGTTCTTACGTCTGTAGACCCAGGCGGTGGATTCCTGGAGGCGCTGCAACTCACCATCAACACCCCTGAACATCCGGGGAGCGGACGTGGAGATGGAGGCGCTTATAAATACCCGAATGTTCGTCTCGGCAGCAGTTCCGGCCGGTGTGACGACACCACTGCAGTCTCTGTAGCAGACTCTGACTGAGATACAGAGAAGTAAAGGCCAACGCAGAGAGATAGACAACCATGTACGCTCACATAACCAATGACCAATTAACCCAGCATGCATCTCATGGGAGGAAGTATGTGTACCCAGAGGAAGGCTGGCAGGTACAGTAAGAACTTACAAGCTTTGTCCTTTTTTTTATCCTTCACTTTTTAATTTGTTCTTTGGATAGATGCAGAGCGGTTTGGATTAAACGGGTAAAACACGTGAAAACACGACAGAAGCGCTCCAGGGTCTGAATCTAACCTGAGCTTGAGGACCTTTATGAGGTGGGGAGCGTCGGACCTTTGGGGTTGTAGCAGAGACAAGAAGTGCAGAAGAAATCTCCAGAGGTCACGAATGTGCCGGGGTGTTTGTGTTTGTAGCCTAGCAGCAGCTGAGCTGCATCTGCATGGGACTCAGGTGAACTCTCTCCAGTGACGACGCAGACAGAAAGTCAGCACCAGCTGTTTGATGCTGGGAGAGTAAAGGCCCTTCGCAGTAGAGCTGAGCGATTTTATCGATTCTGCGATATATATCGATATTTTATCGAGTATCGATTTTTCAGCCGCGGGTATCGATATTCTAAGCTTCTTTCAAAACCCCCGTGTCCCACCTTTAAAAGCTTGCAAGCAACAATTTGCACTGTTTAAATAAATATTTTCTTCATTTTGTCCAGCATTTGCAAGCTGCCTGTCAGCCATATAATGTCTAATTGATGCTTTCAGTTCAGTTAATTCAAACAAAGTCATTGGAACACTCACAAGATGTCACCAAAATCACTTTGTCCCTTTAAAATCTTTTGGAAAATGATGTAAATGTATTGTAAGATGAATATCGATATATATCGTATCGTGAGCCAAATATCGTGTATCGTATCGCGAGATTAGTGTATCTCTACAGCCCTACTTCGTAGTAACGTGTTCTTGGACGGACAGTGGACCCTTTTAGTGCTGTAAAACTAGCTGGAAAGACGAGCTGCATCACGCCTAAGAGCTTCCGTGTAGCGCTGAGATAATCAAATGATAAAAGCCGTCCCTGTTTGCTGGTTTGTTTACTTCCTCAAAGAGAGAAAGACAGTAGTTGTATTGATTAGTCTGGTCTGGGAGTCTAAATCCAGGATTTCCAATGACACAAGGTTCTTTTAACGTGGCTAGATCACCTGGCTGGACCCCCGCCAACTGATGTCGAACTCATAACCAGCTCCGGTTTAAAATGTTCTAGAAGGGGCAGCTTGTTGCAGCAACACTGATCGTATTGTGTCTTTATACCTTCCTTAAATTTTCTACAGATTGGACTTTCCCTGTTCATGCAACTCTCACATACTTGAATAACGTGACCGGGGCAAATGACATAAGTACGGCTGGAGACGGTCTCCTCTTTCTTCTCCACTTTAAGAAAGGCCTAATCCTTTACTGACCTCCAGGAACACTAAAGAAAACGAGTTATCCTCTCTTGAGCCTTTTATGGCTCCAAGAACAATGAGGCGAAGTAAGAGCTTCTGTTGCAGCTGTTTACATTTGCTGAACACACTGACAACACAGTAGCCCATCGATATTCACCTGTTTAAATGCAGATGTTGCTTTTAAAAGGAGGTGAAAGCAGCTGGCGACAGGTCCTGTAATGTGTGACCCCTGTCACACCCGGTCATGCAGTATGAACTCGCTATGACTTCAAAACTCGTGATCACAACAGGAGCACGTCGTGCAGTGAGACAACGCAGTGACCCTGGAAGACATTCCCTGAGCAGGAGGCGGAGGCTGGGGCGGGGGCGGGGCGGGGGCGGGGCCTACAGTGTTGGGCAAGTTCACTTTCTACACGAACTAGTTCAGTTCATAATTCATAGAAATTAAAATGAACTAGTTCAGTTCACCGTTTCTAAAAATGTACTAATGAACTTAATAGTTCATTTGACTTTATAGTTCATGTTACTTTCTGTTTTACTTTGAAAGTGTGTTTCTTGCTTTGCTCAGTTGTGGCTTGACTTCCTGTGGTCCCGTCTCCTGAGCTGCATCCATTTGAGGAGCAACAGATGTCTCTTAAAACCAAGGGTGTAACTTTGAGTTGAACATTGGGGGGGTTGAGTGACACAGGCTGCATGAGCCGCTCAGGTAGAGAGACAGATCAATAGTGAAAATGTAGCATAAATCACATGATTCAACAATCAACTAGGTTTAGGTTTATTTGTCCAAAGAACACACAGAATAATAAAGTATCAAAGGTTTTAACCATAAACCTCAACTTTATAATACAAAACACCTTACAACAACCTAAAACACCAAACACTAGATTGTGGGATTTCCAGAACACCATGAGTGTTGCCAACTTTCTGGAAAAACCAGACGACTGTCCAAACCCTCGGGAGACTTTTTTATTTAAACTTTCTTGTCAAAGTGACCGACGAAGCTGAGCGAGCCGCCCCCGCACGGCCCCGCAGCAGCAGGCTGCTTACAGTGGTGTCCCGCTGCATTATGGGTGGCATGAACCCAGTAATTAATTATTCCGAATTAAATAATTCAGAATTAAACTATTTTCCTTCGAGTTTACATGGAAATAGTAATTCCGAATTGAGGTTTACATGGAAAACACGTTTGATCGGCTTTATCCAATTCCGCTTAAGGTCTGGGGGTTGGGAAGGGTTCTGATTGGGGGGGTGGGGGGGGGGGGGGGGGGGGGCGGGGGGCGTCTTTACGTATTTACGTCTACCTGAAGAAAAACTTACTCGATTAGCAACAACATGGAGGACTACATTATTAGCATCCTTTTTGGATTTGTTTTGATTTTATTTTTGAAGCAGCAGCACGACAACATCATGTCGATGATTTTCTTTTGAAAACAAGCCCAGCGCGGAATATAAGCGTCATGGCGACAGACGGGCAAGAGAACTAGCATGCGCAGAAAGACCGGAATTAATTTAAAGCGGAATGAGTGTAAACATGACTGTGGAATTATTCTATTTGGATTTAAAATCAGAATAATACTTCGGAATTAAGTTTAATTCAGAATGGACATTTTCATTCTGACATTTTCATTCATTTTCATTCTGACACTGTTTAAATGGTAATTTGTAATCATTTTAAATCGGATTTAATTTGAATTCTGAATTAAAGAGGAATTAAACTTCCCATGTAAACGCACTAACAGTTGTGTTAGTGCGTTTACCTATCATTCATTTGAAATAATTATGATATGATATTGGGGGGGTTGTGGTGGCTGGTTTAAATTATTGGGTGGGTTCCAACCCACCCATCCCCCCCAAAAAATGATGCCTATGTTTAAAACTCACCTCCTCCCCCCAGCTTCCACCTGTGGGCTCCAGCTCTAAAGGTCAGAGGTTAAGCCATGTTCATCTGAGTGGATCGGAGCTTAGATACCAAAACTCAAGTGTTTTATTATACTGAGAATGACCTCAGCCGTGGCAACTAACCAGCCCGCCACTAACGACTATCTGTTGATTTGGCGCGTAGTTATCAGTGCAGTCCAGGACCAGCGGTGCTGTCCAGGCCCACGGAGAACAGAAGGGCTGTATAAGAGAAACAACTGCCCTTCGTTGAGACCGAGCTCTGAGACTCTCAGGAATTCATCAAGTTCTGGATCTGAGCTGAGTTTGTGGAGTTGGAGTTCATTAAGCGCTTTCAGAGACTTTAATATTTATTCTGCAGGCAGTGGAAACGTAGCCTTTTAAATCTGAATTAAAAATCTTTATTTTCAACCAGCACCGAACCTGCGCCTCTGCAGAGAGGATGGCCCACACGAATCCTGCTGCTGTTTTCTTTTCCTTCTCTGTCTACTTGCTCGTCCTCCGGCGCTGCCACGAGCGTTGACGGGGCGTGACCACAGTCGAGAGCGCGCCTGAGAATCTGAGCGCGCGTCCGTCGGAGCCGGATAAGATGCTAACTAACTAAATAGGGGGGGGTGGGGGGCTGCCACTTTAATTCTCCTTAATGGTGCGTTCAGAGTCTGCTCCTACATCTCATTATTCAAGTTTGAAAACAGGAAAGGGACAAAAAATAATCAGATTTGGTTGGTGGAGCGTTCAGGCAGTTGATGTTAGGGATTAATGACAAAAACGGATCCCGGATTAAAGCTAAAAGATGAGGAGAAAACGTGTTTCAGGCTTTGAACGGACATGTCGTTTTACTTAAATGATGGCCTGCATTTTAAATAACAGTAAGTTTTCTCCTCATTAGAAAAATCTGGATTATTGTGATTAATTTATGTCGTGGTTACGATCGCCGAGAGCGAACACGCACTTATAAGGAAGGAGTTTGAGAATTCCGAGGTTTCCGCCGGGCCGTGAATGCGTCTGACACACAGCTCTCCTGTTGCTCAGAGAGGAGGCAGGCTGGTGATTTTCCACTGCCGCTGATGTCTCAGGTCCTCCCGTTTTAAGAGACAAAGGTCAGAAACAGAAGCTTATAAATAGGCTAAAATCCAGGCTTCCGCCGCGTCCAGCCTTCAGTTGCTCCGACGGACACCGGAGGACACGCACGAGGCGCGAGAGACAAGGGACCGCGCGCAAAGGACATTAAAAGGACAAAAAAATAACACGAGAACGAATCACATCAACGTAGCAGGTAAAAGAGAAATAGACGGCTGGTTTTTGCAGACATGTGAAGCAGGAGGGATGCTGCTTCTGCTCTCATTCATTATCGTGTGAATTTTCATCTCAATTAGGATTTTACTTCATTATTATCATCATTATTTTTATTTTTTTTTTTTGTCTTTTCTGTGTCGAATTGAAATAGTTTCTTTGAAACAACGAGTCCAGGTTCAAAGTTTATTTGCATCATAGTGTGAACCATCAGTGGTTTGTTGGGGCTGATTTTCTGCTGTTTTTTTTTTTTTTTGTTGCTGGTTTTGTTTGCGTCCGTGCGTGTGCGCGCTGATGTCTCTATTCTTCTCCCGTCGATGATGCGTTTCCCCTGAAATCCCGCGCCTTAAAAAGAGCTGTTTTACTTTCTGCAACTTAACAGGTGCACAAAGATCTAACAGTCTTCCCTGCAGACTGAGATCTTAAGCGGCTTTTCTGTTTTTCTTTAATGCGCGGCCGCGCCGCCCAAGTCTCTTCAGTTAATTAATTAATTAATTAATTAATTAAAATGATTTCTTTTGCTCGTTTTGCATTGCTTGAAGCAGATGTCGTGCAGCCAGGCCGCGTTTTCCTCTCGATGCCTCTGACTTTGTTGCAGTTAATTCCGTTGTTGAAGTGCGCCAGAAAGGGGAAGTGCGGCGCTCGGAGCGCAGAGGAGGCGGAGATGCTCCCCAGAAAGCGCTTCCTCTCTCTGCCTCCCTCCGTCTCCAGCAACCCCCTTGTTGTCTCTCTACCTTTTGTCTTGCTTCCTCTTACCTGAATTTCCTCTTTTTTTTTTTTTTTTTTTTTTTCTTTTTTTTTTTTTTGTGACCTTCCTTAAGTTATTTTGGTGCGCATCGACCCGGTTACGCACGGCTCGATGGTTTCTGTTGCGAGCATTTAGTGCGTCGAATTTGAATGAAGACCCCTCCACCCGCCCACCTCCCATCCCCAGTTGTCTTTTTGGTGGCTGAGACGAGGAGGAAACGAGGTTTTTAGTTTTTAGTTTTTAGCCCTGAGGAGGTTTTTGGGTTCTGGCAGGTAGCTGCTTTTGTTTTGGGTCGGTTTTAGTGTTGGGGGGAAACTGAGCAGAGGTGAAGAGATGGGCAGGAAAGGTGGGGGAGGGGGGTGCAGAAGCAGAAACAAGGTAAAGGTAACGTATTTGAGACCGTCTGGGGAGGAACTTCTACAGTTTCAGAGCCGGATGACATTGACTGGCTGATTAAACTGATACGCACGTCCGTATCAGTGTGTGTGTGTGTGTGTGTGTGTGTGTGTGTGTGTGTGTGTGTGTGTGTGTGTGTTGTTTGTTTGTTTGCGTGTGTGTGTTTGCTCTTGGCTTCAAGTTTTAATCCTGGGGTGTCAGAGTCATGTTCACTGAGGGCCACATCAGCATCATGGTTGCCCTCCAAGGGCCAGATTGGCAGCATGAATGTAACAAAATGCAATATAAATCAAAATAAATTAAACTACACCTTATTATATTGTTAAGTTAACTCGTTATTATATTAAACTCAGGGTTTGTGATTGTAAGAGTATCCATTACCTCAGTTTAAGAAACGAAAGCGATTCTTTGTTTTTCTTGCAGGCTAAATTTAGCATACTTAGCTCCGTGTTTGCTGTCAAAATGCCTACGTAGATTAAATTCTTTCACAGCTGACACCCGCCTCATAACACAAAAGACACACTGTTATTTCACCTTCAGATACAAACTTGTAATTGTTTTCCCGTCATTCATTAAACTGCTTTCCTTGTGCATCAATTTTTCTTTTCTTGGACATGTTGTGGTTAGTTTGTAAAGGTTTTTCTTAAGTCATCAGTTCTGAAAAATCATCTTGCTCATAGCTACCGTTATCGTTGTGGGTAACGACGAAATGCATGATGGGAGATGTAGTTTATTGTCAATATGCGCTTTAAAGCGGCGTAAGCTTATTTTAAGTCTTAAAATATTGGTTTAAAATTTAAGCCAATTAAGCTCTCGAGGGCCACATGAAATGACGTGATGGGCCACGTTTGGCCCGCGGGCCTTGTGTTTGACACACGTGTTTTAATCTAACTCTGAGCTGCATCCTGGAGCAGCTGCAGCTCAGGGTTTCAGGGTTGGACTTGTTTGGAGGCAGGTCATAAAACGGCGCGGACTTCTGTCCTGAGTAAATACATGAAACCCATCTGACGTGCAGGTGTGAAGCAGGGCGCTAGCTGTGATGTGGCCTCGGGGGGGTCTGCAATGCAAACGCTGTCGTTTGCATATTAATCAAATGTAAACGCTCTCACGGGCTGCATGGATTTGAATAGAACTGGTGGTCATCTGGTCACTGCTCCATTAAACCAGAGTCAGGAGCTTCCAAAGTCCACTAGAGGCTTGTTTGCTGTTAAAAAAAAAAATAGTGTTATGTGAGAAACCAGAGGTTTGTGGTGAAACGTCGGCGCTCCAACAGTCATTTCTACGAACACAAACGGACACGCGTCCAGATCAGGCTCCTGCTGTACTTATTAACCAGCACCAGGCTCTGACCTACATAGACGCTCGTTTTCCAGCCGCCTCATTAATCTTGCATGATTTTTGTGTAACTGTGTTGTGGTCTGAGTGACTGGCAGCTCTTTAACGCCGTTGTTTGACTTGGCGGTTGAATGTGAAAAGCAGCAACGATGGCAATTAACACCCAGCACCCGAGCAAAGAGCGACGTTATCGGGGGGAAATGCGAGCTCCTCTCATCGCCTGATGAGGGGACTGAAGTCCTGTAGTGGGGAGAGACTGACCAGCGCCCCCTTGTGGCTGCTGGAAGTACAGCGACTAGTAATAAATTAATGAAATTCCAGCCAGATTTCACTAGAACGTCAAATGCTTGAGGCAGACGGCTACCCATCATGAGGTTTGGTCTTGATTGTCCCGTCCATCGATGCCGTGTCCATGCCGGAGATGAGGGACGGAACTTCATGGATTTAAATGAATTCGAATATAAATTGATTAAAGTTACACAAAAGAGTTTGCTTCACATTAAAATATAGACCAGTTTTATATGAAGGAGCATCTGTAGCTGGTGTCTCGGTGTTTTCGGTGAAGGAGATAGTTTAAAAGGACGGAGGGACGTGATGGTAGGGGCGGCAAAAAAAAAAAAAAAAGATTCACACAGAAGAAATAAAGAGGGGGAAGGCGACCACGGAAGAGACCAAACGAGACCAAGGGCGTCTGTCTCAGCTCACGACTGCAGACGTTTCTTTGTGTTGCATCAAAGTTGGACTGCAGGTCCAGAAACTGAGGTGGGCCCAGTTCTTGAGCTGCCAGCTGTGTTTTCAGGTCTCTTTGGGTTCAGGTTCAGGTTCAGTCTGACTAGAGGTCTTCACGGACTCAAAAAAAGAGTGATTCTTTTTTAAAATGAAAAAAGAAAAGCTGATAAAAGCAGTCATCGACTTAACGACTTCACCTGAAATGTATTTGTCCTGATTGTGAAACGGCTGGTTTGCAACGTAACTGGCTGCATTTGACGTCAATATACGTCAGTGAAGTTGGGTTAAAAAAAGTCCACAAGGTGTTCCTGCAGCCGTGTGTCAGTGAAACAGGTTTTCTCGATGTGTAGCTACCTGCAGCCCCCCGAGCTCCTCGGTTTTATTTGCCCGCCCGGTTGGCAGACCAGCTGCTGGAACGTCACAACTGCCAGCAGAAGTTCCTCCAGCGAGCCCAGAAGATGTTTCAGGAGTTAGTTTTGACACACAAAAAAGGCTCAGAAGAATATGTCAAGATGATACCAAGTAGGGCTGTAGCGATACACTAATCTCGAAATACGATACACGATATTAGGCTCACGATACGATATATATCGATATTCATCTTACAATACATTTACATCATTTTCTGAAAGATTTTAAAGGAACAAAGTGATTTTGGTGACACCTCGTGAGCTTTCCAACAACTTTGTTTGAATTAACTGAACTGAAAAAGCATCAACTACACTTTACAGTGATCCCTCGCCAATTCGCACTTGAAGTTCCGCAGTTTTAGTTATTCACAGATTTTTTTCAGAAATATGTGATATTTAAAAAAAAATCAAGAAAAATTGTGGAAACATGACAGGATGTTTTACGCGTTCCCTCGCAGCAAAGAAATGTTGTGAGCCAGTCTGGCCCCTTTTCAGAAGGTGGCCTTATGGGTAATGGTGTGGCCTTATGGGTAATGTAGTGTGTGTGTCGTGGGACGGCAGAATGAAAACGAGGTTAGATGAAAGAGCGGTTTGTTTACTACGGTTCAGAATCTAGAGGCTGTGAAGGTAACAGAAAGACCACAGTTGAGCCTTTGTTTTGTTTCGCTACTTTTTTGCGGTTTTTAAACATATTTTCAAACACATTATATAGGCTCGGGGGGCCCCGGCTCCAGTTTGCGGATTTTGATTTTTGCGTGGGGGGCGCCGGTCCCCATTTACCGCGAAAAATAAGGGATCACATTATATGCCTGACAGGCAGCTTGTAAATGCTGGACAAAATGAATAAAAGATTTGTTGAGAAAAATAGTTACATTTATTTAAACAGTGCAAATTGTTGCTAGCAAGCTTTTAAAGGTGGGACACGGGGGTTTAGCAAGAAGCTTAGAATATCGATACCCGCGGCTGTGATAAAAACCATTACCTTTGTTGTAACGAGTAAGCGGGTTCTTTGTAACTAGAAGGAAGTGTGAAAGTTGGAGATGCAGCCCAGATTGATCTCCTGGCTGCAAATATTTGAGTATAAATATTCAAAGTCTTGCCCAAGCGGAGTCAACGAGTGCACGTGAAGCACATGGAAGTGCATTCAAATCGCGTGGACTTTGATATCAGTGTTTCTGAAAATGGAGTTAAACTTTGGAGACGTTTTGTCCGCTGGAGTTGGAGGGAACTTTTTCTTTCTGAATACTTCGTTGGTCTTGTTGTGATGCTTTCAGTTGCATTTAACAGAAAGGTTTGTCCGCTCATCAATAAACCAGATTGTTTTTCTGAGCTAATAACAACTGGACGTTACTGTGACACCCCCCCCCAACTATCTCCTTCCCTCCTGCTTTCTTTAACTTTTCTCTGACGGTGCTCATTATTGTGAAATGGAAAAATAAAGTGCGTGGAAGAGTGCAGTGGACAAACTGAGGCATCAGGACATGAATGTGGAGGTTCAGAGTCGAGTAAAAGATGAGGGGGGGGGATTACACACTTGTCTGTAAAATATCAAAGCGCATCTTCACATTTGCACATCCGTCATTCTTAAGACTTGAATCCAGTGAACCCAAACGCAGCCTGTAAACGTAGACGCCAAGCGGCCCCTCTGCAACAATGAAATATTAAAAAAAATAGTCTAGATTGGAAGAGGAGGATGAACAGGGTTGGGAGTAACGGGGGAGGGAGAAAATATGGAACAAATTATTAGAAGGACTGAAAGAGATGTTGAGGAGGGGTTGGGGGGGGGGGGGTGGTGGATTTAATTGGTGGTCAGTCCAGTGGAAATGTACACGGTCTTAAAATAGGAGAGCGAGTTATGCAAGTGGTTTGGGAGCGAAGTGTGTATGTGCTGCTGGCCGGGTTCTGGAGTTTCTGGAGGCCCGGTCCCGTGTGATCTCAGACACGCCCTCACAAGCCCACAGCGAGACAAAGAGCCTCTGTTTTACCTCGCCGCTCTCTCTGTCGCTTACAGCAGCTTCATCAGGATGCCACAAGCCAACCCGATGTGAAGCCTTTTAATGTCAGTCTCAGAAATACAGTTATCTGCTTTTACACACACACACACACACACAAAACAATTAAAACCTGAGTAAATCTGGTTCCTAAACTCATTTGAAGAGCCTAACCTGTAAATTGTTGTCCTGCCTGGTCAAACTGAGTAGTTTGGTGCCTAACCCAAATCAAACTCTCAAGGAAATGGAGATGAAGTGTCACTTAACTAATCTCTGACTAATTTTAATTCCCGAATTCCTTCGGCTTTCTGCCAACTGCCCTCAAGCCCTTTCACAAGGACTTGTAATAGTAGTTTGGCTCTGACAGATGTTTCACAAGTTCTCAGGTATCTAAAGTAAAGACGGGGAGGCGTATTGAAAAATGCTTTAAGTGTCCAAGCGTTGCAGCCTTCAGTTAAAATCAAGCTTGGCCTTTTATACATCTGCTGTTCATGAAACGCCTCGTCCATTATTAGTCTTCTCTGTTTACTGCTGCAGGAGTTCTGGGAGTTCTGGTGGTTCTGATGGTTCTGGGTTTCTGCCCAGCCAGTGAGAATCTTGAAGACTCCACTAGTGGGCAGTCCTGGTTAGTTTTTCAAGGCCAATGCAAGGTCTGAATTCTATGTCAAAACAAGTTCAAATTTTGCAAAATTGAAGATTTTATGACAAATTTGTAATACTGTAAAATTTGCAATTTTTACAACAATTTTTTTCTTTATGGCATAAAGTTGTAATTTATTTTGTCAAGTTTTTGCAATTTTGCAAAATTCAGTATTTTAGGACAAAAAGTTGCGATATTAAGTTTAAAAAGTCGCAATTTTGCGAAAGTTACAATTTTCCTACTAAAACATGCAGCCCCACAACAAGTTACAATTTTATGATTTTTGTCAAAAAGACAAAATTTTGTAAATGCTCGGATTATTACGACACAAAGCCACGATCTTGTGAAATTTGAGATTTTATGACCAAGTTATGATATTTAGAAGTTTGTGATTTAAAAAAAAAAAAATTTAAACAACAAAAATTTGTTACCTGAGGACATAAAGTCATAATTTTACGTCAAAATTGTCTTTTTTTTTTAAGGATGGAATTTTACAACAAAAATGTTGAAGTACTAAGTTATTAAGTCGTGATTTTATAATTAAAAAAAATGTTGATTATATCATGTGAATATACAAACTAACTAGTCGACTAGGGGTGTGGAAAAAAATCGATTTGGCAATATATCGCGATTTTCTGCTGCCCAATATAATACTGATTTTTCTGCTCCTAATATCCATTTTTTTATTGCTGTCAGTATGTTGTAATGGTTACTTAAATGTGCAAAAACACTAATAATAAACAATAAATAGGTTGTTTTGAAGCAAATACTTTTGACTCAATTTGTCCTCTGAATGATCAATATCATCTGATGAACATATACAGCAACTTGAATTTTCATCTCTACTTTTAATTTTGATATTAACTGGGTAGAATATCGCAATATATCACAATATCACGATATCATGATAATATTGTATTGTGACCCAAGTATCATGATACATATCGTATTGCGAGGTCCTTCCCAATACTCACCCCTATAGTCGACTTGACAGGAGGCCAACAAATTTATGTTTATTTCTTTTAATTTCTAATCTGGCAGATTAGAGACTGTGGCAACCTCCAGAATAATTTCAAAAAAGACTGGCTCATTAAATACAGAGACTTTTGTTCAGCTTTATTCTCTGTGACCTGATCAGGACGGTAAACGTGTCGAAGGCTGAAAAAGCTTTTGTGAGACGACAGATTCGCTCGTGTTAAACGAAGCACGTTGTATTATTATTATTTTTTTAAATTAATTTCCATGGATCTGTATTGTTGAGGATCCTCGGTTGAGCTACAACACATTTTTGACGAATTACCCTCAGACACAGTTGAGTCCTGGAAATGCTCAGTTTTTAGCACGTGTGCATGTACACGTGCTCGCACGGCAGACTTTCAGTTTCTTTTGCTTACGGGAAGTTAGTGACAGAAATGTGAAATGTGTTTTGCTGCAAAAATGTCATGATTTTTGGAGGAAATCTGTGAAGTTAAAGGACAAAAACACCGGATGCAGTCGTTCTGGACAAAGACGGCGTTATAAAAACATCACGTTTGCAGGCCTCAGCGGAGCGAGCCACAGGGGATTCATCTTGAATGTGGTTTTTATCTTAGAGGCCAAATTTTAGAGGGAAAGAAGAAGAAAAACAGAAGTTGATGGCACAGCAGATGGAGCGAGATAAGGACGTGACATTTTCCACAGTGACAGACATGTGCTGACTACTAAGCATCTCTGTCTCTCCTTCTGACTCTCTCTCACGGTCACCGTCGGGTGGAAATTTACAGCTGTGATTGTGTCACAGCGACGGCAATCTCTTCGCTGCTCTGGCAGCCGCTTGCATAATCGATGAGGAAGTCAGACAAGTTCAGGTTTTCTGTAAATATTTCTATTTCCTGCTCTCATGAACAAGTCCGTGAAGCATCAATTCAAACCGTTAAATTTTGGCTCCAAACTCCAGTGTTTTAATAAATCCTAAATTTTCAATCGCATCCAAACTGAGAGCGAGTTCTAACCTACAGTGTTTCAGGAGGACGACAGGAAAGAAGCCCAGAGTTTAAAGATTAACGGCTGAAGGGGAAATGAGGAGCTGCGTGAGTTTGAGTCACAAAACAAGAACTTGGTCACTTACGGCCAACTGGAACCAAAACAGGAGAGGCTTTTAGACAAAACTTTCACGAACTGGAGCCGGCTGAAGATAAACTATCTGGTTTTACTGCCACTTTCAGACCTGGTGACGATTACACAGCTGAATCTGAAGGGAGGGGAAGAAAAATAAAACCTGCATATCTGTACAGGCTGCCTCCACGTCCTACGTAGGAGGCGGCGCCTCTGTGACTTTGTGGTTCGTTAATGTGATTGATTGCACCGGTGGGTCCTCCTTCGTACCTGGGAGCTGCCGTTAACTAGAGCTGAGCAATGTTATCAATTCTGCGATATATATATATATATATATATATATATATATATATATATATATATATATATATATATATATATATATATATTGATATTTTATTTCCCTAGAGAGTATCGATATTCTAAGCTTCTTTCAAAACCCCCGTGTCCTGCACTTTGCAGGAAGAGCCATTAAGACCTCCAGCTGCTCTGCTGAGATGGGTGCAATTTTAAGATGGCTTAAATGTTGCTCCAATGGACCTGAATTATTGGCTGCCATGGTTTGTTTTTACTTAACCTGGCGGCTAGAACGGCTAGTAGCTACCTCATATGTTCAGTATCAAGCCAAAAAAGCTGCCAAAGAAGGCCACTTGCTGTACTTTAACTCTCCATTGTGCTCTTACCTTTAAAAGCTTGCAAGCAACAATTTGCACTGTTTAAATAAATGAAACTATTTTTCTCAACACATCTTTTATTCATTTTGTCCAGCATTTGCAAGCTGCCTGTCAGCCATATAATGTGTAATTGATGCTTTCAGTTCAATAAATTCAAACAAAGTCACTGGAAGACTCGCAAGATGTCACCAAAATCACTTTGTCCCTTTGAAATCTTTTAGAAAATTATATTAATGTATCTTAAGATGGATATCAATATATATTGTATCGTAAACCGAATATCGTGTATCGTATCACAAGATTATTGTATCGCTACAGCCCTACCGTTAATATCTTAACGGTTCAAAGTTGACTTTCAAAGCAGCCAAACAAAAAAAGAAAATCAGATTTAATCCAGACCCCCTTCCAGCTAAAGGCAGACGTCTTAGTCTAGGGGGGAACAAATGTTTCCCTCCGTTGCAATGATCCCACATTTACTTTTTCCCCATTCGCTGCCACATTGCTGCCGTCGTTTGTGCCGAACGTGCTTCAGATTGGCGAAGCTCCGTATCGGCGAAGCTCCATATCGGCCTCCGATGAGACTGTTCCTGGTTGCCTCGATGCCTCATAACCAATGAGCTACAACATAACGGCAGACGGCGGCCCAGGAAAAATCTGGAAGCAGATGCAGATATTAAAAATGAAATTAAACCGATCTGGCCGTGCTTTGAATAGTTGTCACTTGTCGTCAGGTTATCAGTACGTCTGCTTTGAATTAAACCGCTCGTCTGCAGTTCGCCGTTTCCCCCGGGGGAATAATAAAGAGACGCTTCCTCATTGGCTGGAAGAAGTCTCCGAAGTAGAGGAAAAATCAGTCTCGGCGCCTTAACGGAGAAACTTTATCCTCCAAAGAGAAACAGAAGGAGCGTCCTTCAGCGTCCTTCAGATGGTTCGTTTTCTTTCTGTTTTTAATCGAATATAAGCAGGTTTGTTTGGACCAGAAACTGTCCAGGAAGTAGCGGGAAGTCTGACAACAAAGAATAACCGTCGCTCTGATGGTAACGACGCGGTTGACGCAGTCGTCGGCGCAAGCGAATCTTCGATGTCTCCGCACCAGCCCTGACTTCATCCTCTCTGTCTCCGGTCTCCACAGGATGGCTCAAAAGGAGAAACTCCAGTGCCTGAAGGACTTTCACAAGGACACTCTGAAGCCGTCTCCCGGCAAGAGCCCCGGCACCCGACCTGAAGACGAGGCGGAGGGCAAACACCCCCAGCGGGAGAAGTGGGCGAGCAAGTTGGACTTTGTCCTGTCCGTGGCTGGGGGTTTTGTTGGTTTAGGGAACGTTTGGCGTTTCCCGTACCTCTGCTACAAGAACGGTGGAGGTAAGGCGGGAAAATGAACTGAATGCTGGTCGTAGGAGCTTCTGCTTAGTTTTCATGCACAAATATACAGATATATGTATATATATGGATCTGCTTTTGAGTTTGATATTTTGTCTGTCCTCTAGGTGCGTTTCTCATCCCCTACTTCATTTTCCTGTTTGGCGGAGGTCTGCCAGTCTTCTTCCTGGAAGTTGCCCTGGGTCAGTTCACCTCTGAGGGTGGAATCACCTGCTGGGAGAAGCTCTGTCCCATCTTTACTGGTGAGCAAGCCTTCATCCCGTCTGATCGTGCCACCGAATGATAAACGGGGTTTGGAAGTTACGGAGGAAGCGCTCGCGCTTTATTATCCACACGTTTTTATTCTGTCATTTGGTTTGGAGACCTTCAAAGTAACCAGACCGTTTCCCCCTGGTATCAGTAGTGATACCCGTTAATCTATAAATTAGACTTCCAATAGAAGCTGGTGTTGTAACCGTACCTGTGGGGTGGGGTCTGTGACGATCAGATGTAGGATGAGTAATGATCAGTTAGGAATGCACGATAACTGTTTGAAACCGATACCGATAACTAATAACTTTCAGCTCCTAAAGGCCGATACCGATAAACGATAACACACACATATACCTAAGATCATTACATCAGTACTATGAACAAAACCAAAAATAAGTTTTGACTTTTTAAATGAACAGATATTTTTTTCCAAAGAAAAACTATTTGCAAGCTATCAAACAAACAAACATTAACTTAAATAAGGTTCATTACTCACTGATATAAAAAAAATAAAGGCTCCTTGAACTGATGGAAAATACATGCATCAGAATTACAAACTGAAAAAGATTAACATTTAAAGGATTTTGGCTTGTGGTTCCATCTAAATTAATACCTTTAATTAAAGTAAATGAGGTTCAGTAGTTTTTATTTTTTAATCTCATGGAAGCTTTAGATGAGAGGAATGAGGGGGAGGGGCGGAGAGACTGCTGCTGGCTTGCGCACGTTAGCATTAGCTTCCGTTAGCTCATGTTAGCGGGATTTCAAAACTCCATGGAAACGATTGTTATGTTGTAGGTGGCTGATCAGGTTTTACGTATTAAAGCTTGTGCTTCCCTCCTCGTAGAATTCACTTGGAGGATTCGTCACAAATAACCACCAAACTATCTTCTTCTGAAACTTTAACGAAGTTCCACGCCGCCATGTTTGTTGTGATCAGCGCTGTGCTGCAGGCTGCATTCAAGGTGTAACGTAAATTCCCATGTTCCCTCATTTACTAGTCATTCTTTCAGCCTTTTCTATTTTTTTTTCTTTTTTTTTATGTGTAACATGTGGGGAAATACTGCGAATATCAATTAAAGTCAGCAACTACTAAAATTATGACCGAGTTAACGAGTTATTTTCTGGCATGAGGGGGTATTCTTGATTTTCCTGATTGAGCAATCGTTTTTCTGATTATGACGACGTCACTTGAACATAACATTCACTGCTTGTCATTCAAGACTCAAAGGGGGCGAGACACTGCCGTGTTGACAGAAATATATGTGTTTATGTGTATATGGGCTATTCGTCGTGATATTGGAGTTATCGGGATGAAGTCATAATTTCCTGTCCGATAGTTATCGTGCACCCCTATGATCAGTTAATGATGTGATTCGTATCTCTGTACCGGATGGAGCTCTTTTTAATAACTCACCTTGTTGAATTGGGCAACAAACATCGACACCTCCAGCCAGGTGTGTAATATTTGACGCCAGCGGCGGCCACGCCCACTTCTTTGGTTCTCTGTTCACCTGTACGGAGCACCCCACCAGAGTCCAGGTTCTGACTTTTTCCAGACCTCTGCCGTCTTTCACAGACGGGCGGCTGCGTAACAGAGCGTTGAGTCACGCCAGACTCTCCTCCAATCAGACTTCTGACATTCAACTCAGCAGCTGTTGCCAGGCAACCGGGCCCGTACACCGACACAGCGAGGCCTCTGTCCTGCTGTAACGTCCTCCAGCTCACACCTTCCTTCCTGCGAAAAACACATTATTCCTTCCAGTAAAACACTTTTTTTTTATTTCGAGGATCTCTGACAGCTCTTCCTCTCTTTCTTTTAACTGCTCGTCCACCATCATACCATCCTCCTCTCCTCCATCAGTTCCTGTCATCATCACTGTCGCCTCTGTCCTCGTAAGATACCTCATCTTTTTTCGTTCTGCTGCATCCAACCTCATTTTCTCAGTATTTTTATGCTCCCACTTGCTTCTCATTTCTTCATTTAAATATTTACCAGCGGCGCCGTTCTCGTTCTCGCGCCCTCTTTCTTCCCTTCAGACGTCTTCCTTTTTGTTGTCTCACGCGCACTTGTGTGCACGCAGGGATGGTGTACAGAGTGTCCTGAATCGCACATTGCTATGGCAACATTGCAGCAACACTTCAGAGAGGGAGAAAAGGAGGGCGAGCACGGCGAGATCTGAGGAGCCGACAGATGGTACGGATAGAGACGGGGAAAGCAAGGATGCGAATAAACGTAGAGAGAACGAGGGAGGAGGAGGGAATTAAGGAAAAGATAGGATGGCTAAGGATGAAAGGGAAGAGTTGGACTGAGAAAGATGAAGGGGGGGGTCGGCATGTACTTCTGCTGTTCTGATCTGATGAGACAAGGGAAATAAAAGAGATGAGTCTGATTCAAGATTCTCTGATGCCTCCCACATCTCATTTTTTCCAAGTGAAAAAGGGGTCATGTGCTCTCTGAAAACAACCTCACCGATCAGAGCCGCGTAGGTGGAATCATGAAAGGGAGGTTGTTTTTCTGTATCAGAACTGTAATCCACTCCCAGTGAGAGGGTGGGGGCGGGATTCAAGGTGGCACACCTTGTTACCAGTTGAGATGACCTGCACACATAAATCCAAAGCAGCGGCTCCCGTTTCAGCTGCAAATGATGAGGACAAGGGAGGCTTGTGGCAGCCAAGTGGTCCGTCAGGGGACGGGCAGGATGGGACGGGACACGGACACGATGGGAGATTAATCAGGCAAAAATAAAATTTCAGCCCGGTGAGACTATCAGGTCAGGGTTAGAGTTTGGGTTAGGGTTTGAGTTAGGGTTAGCGTTACACGATTAAAAGCTGGGAGCAGAATTAAAGGTTGAAAACCTGCTAAAACACACATTTCTAACAACAAACACCTTTTTTTTTTTTTTGTTTGTCTGGTCATCCATGCATGAACACAAATGTAGTAAATAAACAGGGAAAAGGGGAAAAGAAAACACCTTTTAAAAAACAGAAAACTGGGGAACAGGCCAAATCCTGCAAGAACGCAAGTTCTCAAGTTTATGTATTTTTCGCAGGATACAGTGATTCCTCGCCAATTTGCGTTTTAAGTTCTGCGGTTTTAGTTATTCGCAGATTTTTCAGAAATATATGCTATTAAAAAAAATCAAGAAAGAATTCACAGGATGTTGTGGTCGTTTTAACCACGTTATTTAGGCTCTAGGGGCTCCGGCTCCAGTTCGCGGAATTTGTTTTTCGCGGTGGGCGCTGGTCCGTATTAACTGCAAAAAATAAGGGATCACTGTAGTTCACTTTGGTTATAACTTCTGACTGCTGTTCAGGTTGAGAAAGGAGGAAAAGCACGTTGAGTCCTGACAAAACGTCAAATGTAAAGATGGAAAAAAAAAAAAAACTGCACAAGGTAGAACTGCAGACCGCCAACAACGATAACTGCAGAAACATAAATATTGTTTTACTCCGTCTGTCTCGGTTCCCCTCGAAAGAGACGCTCGAGATTCTGATGTCAACAACGGGCCGAGCACAAATGAAGACGGCCGTCTGGCTCCGTTTCTGGTTGATGCAAATCAGTGAATATGAGCTTCCAGTTCTCTGATGTTGCTCCTTCCAAGGAAAACCGTTTGGAAATGGAAAAAAAAAAGCATACTTTTAACTACAACGAAATAAAAAAAAAAAAAAATAAAGCATCTAAATCTGCAGGAATGTGAGCAAACAGGGCGAGGTCAGCCGGGGTCAGTGGGATCAGCGCAGGAAATGACGTCATGGAAGACGACGCATCTGTTTGTTTGATCTGCATTGTACCATGTGATCTGTGTGTGTGTGTGTGTGAGAGAGAGAGAGATGGTGTGATAGGCGGCAGCTGCTAATTACTGGACTGATTAAAAGGACACGATGTGACGGTGGAGTAGTTCACACATTCGTTTGACATGATGAAGATGCACAGATGGCAAACGAGGCCGAGGAAGTTTCTGTCGGATCCATGCAGACGCGTCTGCTTCACACAGATGGCCGGCGCCGTTGCATTACATTAATATGGATGAGTGGCCTTTGCCGGCCGTGTTGTAACACACTTATGAGGGCCATCGGTGACTGCGGTCCTCACACGACCTCTGGCCCTAAATTCTAATCCGTGACGATCCGGATCGTCTAACCTATGATCCCTAACCCTAACCCTAACCCTTGATGGTACTATCTAGGGGTCAGTATTGGCAAGGACCTCGCAATACCATATGTATCATGATACTTGGGTCACAATACGATATCATGATATCGCGATATTAAGATATATTGCGATATTCTATCCAGTTAATATCAAAATTAAAAGTAGAGATGAAAAATCAAGTTGCTGTATATGTTCATCAGATGATATTGATCATTCAGAGGACAAATTGAGTCAAAACTATTTGCTTCAAAACAACCTATTTATTGTTTATTAATAGTGTTTTTGAAAAAAAATCGATATTAGGAGCTGAAAAATCGATATTATATTGGGCAGCCGAAAATCATGATATATTGCCAAGTCGATTTTTTTCACACCTCTAGTACTATCCCTTCCCAATAAAAGCAGCACCATCAAAGCTGAAGAAGCAAAACTCAGGCCGGTCTTATTCGTTTTTTAGTTGCATGCTGACATGGAGGAGAGGTCGTCCCGCTGTGGAGGCCTGAGGGTCGGTGACCTTTGACTGGCAGCATGAAAAACCACAGACCAAAAGACAAAGTGTGGCGTGCTGAAGCTGGAAAACGCCACACTGAAACGGCTGCCTCAGAAGTTTCATATAACCATTTGCGTGTTGCCAAAATGTGTAACTTATTGTGAAGGAACGCGATCTGCACGACTGTTATCGATTTTAATTTTGATAAATGTGACACTTGTTTGACCTTAAGCGAACTTGCAGCCAGTACTTTCTGTTTTCTGCCCAATCGAAGGACCGGCAAACGAGCGCCTTCCTCTTGCGCAACGTGGTCAGGGTTTATCTTACACGAGCAGACTTCTCTTTTTTTGTTTTATAAATTAAGGTTAAGCTGAACTCCACCCAAGTGCTTTTTTATCTAAGATTGTTAAAAATTAACTGCTTTTGGTTGAAGAGAACTCGTCTCCTCTTGGTGCTTCTTGGAGTTTAGTCTCCGAAGACGTCTTGTCACGGTGCGATCTGCTGTCAGCATTGTGCATCATCAACGTGAACCCCTGTCCTCTCCAGGTATTGGCTACGCCTCCATTGTGATTGTGTCTCTGCTGAATATCTACTACATCGTCATCCTGGCCTGGGGTCTCTACTACCTGTTCCAGGTAGGTTTTGGTCGGAAGCAGAAGGACCGATTTATAACAAGTCCAAAAGCTTCCTCTTTTAATCTTTCTGATATACAATAGTTGCTGTAAATTTACCTTTCAGACTTTTAGGAAGAGGTAAAGATTGCAGTTTTTAAATGGTACTTTAACTGTCGGACAACCACAACTGCTTCATACCTTTTTTTTTTCCGTCCTCCAGTGTTTTCAGCCGGAGCTGCCCTGGGCCAAGTGCAAACAGCCCTGGAACACTGAACACTGCATCGAGGACACCTCCCGCAAGAACAAAACTTTTTGGGTGGCTGCTAATGCTTCCAACTTCACCTCCCCCGTCACCGAGTTCTGGGAGTAAGTCCGTGCATGCTCGCACAGCCGTGCAACTTTCATGTTACGTGGCGTCACGCCAGTTTTGTTTAAGGTGTGCTGTAGTTTAAGTTGGTTGCCTACCACTTTGAGGATCACAAATCAGTCTTTTTCTTTTTTGCAGACATAATGTGCTGGGTATCAGCAAAGGTATCGAGGAGATTGGCCCTGTTAAATGGGATCTGGCCCTTTGCTTACTGCTTGTCTGGGTCATCTGCTTTTTTTGCATCTGGAAGGGCGTCAAATCCACCGGAAAGGTAAAATATATTTGTGTGGTTGAACTGAGTTGTTTTTTTTCCCCTTCTATAAAAGCACAGATGAAAGTAAAAATAAAACTTGACAGGATTCGGGTCATGTCCCTTCATTTTTATCCCCTCCGTGCTTTGACAAAGACGGCAAAACGGGCATTCAAACTCTACTTTTCTTTGCAGTCAAAAAGGAGAACCGCCTCGTGCCGAAGCACAGCAGAGAGGGATGGGCCTCTTACGTTGTTTTGTTCAAAATTTCTATCTTAACCAAATACCTCTGCTTGAAGGAGGAAATAAAATACATCATTGCAGCTTCACTTGGCGTCTTGGATGGTGGTTTTTAAAGGTTACAGTATGTAACATTACCGAGCCTGAGTCGTGTAAACGGTGCTGGATCTCTGGAAGAGGTCAGGAATCAGATCCTCAACTGTTGTTTCCCTCCACAACTGCGTGGTTTCTTTACACTGTTACTCTAAAGGAGGATTTCTGCACCGTCTGTCCTTTTATACGTTATGCACTTAGCCTTTGTTAAATGCAAGCATGGAGCATTTCGTACCATATTAAATTTGGAGCTACAGTAATAAACAACTTGCCTCAAAACCAGATGCAATTAGTTCCAAACTATTCTTTTTATAGCCTCAACACTCTTTATTGATTGGTCTGGTCTGGTCCATGCTTTCTAGCTGTTCCAAGTTGTAATAAAATCACCGCTTCAAAGCCAGTGTGGTCACCGCTTTCCACAAAGCAGATAGCGACAAACGGATATTGATTTAAAGGACTGCCCGTTGTCTGTCCTTTTTAAATCTGTCTTTATCAGTCGTCCAAACATTTTACGGGTTTCACGCCTCCATAAAACGTGTTTGCTTCGGTAACGAATATTATCATCTGGGAGGGCAGCAGTGAAAGTTATTGGCATTTTAAAAGTGAAACGTGAAGATGCAAGTGGCGTACGTGACACCGACCTGTCTGTCTCTGTGCCTCCTCATCCCCAGGTGGTCTACATCACAGCCACCTTCCCGTTCATCATGCTCATCGTGCTGTTGATTCGTGGTGTGACACTGCCAGGTGCTGCCGCGGGCATCAAATTCTATTTGTATCCTGACCTTAATCGCCTGAAGGACCCAGAGGTAGGTGACACCGTTTCTTGCGCATGCAAGAAATCCTGCGTCGCTGCCGTCACAGCTCCCTCCGCTAGTTTAGCCAAGCTTCTAGGCACCTTTTAAGGCACGTTGGGCCCGTTGGAAACTGGATAACTGAGGGCTAAAGGAGCTGCTGGGGCTTTGGTGGCAGAGCTGCAGCACAGCAGAGAGGGATGGGAGGGAAATGTCTATCAAGTTCAAGTCTATTGTTTTCTCAGGCTGCCAAATTCTACCGTTTACTTTAAATTATGGCTTTGGTCAAATTAGTAGTACAGACAAAGTCCAAGGAGAAGTTTTATACCCCCACCCCTGCCGTCGCCAGTCTTTATTGTCATGTCCTTTCCATGCACCTCCTTCGTCAGCAGGCCTCAGCCTTTCTGTCCCCCTCTCTCCCCTCCCCCCCCCCCCACTTGGCAGGTGTGGATTGATGCCGGCACTCAGATTTTCTTCTCCTATGCCATCTGTTTGGGCGCCATGACTTCACTGGGGAGCTACAACAAGTACAAATACAACTGCTACAGGTGAGGCATCAGTTTTCAGAGGGGGAAGTAGCGGTAGGGGAGAGCGGGAGGTAAGGGATCCTTGTGTGTTCATTAACAAATCCTCCTCATGACATATGTGTGACATAGGGACTGTTTGCTGCTGGGAGCCCTCAACAGTGGTACCAGTTTTGTGTCTGGCTTCGCAATATTTTCCGTCCTGGGCTTCATGGCACAAGAGCAAGGGGTGGACATTGCTGATGTGGCAGAGTCAGGTACGAGGGTCCTGTAAAGGCGGCAGCGATGGTGGGCGCTGCTTCCTGGTTAACAAATCAAACAAAAGCAATTGCAAAGAAAAAACAGCAACGAAAGCCAAAAGAGAATTAGCCTGTACGTTCAATTTTCGAAACTGAGTTGTTATCTGGATCACATACAAATGACAGCATCTGGATATGGAAGCTTCCGCAATCAAACACTTCTTGACAAAAGCAGAATGTGAGAGATGTGAGCGTGTCTGGTCGGTTTGTCGGGCAGATGGAGAAACGCTGGAAACTTTGATAGATCTCTCTGAAGACTTGCATACGTGCTGAAAGATGGGTTGTGAGGGTAAACTGCATCTTGTGCCAGTGCGATGGTTTCTTTTTTTTTTATTTTTATACCCGACAACCAGATGTCACCTTGGTTGTGGTTTCTGTTAAACAGAGCGGCATTTGTGGTTAGTGGTTGTTACTGTTTTTGAACGCTAGCAGTTAGACGGGAGTCGGTCCTGTCTGCTCACAGACTCAAATTTTAAACTCGGAATAGATAAGCGACAGTATTATTTCTTTTTTGTAAAGGATGAACACCAGTTTTATAGCCTTTATTTCCCCCCCATAACCACATTAGATTAAGTTGAGCCCAACGAGGAAACAAATGAGTCCAAATGAGTTGCAGTAAACGGATACTCAACAGTCATTTGTATTGCTTTAAACTCCCGTCGAGGGTAACTCCCGGTGTACACCAGTTTACTGTAGAGGTCGAGACTGGTTTCCACACATGCATGTTTTTCAAATCCCAGACTAGATGAATAATGATTGACACCTCAAACTGTGCCAGTATGTGCTCAAACAAAGGTGCTAAACCACCAATAGAAATGTCAGACCATTTTCTGAGAACCGTCTTCGGAGGTTTCTTGGGAACACCGGCTCTCCTCCTTTTCCGTGGAAAAACTCTTAACTTGCTTAAGACCTACAGCATGTCATTCCACCTTAAATATCAATCAGATGTGCAGCTTGTTACTTCCAACAATGTCATTGACACTATCACAGGTTTTGTAGAACCAAAGCTCCACCTCTTACCCTCAGATTGGCTACTTTCATTGACTTAGCAGCTTAGCATGTAGCTAACATCAGAAACATGCTGCTTAATCTTGGACTTTTCAGAATTGTCCAATATCAGTGTTGTTTGGTGAGCGGGCTGGCGATCCACGGACGGAGCCCTGCTCTCCCGAGGTGGACTCATCCATCTGAGAATGAGCGTTGGCGCGTTGGGACTCAGGTCACGCCGACAGCAGCGAGCTATAGCGTTAAAACCGACGAGCCCAACCAGGAAGGGCGAGCTGTTAAAATTCTGGGGACGCTCCAACCGTGACCTGCTGTGCACCGCAGATGCGCGAGACAATGCTGTCCTTGTGACGTCATATGCTGGCTGGATGCACGGAGAATAGTGTGGCTTTGTCAGTGTGAAAGTCAGCTCACATGCTGCAGATTCTGTTGACTGAGGACTGTTGCAAAAGGTAATAAAACGGCTCTTTTAAAATGTAGTGTTTTGCATGGCCGTCATGCTAAACTCGCTCCTGTGTGCACAAGCTGAAGGACTCTCGGTCTGATTAATGTTCTACCAGTGTGCCCCCCCACTTGGGGGGGGGACCCTACATTGGTACTAGTTATGAGTCAATGTGGTGTTTGGTTGGATGCCTTGTCATAATTTGCTACTAAAATGGAACGTATTGATACACCTGCTATCAGCTGCAGTGCTGTTTTGCTGTCATGGTTGCTTCCTTGTTCCCTGACTTCTGCTTTACAGTTCCCCATATAGCATCAGTGTCAAATTACGCCTCCATAAAAAAAGAAGAAAGAGAGCGAGCCCTCAGTTTGCATCTGTTGCTATTTTACAATGGCCGTTTTGCATTCTTCATTAAAAAAACAAAAACTGTCATTCTAATTTCAGTTGAGGATGCAAAATGGTTTGAGTGATGAAGGCGTTGATACTTGTGCTTGAATAAAGTATCTGGAAGTCAATCAAGCACGCCTAAAAACAGACTCATTAGTGTAGTGTATTTGATGGCTCTGGTAAAACCCCAGTTTGAAAAAAGTTGGGACGCCGTGTTGGATGTAAATGAAAAAGAGACCCTTATTTTATTCACAACAGCACATCACAAAAGGATTTGAGCTGCTCAGCAGTTCCGGGTCATCCTTATTTATTTTATTTTTTTTGGACGATAGACCCGATGGTTTGAAAGACCATGAAAAGGACATCTTGATGGGAACAAAAGCCTGTATTGACCTTTCAGATTGGGAAAAAAAAATCCTTTGTAAATGTGCAACTTCTAGATGCTCTGTTGTGAATAAAATATGGGTTTATTAGTTTTGCAAATCAATGCGTCCTGTTTCTATTCATATTTTTCACAGCGTCCCGGCCTTTTTTTGGAATCGGGGTTGTGCAGATTTCTTTTATGACTGACTTACTTTCACAGAGAAGCAGTTAAACAAAGATACATTTGATAGAAAACTCTTTTCTTTATTAGCCTCCTGTCTTCCTTTTATTGCAACGCTCCAAGACGTCGCTGTTAAGTGTGATTTGTAAACGATATGAAACAGTGTCGAGTGCATTAACTTAGTTTTGCCACATTGCGCTGCGACAGAGAGGTAAGTAAGATGTGTTTTAGATTCATTCGACACGCTCCTCATGATCCATCTGGCTTTATGCACAAACATGCTACACATGACTCCAGCTTTATGGTGAAGATTTGACCACTTATTCACATCTTGCTCTGTGTCTCTATTGTTCGGGGCTTATTTATTTATTTTTCTCCCCCCCCCCCACAGGGATGCAGATCAGATGAGCTCATCACATGATACTAATGTATCTCCCCCTCCACCCCCTTCTGTCTGCTGCCCCCACTCCACCCTCCCCCACCCCCTACTCCTCCTCAGGTCCAGGCCTGGCATTCATTGCCTACCCCAAGGCTGTTACCATGATGCCTTTTCCTACACTCTGGGCAATTCTCTTCTTCATCATGCTGCTGCTGCTTGGCCTCGACAGTCAGGTGAGCAGAAAGGTTAACTTTCGCACACGTGAAGCTGCTGGAGACGCCGGTCGCGCATGTACGAGCCGTTGGAAACAGACGTTGGACATTTAACTGCTTGTTGGTCGAGTTTGGAAGCATGTGTTCTTTGGCATATTTCATGTTTCGAGATGCAACTTTCTATGAATTTCTTTTTCTTTATAAAACGTGGAACAATGGTTGTTTTGTTATTAGTGAGAACGCTCGGGAACCAAGATGTTATGAAATTAAACTTTCTATATCAGTCCTGGGGCCAGACGCATGAATAATGTGCACAACCAAAACCAAATGTTTGCCGTTTCCTGCACTGAGAACGTGCGCGTTCCTCACATGGACATGCTTTTGAATTTTAAGTCTGAATTTTTGTACTGATCTTAAAGCGCTGCAGTGATGAATTATTACCTCTGACGCAGATGCAGAAGGTGGTGTTGAACTCTGGTACAAGCCAGAGAAAATATTTCCCAGCTTTAACTGGGTTGCTGAAGCTGTAGCCGTCTGAGACGGGGGGGATGGTGTGTAATCTCTGATTCCAGTTCTGGTTCAGACGCCATGTCATTTCTGGACTGGTCATTGTTGAAGATGTAAGCAATACCTCACATCTTCGTTTGTGGTTTGATCTGTTCCTGATGAGCGGCTTGCAGAAATTCGACCAATCAGAAGTAGAGCTAAGCGATTTTTATTGACTCTGCGATATATATCGATATTTTATTTCCTCAGAGAGTATTGATTTTTCAGCCGCGGGTATCAATAGTCTAAGCTTCTTTCAAAACCCCTGTATACCACCTTTAAAAGCTTACAAGCAACAATTTGCACTGTTTAAATAAATGAAAATATCTTTCTCAACACATCTTTTATTCATTTTGTCCAGCATTTGCAAGCTGCCTCTCAGCCATATAATGTGTAATTGATGCTTTCAGTGCAATTAATTCAAACAAAGTCATTGGAACACTCACAAGATGTCACCAAAATCACTTTGTCCCTTTAAAATCTTTCAGAAAATGATGTAAATGTAGATGATTATTGATATGTAGCGTAGCGTGAGCCGAATATCGTGTATCGTATCGTATCATGAGATTAGCTTATCGCTACAGCCCTAATCAGAATGGGCTTTAAGACGACATCGTCCTGTTTTTAGGACGTTGCATTATTTGATTCTTGATGGCTCTAAAGTATATACAAACTGGAGGTATGCCAGTGTAGAAGTACACTGATGAGGCAAAATTTGGCTGCAACTCTCCGTCTGATATGGAGTTGTCCATAAATATGAAACATTTGACAGTGAGCGTAACAGTTGTGAACGAGGCTGGCTGATCTTTCTGATAAGGCGAGAACATGCGTTAATCGTTCACGTCCTCTGATAGCAGACGATGAGCTTCCAAGGTGGATTTAGTGCACGGTTGTTTTATCGTGCTCCGTCTGTTCCTCCGTGTCTCCCTTCTGATCGTTTCCATGCAAAGCTACGTCAGGCTGTCGGATCATGAGCTGGCGGAGATTGCTCGTCACCCTGATTCTTCAACTGATGCACCTTTAGGTCTCCAGATTATGATCTGACCTCTGCAGGGTTCTTTGCTCTGAGTTTCCAGAGCTGATGACCTCTAACTTGTTTTCATTTAGTAGCTCCTTTTCTCTAGTTTGCTTTTTTTTTTCTTTTCTCAATCAATAGTTTAAGCGTGGGAGTATTTGCATGCATGTCCGTACTTTTGTGCAAGTTTCATGCATCTGGTCTTTCTCGAAGGCCTCCTTAACGTGCCTCTGTGCTCTTCTGCAGTTTGTGGAGGTGGAAGGGCAGATCACATCACTGGTGGATCTGTATCCGTCCTTCCTAAGGAAGGGTTACCACAGAGAGGTCTTCATCGCTATCGTCTGCTGCATCAGCTACCTGTTTGGACTCACCATGGTTACCAAGGTGACGATGCCGCAAAGCCATTCATCAGTATATGAAAGCAACAATAAAACCCTCGTCTTTCGCGACCGCCACACTTCTAAAATTATATACACGACGCGTCTTGATGAATGCACGTATGCAGTACACGCTGACGTCGTTTCAGGCTCTAAACACTGTGAACAACTGCTATTAGCGTTAATCCCCTGAGGAATGATGGTGGGCTATTTATACTGTCGAGTCATGAGAATTTCCCTTCCATCTTCTGGTATTAATAGTCTCAGTACAGTAGACCTAATTTAGATTTTCCAAATCATTCTCTTCTGTTTCTGTTTCCTTTTCACCACTGCTTTTTTTTTTTCCCTCTGGAGTTTGATTTGATGCCATTTTCCTTTTCTCCAAACTTAAAAACCTGACTTGTTCTGGAGCAACAAACCCCTAGTTGTCAACTTTTGTAACGCTGCCATCGCGGCACGGCTCCGGTGCTTTACGAGTGCTGCTCCGTGGCCCGGAGGCGACTCATGCAGGCGCCCCTCCACGTTTCCCCGTGTTTCCTCGCGCCTCATGCAGAGTGAAGGGTCCGAGGTATGAATTGGCGTGGTCCTTCAAAGAAACATCGTTTTTAGGGAACACCACACCGTACGGTGAAATGGCACTTCACCAAAGTTGAACGTTTAAATGGTTGGATCATCAGCTTAAACACTGGTAAACTTTTAGACCGGTGATTCCCAAAGTGTGGGCCGCGGCCCCCTGGTGGGCCGTCGTAGTACCGCAGGTGGGCCGTGAGAGGTCATTAAAATTAAACAAATATGTTTTAAATTCTCCATCTTTTTTTAAATATGTTTTTAATTACTGTAAAATATTCATGACATTATTAAAAAAAAACATTATGAAGTAATAAAACAAACCAGTTAAGTTATTCTATTGTCATCTTAACTTAATATGACAAGAGTCACCTATTTGTTGACTCTAACATTAAAATCGGATCATAGCTTCTAGTTCTGTATGTTGATCACAGTTGATGAGAGGTTTGGGTGGGCCGTGGATATTTTTCACATTTCAAATTGGGCCGTGGTATTCTGGGGTTTGGGAATGGCTGTTTTAGATGATAAAAATAAAATAAAAAGCTTTTCAGAACGGTAGGGCCGACATCGTCGACTACGACAAATATGCTGTGAGTAAAAGATTGTTGTGACTAGAAAAGAAAATGATTAGAGAGTTTTAAACTGGGACCTGCTTGGTAATGTATGTTGTGAAGAGTAAATTAGACCCTTGAGGTTTATCTTTCTATATGGTTTAAAATAGTTTCTGATCATCAATTAACTCAAATTTCTCCACTTACTCTCTTAACTCTGAGATCTCCAACATCCTTCTTTTCTTCATCCACTTCTGTCCTCAGCGTCCTCTCAGACCTCCACTCTCTTGCCCTTATTTCTTTCCGCCTCTCTCTCTCTCAGCTTCCATCGTTCCCATGACATTTTTTTTTTGTGGCTGCAGTGGCCTGATTCGTCTTCAGGATTCCCATGATTTGAAGTTTTCACGTTGAGCGCACACGTGAGGACTCTGAGGCCCATACGGCTTTGAAGTGAGCGCCAGCCGCTTACTTCAAAGCCGTACGTCTTCTGTGATTTTTCTTTTTAGCGGCTGTAGAGAATCACGCGTAGAAGTTCTGCTCCAAAGCGAAGCCACCTTCCCGCACAACGACTGCACACACATGAAGCTACAGAAATGCGGGTTCACAGGTGTTGCTGAAGAAGAAATGACCTGAGCGCCACCTGAGGAAAATTGCCGCTCTAAACTGATCTGTGCTTGTCTTTCTGCAGGGTGGCATGTATGTTTTCCAGCTGTTTGACTACTATGCAGCTAGCGGTGTGTGCCTTCTGTGGGTGGCATTCTTTGAATGTATAGCTGTTGCCTGGGTTTATGGTGAGTAACAAGTGACACTGTACACATGCTGAAAAAAAAACGCTTGTTTCTTAACCGTTTTAGTCGTTCCGGGCCGGAGTCATGCGTTTACGTATCCGGATGCTCCTTCGCTGGTTGGTGGGGATGCCACGATTCACTCAACTCACGATACACTTTGAATCACGGTTCAGGGTTCACGATACAATTCCAATCATGTACAACACAAAATTAATTTACAGGAAAATTACTGTTTTTTTTTTCTTTTACACAAATCTAACCTTTTCCTTTTTAACAGCACTGTAGTATTTCTCTTATGCTCTTTTCAATAAAGTAGATTAAAACTAGCAGGAAATGACAAAAAAATGGTATCAGTTCCCCCCCCCCCCCACATCCTCTTTATAACTGCATAGCAAATGACTGGAAAGTGGAAACGGTTTTATCATCCCTCAAATCTGTCATCCTGTTTTTATTTATTTATCTTTTTTTTACAATAGGTCTACTGCCCTCTTTTCAATAAATTAGTACAGTCTCAAGATTTTTTTTCTTTTTAGTACTTAACAAGCCAACTTTACTGATTCTTGTCCGCCATGTTACCTCTACTCTTCAATCGTTTCTCTGTTCTTCTTTGCTGAAAACAGCCTATAAGTTTAACTCAAGAGTTAATCCTTTGTGTTTATGCTGGAAATCAACATTTTGTATATCTTTAGTAATGTTAAAATGAACCGTTTTCTTAGGTCCGGAAAACCGCTAGCGTTATCGTGCTAGCTCGTTAGCATACGTACATTAGCATGGTAGCTACATCTATTTTTTGGATGCATTTTAATTTATGTGACTTGTTTGTGTTTATTTCAGTTTTACAAAATCTCACTGGCTGATGAAAGAGTTGCCAATAAAGCTCTTAGAAGAGGATACAAAATGAGTCTTCTTTAGTAGGCATGTTAGCTACCTGTTTGGCTGCACTGGGAAGCAGTGAGGGCAGAATAGGCATTGAACAGAGTGTATTTTAACTCGAGTGCCCCCTCTGCTGGCCTGGAGGCTGCATCGCGATTCGTGGCTTAATAAAATCAATTGAATTTGTATTAAAAATTGATTTAAATCGATTTTTTTTTTTTTTTTTTTCAAAAATCGTGGCATCCCTACTGCTTGGACATCCAGTTTTCTTGCTTTTAGGAGCGAACTGCTGTAACTATGGCCTCTGAAATGACCTCGTTAGGCCGCCCAGTCACCTGCCCGCCTCATTTTCTCTTCCGTCATGACTTTCTCAAGTCTCTAATGTCCAACGCAGCTCTTTTACCTCAATTAAATTAAAACTGATATTTTAGCATGATGCAGTCATGCATCAATGCAGTTCTTTGTGCTGCTTTTAAATTTACTTTATTCCATTACAGTTGTAGAATGCTGTCTTTGTGCTGTTTTAATGAATTGTACATTTGTAGTAAAACTAATACAAAATACAAGGAAAATAAATAAAACTTTCAGTGAGAAGACATGTGTTTATGTTGTGTTCAGACAGAACCGGGGGTCCGCGACCCCTAGGGGGGCCGCGGAGGTACTGCAGGGGGTCCTCCAACTTAATAATTTGAGACTTGGGGGGAAAAAAAAAAAAAAAAAAAAAAAAAAAAAAAAAAAATATATATATATATATATGTATATATATATATATATATATATATATATATATATATATATATATATATATATAGATATATATATATCTATATATATATATATATATATATTATATATATATATATATATATCTATATATATATATTATATATATATATTATATTATATATATACCAGGCAGTTCTAAATATATAACTGCCTGAAGTTAAACGTTTCATTGTTGGAAAATAACAATAATAGAAAATATTGTCTCATACCAACTAATAATAATAACAATAATAATAATAATGATATGCATGAAAGTTTTATCAACCATAAACACATGTAAGCTAATAACCCAGTCAGGAATTGGTTAATAAGGTGAAATAAGCAGAGTAAAATACATCTAAAAGTTATTATAAGCCAGGCTTAAAATGTGACACATTAAAAAAAAGGGGGGGGGGGGGGGGGGGGGGTAAGAATTACAAGCAGGGGTCCCTGCTCTGTTTTTCTCTCATCCAAGGGGTCCCTGGGCTAAAAAAGGTTGAAGACCCCTGGTTTAGAGCATACAGAATGTACCGCTGAGCTCAGCTTCGACCACATTTCCGTTTCCCGTGTGACACACAGTTGACGTGCCGTGAATAACCCTGCTGTGATGTCACCCTGACATTTCCTGTCGCTGAGCATTTTTGCATTTTTGTTGTCTTTGCAGGCGTTGATAATTTTTATGATGCAATTGAGGACATGATTGGCTACAGACCAAATCCTTGGATGAAATGGAGCTGGACTGTTGTCACTCCTTTACTGTGCATGGTACGGCATAAAATGACTCTTTCCCTGAAATATGTTTGATGGAAAAAAAAAAAAAACATTCTGTAGATATTTTCTTAAATGGCCGGATCCAGAAATATTCTGAACGGAACTGAACCTTGTCCATTTGCAGGGGTGCTTTATCTTCTCTTTGGTCAAATACAAGCCACTGACGTACAACAAGGTGTACCAGTACCCTGACTGGGCTGTTGGAATAGGCTGGACTCTGGCCTTGGCCTCCATGATCTGCATCCCCATGGTGGTCGTCATCAAGATCATCCGATCCGATGGCCCGCTGATTGAGGTGGGTGGCCCTGGCCGTGAGGCTGGAAAGTCAGTTTTCTTATTTACTGACGTGCTCTGCATCTTCACTGCTGTGCTTCCTCTTTCTCCCCGTCCTGCAGAGGATCAAGGCAGTGGCGGCCCCGGCCCGCGGAGGGGCCAGCTCTCGTCCTGCAGACCACCGTGGCCCCAAAGAGCTGACCTACCCGCTGGACCCCAACGGGAACAAGGGCCTCCAGGCCCCCACCCACACCATCGTTGAAACCATGATGTAAAGGAATGAGGCGGAGGCTCTCCATGAGATCGCTCTCCTCTCCTGTCGTGTCCTCTAAAAAAAATGCTTTTAAAACTAGCTAACTAGTCCGTCTCTGTCTTTCTGGTGGACTCATAAGGGTTTGAAGAAGAAAAAAAAAAAGAAGTTCATGTTTCAAATCTTTTAGAAACACTTCGGGCATACTTTGGTGTTGGTGGTTTTCTGAAGTGGGCAGCGATCACATTTCAAATCTATTTCCGAGCTGCCCGCGAGCAGTTTTTCTCCGCGATTTAAATAGTTTTCATGTGACTCCGCATCCCCGAAGTCTGGTAAATTGGCACCGGGCCCCTGGCCATGGACAGGCTGACGTCTGTTTGCTCCGCAAGCCACTTTTCCAGATAATCAGTCGTTTGTTCTGCAAAGTGGTCGACTCTTGGAATCAATCAGTGTTTTGTAGTCGTGTTAAAAAGGTGTTGGAGGATCTCATTTCCGCCTGTGGTACCGTCTCTGGGGTGCATCTATCTGAGAGGGTGCGCCGTGGGGTACCAGTTTGGCTTGTTCTGGTCCAGTAGAGGCACCGTCGAGATGCCGCTTTTAAACCTATCGTATTTCATTCACAAGAAGCGAGGCGTTTTTCTGGGAATCTGATGGCGTTCCGGTCAAACGAAAGCCAAGCCCGTCGCGCGTTGGTATCAATCCGGTCAAATCTAACTCTGGTGTCGGGCGTGGGCAAAACGGACAAATCAAAAAAAAAAAAAAAAAAAAAAAACAGACACAAGGCTGTGCCACCAGAGTTACGTGCACGTCACATGTTAAAAATGTTAAAAAAAAAAAAACAAACAGAAAACATTGTTACAAGCATAATCCGCAAACTTCCTCATTGAGGTGAATTTAAAAAACAACAACCAAAAAGCATAATTACCTGGAGGTTAGAAGCTAATGACCCTTGTTAAACCAGAACCCTTTTATTCTGAATGCACCTTAGCTCAAATTTTCCCATCTTCCCAACTCTCAAACTGGAGAACTTGAAAACCAGCACTAAGGTGAAGTCAGGGAAACCGATTCCTGCACGAGAGGTTTCTGAGAGGATTTGAAGTGTGAAGGTTGAACCTTTTGAGTGTGTTGTCTGTGGCGTACTGTACAGTAGTAGCTATCAGTCTATCTATATCTCTTTCTCTGACCTAGACCAGTTTACAGTACATTAGTGACTGCACTAGGCACTCTTGGCTTCAAGTTTCGGATTGAATCTGTTTCATTTGCTGCAGAGGACGTTTTTATTATTATTGTTAGACTTTTCCTCTGTCAGTGTTTAGATTTTTTTTTTTTTATTATTATTACTGTTATTGATATTCGCCATCGAATTACTGTAGTTTTACATAGAAGAAGGAACACTTTTCACCTGGTAAAAATACTAAGCTGTTATACAAACATTCATTTACAGTGGCAGCCATCGTAGTCCAGTGTTCATTCCTTCAGCCTTGTTCATTCTGCGTTTTATTTCTTCTGCATCGCTCAAACGAACGCACCTGATTAACTTCCCACAAACACTTTGGAGTGGGTCAGTTCTTCAGTGAGGAGTTTGATGTTTCTACAGTGGCTCTGTCTGCAGGTCTGCAGGTCTGCAGGTGTTGGGAGGTTTAGAGCTTCTTCGTTTTTTTTCTTTTTTTTTTTAAATACCGGGGGACAACTTGGACAAATTCAGCCATCATGTTACGAATAACAATGCGATAAAACGCGCTCATGAGGAAGTTAATTAATATTCTCGTTGACAAATCGTGACAGAATGAAGCAGCAGATGGTTTTATACCAGTTTTACTGGTTTTATTCCAGTTCAGGGGTGGAAACCAGGCTCGCTGCCACCGTAGCTCATCCTTCTAAAGGGGCTGCAGCTTCGGGTTTCTGGTAACGTCACCTGTCAAAGTCTGAGGTGGACAGCAGTCGACCTGCGGTCACGTCTCAGGTGGCCGATCGCCAGCTGCTCAGTGCGCTCATTATCTCCCAGACTGTCAAGAGTCAGAATGATTTGAGCAGAAATGAACTTCAGAAATACCCGTGAGGACACAAACGTCTCCTCAGTGTTGTGTTTTTTTTGGGTTTTAGTCTGCCTAATCCAGCAGAGTGATGAATTTGTCCGCGAGAATAAAATAACTTACTTATTGATTTTTTTTTTGTCTTTCAAATGTTTTTTTTTCTTAAATTGCACTCTTGGTATTTAACATTAAAAAAAAAAGCAAAACTGCTGAAGAGAGCTTCACAAGCTGATGTGAACGAGCATTTTACAGTTTTAAAAAGCTTGAACTTCTTTTTCTGGCTCCTAAACGTTGAATTCATCATTTGGGGTCATTTGTCACAGCAGCAGTAATTAAAATGACATTTGACACCTCAAGAAGACTTTTAAAAGACATTCAAATGATGGCCTGAATTCAAATTGAGCCCATCCAAAGCCAAAAATGAACGGAGAATAGTCGTTAATGTAATGCACTTTTATCGGTGTATCAGATGCTTCTATCAAAGTATAAGCTACCTGTCCTTTCTCTTAAAACACCTCTCCTTTCTTCTGTTTCTTCTTCATTGTAAGAGGCACACACATGACTTTGTTGAGTTGCTGCCATGGTGAAATTATTTTATTTTATCCCCCCCTTCCTCTTGGCAGTCCCAACAAAAGCATTCAGCACATTCATGATGGTGACGAGGGGCCATACTGTCGACGATGTGAACCGTTAACGGCCGTCGAGCCCGTTTTTCATTAGCCTGTAGCTCCCAGAAAGTCTTACTACAACTGTAGTGATCAAACCCACCAAGTCAGTTTAATCACAACCACAGAGAGCAAAAATACCCTACGTGAGGGGTTTTTCTCTTTTAAATATTTTAAATTGGTGTAATTTGGGTTCATATCAAACGAGGCCTTTTTTCAGACACCTCCCCCCGTTGAAATATCAGAAAACTGTCGAGGCGGGAGGCGGGAGGCGGCATCGTGTCCGAGCGCCTCGTTACATGTTTCGCCTCGGCTTACATCTTTCTTTATACTCAACTTCAAATAGAATAAAGTAGTTTTATCATTAAAAGGGATTTGTGAAACCAAGTCCGCAGCAGACATCTATTTTCATACAACTTTTTTCCTATACGAGTCGTCTTTGTACAGTCGAGCTGCCAGTTAAAAACGCAGATTCAAAGCTTAATTTTATTCATAGCTATTGTACAGATCTGGTTCTCGGTTCCTGCGGGGGATCTTCGCACAAGAGTTGCGAGAAAGAGATGAAATGAAATTGACAGATGACCCGAGAAGATGGAGATCCTGCGTCTCCTCGGTGGTCTCGTTTTTGGTTCTGATTTGGTGATCGTCACGGTTCTCGAGAGATGAGAAGGAACCGATCGCTAATCGTTGGCTAGTGCTGAGATCCTTCGTCTTGCAGGAATACACAGACCAGAGATCATATCTAATGCAGTCCTTTAACGCTTTATTTTGCCTCGTTTTTTTTTTTTTTTTTTTTTTTTTGGTGTATATTTACAGTTTACCAGCCCTTCTGCCTTCGTACACTCCCAGTGTCGGTTCGCCTTCATAAACCACGTGTTAATCGAAACATAGCGATTTTTTTTTCTTTTCCTCAGCTGAGTTTTTCAGAGAAATGAAGCATTAGCGATGCACAAGTTTTTACAGCCGAATGTTAAATGTGAAAGTCACCTCTGGGTGAATGTAAAAGTTTCTGAAGATTTATTTTTTAGCTTATATAAAAATAATTTTACTCTTTATTTTTATTGATCTTGTTCTGTTGAGTTATACATTTTCTTTTTCTTTTTTTATATTTAGTTTTGATTGTGTCTGTCACATTTGCCTTTTGTATTCCAAATATAGTGTATTTGAAACCTCTGTGACATGTACGACTATCAATCCAGAAAAGAAACACACACACAAAAGCTGAGATTTATAACTTGCAATACTTTTTGTTAAAAAAACAAAACGAAAAAAGACACCTGAAAACACTCAGGCTTGTTAATTATCAAAACCACCTGTGAAGTCTCTTAAAGATTTCAGGGTCCGTTCAGAGTAAAACCCACCTCTGAATCTGTTAGTGTGGCAACAAAACCAAATTAAACCATTTTTCCATCAAAGATCTGCTGGTTTGAAATGCACTGAGATAAATTATTACATTTTGTCAAACTGAAGGAAGAAAAAAAACATAAAAAAAAAAAAACAAAACAAACTTTTTAAAAATGATTTTATTATACTTTCCGTGTGTAAGTGATGATGCAGCAACACTGCCACAACGCCCACCGTTTTCTATTCATCACAGCACTTCTGTTGCTTCAAGAAAAAAAAAGGAAAAAAAAAAATTCAGGCAGCTTACCAAAACGCCACAACCAAAGTTCTAACTTCTTATAAACATCAGTGATATCTGCAAAATCTAACCAGTACATTTATACATTTTGTAAGTCTACTTTGATTGTTGTGATGGAACAAATGCTTTGGAATAGTGTTTTTTATTTTATTTCTTTTTGAATCTGCCCTTCTGCAAAAGCAGTAAATCCAATAAAAACCATATTCCATATCAGATGTTGCCTTGTTCTTTATTTTATTACACATCTGCAGCTTCTACATGCTGTTTAACCCTTCAACGTCTAAGGCACCCCATCGGACACTCGTGGACACTCCACTGATCCATGTTTCCAAATGGGAACAAAAGGGAATCAACAACTGCCAGTTAACGTCATTTACTTCGACTATGCAGAAATATGGGGTTGAGGGTAACCAGTTCCTCCAATATGAACTGCTCTCTAAATAAGTGAAGGACTGATTAAAATCAGAGGTCAAAGTAAGGTCACCTCCACCTCGGACAGTTTAGAAGTGCCCATGATGCACTTGGCTTGCTCTCATAACCCTGATTTCTGGATTCAAGTCTCTTAAGACCACAAACTCACACATTTTGTGGCTGAATCAATGTAAAACCATCCACCGGAGTGGCATCGCTGCTGAGGGGAGTTTGGGAAGATGATGAACAATGATGAATATGTCTGTGAGAACGGGCTGGTTCCTCCTCCATCACTAGACCTCACCAGGTCCAGCTCTGCTGTTCTTGGCCGGAAGAAGAAAGCTTTTTTAAAAGAATATGAATGGTTTTATCTTTCATTTTCATCGCCGACCTGTAAGAGTTCATTTGACAGATGGGTAGAGCTTTTGTGTCTTTTATGTCCCTGAATGACGTGGAGCTCCTTCGTGTGCACGTTTTACATCTTCCACACTGACGGATCCAGTCGAGGTTTGAACCAGACCTGGCTGATCAGTGCACCAACTCAGACACAAAAACCACTCCACAACCTTGTAATAAAGATAAGGTTAAAAAACTGTTAAATCAATTACTTGCACAAGTCTAAAGATGCAGTTAAAGCTGTTTTGAAGACATCCTGCACTAAAATGCTAAAATGAGGTGTTCAGAACATGCAGCTGTTTGCATTCGTCTACCTGCCACATGAGACAAACACCCGGATGGTGCGCTGCTTCCAGGAAAACCTCCGGGTTGCAACTGACAACAGCTGCATCCCATAATGCAATGGGCCTCTCCAGCAGTTATGGTACCGCTCTTATGGTTACACACTACGAGTTATTTCAAATTCGGCTTTTTTAACAGATTTGTGTCTTTTGGCATTGGTCAAGACTCAGGCTTTTGGAATGTTGGAGGGGAAAAAAAAAACAAAACAACAAAGTCCAGAGTTCCAGCCCGGGCCACAAACAGAAACTCAAAAACAGCTCCACAACGGAGCTGAAGATGGTCAGAGTTTGATGCAGCAGAGTTTACTCCGAAACAGGAGGCGAGCCGAGTCCGCCAGCTCCGTGAACTAGAGGAACAGCGCTGCTGCCTCACAGCAGGAGGGTTCCTGTTTCGAGTCCCGGCGGGGACCTTTCTGTGTGGAGTTTCCATGTTCTCCCCCTGCCTGCATGGGTTTTCTGCAGGTGCTCCGGCTTCCTCCCACAGTCCAAAGACTTATCTCCCAGGTTAAATTGGTGATTCTGACTTCCTCACAAGTGTGTGGTTGTTCGTCTACCTGTGGCCCTGTGATGGACTGGTCACCTGTCCAGGTTAGGGGTGTTGAAAAAATAGATTTGGCAATATATCGCGATTTTCGGCCACCCAATAAAATATTGATTTTTCAGCTCCTAATATCGATTTTTTAGGAAAATTTTATTCTATTCATTTTATTTTATTTATATAATACATGTGCAAAAACAGATAATAAACAATAAATAGGTTGTTTTGAAGCAAATAGTTTTGACTCAATTTGTCCTCTGAATGATCAATATCATCTGATGAACATATACAGCAACTTGATTTTTCATCTCTACTTTTAATTTTGATATTAGCTGGGTAGAATATCGCAATATATCGTGATATCGCAATATCGTATTGTGCTGAGCCACAATCATTTTGTTGGATTTTGTTTGTAGACTTTTTTTTTTTAATAAAAACAGGATGACATTAATGCCCTGGCAGTGGCAATAAGCTTTTTTTTTTTTTTTTTTTAAGATGAGATTTACACTAAATATGTGTTACTGACAAGTGCTGATGTTAAAAGTGTTTGAACAACAAATGTTAGGGCACTTTAGTTCATATGGCAGCAGAACATTTCAATAAAAGTGCATTTTACACTACTTTTGAATTAATTATTTGATTTTGTGTATACACTGCGATTAATCGTGATTAATCAAGGAAATAATGCAATTAATCACGATTAAAAATTTTAATCGTTGCCCAGCTCTAATCGTGACCCAAGTATCATGATACATGTCGTATTGCGAGGTCCTTGCCAATACCCACCCCTAGTCCAGGTGGACCCCTGCCTCTCACCCACAGACTGTTGTATGCTAACAACATCAACAGAAGCCGTCTGTTCTTCTGCAGTGAGCTTGATCACAACAGCGTCATGTGATGCGTCTGTGTGATATCATTCATCCGTGGTAAATGGTGCGCCTCTCTTCCTGCGCACCTGTGAGGAGCTGCTGCCATTGGCTGGTTTGAACGGTGGCCCAGGTGGTTCCTGTGAGCTCACCACCTTCTCTTCTTCTTTCCCAACAGCGCCAGCCTTTGTTGTTGCGTCCAAGTTGTGTTTGGTAGTAAATAATCTGATGAGAAAGTCTCTGTGAACTAGGAACTGGGTGAGTAATCTTCTTTTCACTACATGAAGAGTATATTTAGCCAACTCGTTGGTGTTAATCTTTCCAGCCTGTGATTCCCCAACAAACATAGATCAAAGCAGTCGGCTAAGCTTCTAAATAAAAAAATGGGAAAAATACAGTTGGGAGAGGGGGAAAAAAAGAAAAAAAAGTGAAGTCTCTGCTGAGTTAAGACTTAAAAACAAAAACAATGGCAGTAAGCAGCTCTGAGAAGCCACCGAGTCTACGGTTGAGGGAATATTTTGACCCAAACATCCGTTGCACAGCCGGGGGGGTAAAGGCTCAGACATACTGGTGATTAATCGAGGCTGGGTACTGAACACAGTTAATGTTCCCAGACTGCAATGTTTCCTCAATAACTCATGAGCTTGTTTTTGTTTTGGGTTTTTTTTGTCCTAAGAAATCAACTCACTATTCCCATGACAGCGTTTTACATTCAAATGTGAAATATCTTGTTTATGCTTCAGAGATGACAGAGGGGTATTCCCGGGACGCTTTGACTCACAAACTGTGTCGTAAAGAGCTCAAAATCACAAATCTTTGGTTTAAATTTATCTTGATTGATGAGTCTTTCTTAGAAATGTGGTGCACAAAAACAACCATAATTATTATGATCGTTATGACTGTCATGTGACCCGTCACAAGAGCATTTATGGTGCTGAAAGCTTGATCCTGATGCAGAGGAGGATGATGGTTACTGCTGTTGTTCTTAAAGCGTGCACTAATATTTCCATTCACTGCGTCTGCCATATCCAGGAATAGATTTTTCTCTTGAGAATTCCTCTCTCCATCTCATCCGTCTCAGTTTGCTGGTGTTTTTAAGGTCATTGTTTGATTTTTTTTTTTTTTTTTAAGTCTTACGTTCTACAACTTAAAATAGCAGAAGGATGTGGTGTGGAGGAGAAAGTTGGATGATGTGGAAAGTCAAATGAAAGCAGTTATTGGTGGGAAACCAATACTCTCCATACATTTTTTTTTTTTTTTTAATTTTCTCCAAAAACACTGCAGGTTGTTTCCAGATTGCAGCTGTGGCCCCTTGTGAGCAAGCTAAATAATTTTAAGTGTTATTAACGATGCGGTGGTGAGTACAATTAAGAACTAGAAAAGCACTCGGAGAGCGCAGACCTCCGCCAAGCACAACAGTTCCCCCATATAGCGATTTACAGATTGCGATAAAGTCCACCTTCTGGATCAGATCCGGATCAGCCTTTAAAATTTGATGGAGGTTCCCATTGTCAATACCTGAGTTAAATTTCATGAGTTTTGGGCAATAATTAACAGAGATATTGGTAAACGCCGGCAAAAACATTACCTCCTTGGCGGCGGTAATAAACCCAACTTATATCACCGGCACCACGTTCCCGTCACAAGTGGGTGAGCGTTCAAACAGCAAGGCTCTACTTGGACCCGGTGAGCACAGAGAACCGGCTCGTTCTGTTGTTCATTGCTCTCAGCTCATTCAGGCTCCTGGCTTCATCTTCTTCGTCTGTGTTGCCTGTCCTTTCCATTCCCAGAAACCAGCCTTTAGAGTCGCCCGGGTTGTGGAGGTGACAGAGTTTTGGGAGAAAACTGACAGTTTTGATGGTTTAAAGGCTTATGTGACTCCTCACGCTCATTATTAAAGCCACTCTATGTAGCAGTACCACCAGTGGCCACTGACAGCGCTGTGCTAATGAGTGGGGGCTGTCCGGCACCTTTTGTGATACCGCTCTCTGCCACTGCCATCAGGACCCTGGTGCCAACCATAAAAGGAGCCCATGACCCCTTGGACATACTGGTCTCATCTCGCTTCTAAACGGATCACGTCTTAGGGCCAGGAATGGAAATTTGATACCTCTATTGATTGAATGACTTCGATACCACCAAGCGCCGAAAAGCTTCACGTCATTTGATAGCTATTTTCGATGCCTTCCAGCGCCACCACCACTCTGCGCACCACCACTCTCCACTTGTGTAGGCATAAATTCCAGATGTTCAGCTTGGTACCGGCTGACCGTCTAGCTCTGTGAGCAGGTGTTATGCAAATATTGTAAAGAAGAGCTGGGAATGACATAGAAGCTATCGGCTACAAGGTAAGCTTCGCCACTGGGGGGCCGGGGAGCCCTGATGAGAAATGGGCTGGAGTGTTCAAATATCCGCAAGAAGCTGTTCAACATATCTAACAGTCGCTATCTCATTTGGAGATTCTCATAGATGCCTTTTCAGGTCAGGCCCTGCACACATCGAAATTGGTGGAGACTGCATGATGATCCAAGATGCAGAGGCAAGAAATTTAAAACTACCTGTACAACCGACTGGTAGCAGAGAAGCAGAAGACCTCTATGACCTCTCCAGGAGCAACAACATAAAGATCCCACAGGATGGCAGCACTGAGGTCTCCGGTGTACGACCATCCATCCATCCATTATCTATACCCGCTTAATCCTATGTAGGGGTGTGAAAAAAAAAATTGATTTGGCAATATATAGCGATTTTCGGCCCAATATATCGATTTTTCAGCTCCTAATATTGATTTTTTAGGAAAATACTTAAATGTGCAAAAACACTAATAATAAACAATAAATAGGTTGTTTTAAAGCAAATAGTTTTGACTCAATTTGTCCTCTGAATGATCAACATCATCTGATGAACATATACAGCAACTTGATTTTTCATCTCTACTTTTAATTTTGATATGAACTGGGTAGAATATCGCAATATGTCGCGATATCGTGATAACATCGTATCGTGTTCCAAGTATCTTTATACATATCGTATTGTGAGGTCCTTGCCAATACTCACCCCTAATCCTATGCAGGGTCACGGAGATCTGCTGGAGCCTATCCCAGCTCTCTTCAGGTTAAAGGCAGGGGTACACCCTGGACAGGTCACCAGTCCATCGCAGGACCACATGTAGACGAACAACCACTCACACTCACAATCACTCCTACGGGAAATTTAGAACCACCAATTAACCTGACATGGATGTCTTTGGACTGATGGAAGAAGCCGGAGGAAACCCACGTAAGCACGGGGAGAACATGGGAACTCCACACAGAAAGACCTGCTGAGGTTTGAACCAGGAACCTTCTCGCTGTGAGACAACAGTGCTGACCACCAAGCTGTCTAACAGTTCACCTTGATTATTAAGTCTTTTTTTTAGCATTTATACCATTAAATATCTAATGTTTAAGACCCTACTGAAGTAGTATTTTATACAATGAAGTTCTGCAATGCACATCCCACTTTTTATACGGGTTTGCTGCTGCTAAGATACAAAGGAGGGAGGAGAAGTGTGGGTGTTGTTGATGGTCTTGTCACTGAAGGGTCTGTTCAGTCTTCACAGGCTTCGTTCCCACCCGTCTGCTGCTTGGTAGTTTTCCACTTCTGTGTTGAAATGAACAGCGTCTTCAGTGGAAATGTGGGACTCTTGTCTTCTCGCATCAAATTTGTGTATCAGTTTTACCCAGGGGAATTACGCATACACAGCGGTATAGAGAGGATTTAAAGTACTTACACATGTTACCGCCGGGGGACGCGAGCGCGCACGGACGCGCGTGTTGGACTTCTTACATAACACCAGGCGCTTGGGGATAATTAAGTCAGCAGAGGCAGAATGTACAGTGTACACACATACCGAAAAAAAGACTGTTACTTGGCAGAGTCGGAGGGGGAAAAAAATCCACGTGTACACAGAATTTGAAGCACAGGATAGGAACATTCATGTAAATGTGTCTATGCCACCCATCGGCATAAAATGCCTCTTTGCACAAAAGCTAGCATTTGTGCAAAACAAGCTAGAAGTGTATTTTATAGGTCTAGAGGTTTATTTCAGCGTTTAGGCTGGAAACTTTTACATGTGAAGTTTATAAGGATCAGTCTGTCTTAGTGAAGGCATTTTAGCTTGATCCTAACCTTTGACACAACCTGTGAAGTATATATTCTATAACCAAGTCTTGACCCTTAAAGTTAGAGTTGAATTAGGCTGATGGTTGAAGCTAAGGAGCATGGGAATACATTTTGTCATTAGATATCCAAATGTGGCCATTAGCCTCTCATTTGTTCCAGAAAAAAACCCTTAAATTCGTACCTGCAAAAAATATTGATGACCTCAGACACATCAAAATACCCGTCAAAGGCAGTGACAGACAGTTTTCTGGGGAAAGGTCCTACTCTACTGAACCTTACAAGCCCAACACCAACATTTAAAGCAAACTTCTAACATGCTTTGCCACCGTGTTGCCTCCTGTTTTAAAACCCTCCTGATACATGTGGGAACTGAGGAACCCAGTTGCTGCAGTTGCGGGAGAGGAATGTTGTTCCATTCCCGTTTGATATAAGAGCGTCGAGCAGCTCCACTTCGAGTCCCGGGTCGTCTTTGTTGCATCTCCCGTTTCACGATGCGCCGAATGCTTTCGGTTAGTTCCCCGTCCTCTTAGTCTGGAGGATGCCGAATCCATGGTTTCTAAAGAGAATCTCAAGTTTTAATTTGTCTGACCGCAGGACAGCTTTTCCATTTAGCCTCGACCCATCTTAAAAGGGCGCCGGCTCTGAGAAGACGGCGGCATTTCTGGATATTGTGTTGTGAATGATGGAGCTTCAGCTGGCGTTTGTGCTCTTGGACAGCGATTTCCAGAAGTGTTCCAGAGATTTCATCACAGAATCACACTGGCTTTTAATACGATGTGGCCCGAGGGCCCCAAGTTATATCTAATTCATTAAACCCATAATTAATTAGGGCAGGGGTGTCAGACTCATTTTCACTGAGGGCCACGTCAGCCTCGTGGTTGCTGTCAAAGGGCCAAGTTGACAGCATGAATGTAACAAAATGCAATATAAATCAAAATAAATTATTTGTCCTCTGAATGATCAATATCATCTGATGAACATATACAGCAACTTGATTTTTCATCTCTACTTTTAATTTCAATATTAACTGGCTAGAATATTGCAATATATCGTGATAATATCGTACCGTGACCCAAGTATCATGATACATATCTTATTCCGCGGTCCTTGCCAATACTCACCCCTAATAAGCAGTCTGTGGAAAAACACACTGCCCCCTCAATGCTGCCGAAGGACTGAAGAAGGTAATAGCTCCTGAGCAGATGCAGCTGACTGAAAACATTTCAGAAAAGCAGATGCCTTGTCTTATTTTTTTTACTAAACTGCAGTTTTCAGGGGTGCAATAACTGTCAAAGACATCAGATCACGGAGGAGGAATTCTTATCCGTCTGGTCTGGCAAATAACACGTAATAATTTGTTCAGGTGGTGGTGGGACGTCTGCTTGCCGTTCTGGTGGGATGCCAGACGTTGCATTTCACGGAGGAAGTATCAAAAAGTTGCATTTGCTCACATTGGGTTGGTGAATTCACACGGTACCTCGCAGTTTAGCTTGACCGGAGTAAATTCAGAAATGTTTAACTGACAAATGTGTTAATAAAAGCTGTTGGCCCATCATGCCAACAGCACAGAACGGGATGGTCACAGATGGTCGACAGTGATCCCGTTCACCAGTTCACCAGTTTACCAGTTTAGATGTGGAACTCTTACTGGTAACTGGTAGAGATGGGTGATACTGGGAATTTTGGTATTTATCCAATACCAAGTAAATACAGGGCCAGTATCGCCAATACCGATACCAATACCAATACTTTTTCATATTAAGCTTAATCTATCATGAACTTTTGTGATTTTTGTCTTTGGATTATTTTGTTAAAGCCAAGAATAGAATTTCGTTAAACTTTAAGTCCTCAACATTTTTGTGTAAATATTTCATGGAGTTGAATTTCTGTTCATGATGTTTTTTTCTAGTCCACCTTTTATATTATATCTTTCAATACTTGTGTAACTTTTTTGCACTGTGTTTACTTTCTTGTTGCTTTAACTCTAAAAATGTCCCAGTCGTGGGATAAATAAAGGATTATCTAATGATATTTTATCTTAGATATCACCTTTCACCTTGATAAAATATCATTAGATAATGAATAATACATGACATGTATTGGGTTATTTCAAGGTCTTAATTATATATATATTTTGAGTTGGCTCCAGTAACATATGACTTAAGTAACATGTACTTTGAAAGTTAATATAAGTTGATGCTGAAGATGACCACTCTGATCTACCTGGATCCTCTCTGTTGGAAAGAAAAAAAAAAAGAAAAGGAAAAAAATCTTTAATATCGATCTTTGTAGTAGTGATATTGAGTATCGTTCAATATCAATGCCAGCATAGGTACCGATATTATCGATATTTGGATCGATCTGCCCACCTCATAGTAACTGGAATTCAAGTTCAAGTTCATTTCAATTTCCGCATAATGGAAGATCAAATATTTTATTCTCATATATATATATATATATATATATATATATATATATATATATATATATATATATATATATATATATATATATATATGAATGAGGGCTAGAGGGGTTAGATATTGTTGTGTTGACAGACACCTGCAAGAATGTAATATGTAATGACCATAGGGGGCGCTGTGGGAATAGATGAGTAAGAGAGAAGAAGAGAGTTACGTTGTCTGAGTTATGCATGTACCCTGCTTAAAAAGAAAAGTTCGTAAGTAAACAGTTTGTTAATGGCACGTATGACTCGTCTCTGCTACTTACCCACATAACAGATATTACACACAGAGAATCCACTCACCTGAGATAAAATTAGACATTTTATTTTTCGTTTCTTTTCATTTTTTTCCCTTGTCAATAAGAGAAGTAGTACACTCTGTTTCATAGAAAAATGAGACAGGAAGAAAAAGAAAAAAATCAAAGTGACAACAACAAAGTTATATGCTTTCATATGTAATTTTATAATTTTTTTTTCTTCTCCATGTTGAGGAAGAGAAATATTGTCATATAAAAATATTATATTACATAGAACTTTACACAACTTGGAAAAAGAAAAAAAATAACACAATATCAACACACCGTTAGAAGCCCAATCCAGAACCGCACTGACGAGTAAACGTACTGTAAAGAAAAAAAACAAACAAACTGTAAAACGAGGGACGACACACATGCTACGGGCTAAACATCGTGATGTAAACGCCTGAAACGTGACGAACTAATCAGCGAATGCTCTGGAATTATTTTTCCCACGTCGAGTCACAGTTACAGCTGGAAGTCTAGAACGATGAATGATAGTTTTTCCTTTAGTTTAACCACAGCGGCCAGATATCCCGTCAGATTCGAGGGTTTTAGACCGTTCACGAACAACATGGATGATCCGGTCATCAGCTGACGTTTCATTACGTTTTTGTGTGGGGAAGTGGCTAAAGTTCATGACAGTTGACTTGTGTTTAGACGGTGAAAATGGTTTCTGCAACCACCTTCTTCTCAAATAGTTTAGCAGAAATGCATCTATGTGCTCCATCTGCAAACGGGACTCATGATAAGAGCAGTTGTTACGTTAATAACTGGCTGCCAGAGGTTCAACAGGCCCTCCTCACTGGTCGAGGAATTTTAACTGGCATCCCCTCGGTCAGAGGCCCGGGACTTTCTGAGCTTCTCTGTCTAAAAGGACTATAAACCGGAGCACACTTGGGTGTGTTTGAACAGGCACGGGCAGCGCTGCCGTGCACGAGAAAGTGCCTTAAACCAGCTTGTGATGTAATGAAAGTCCGATTACATAAGGACTCGTCTAATGTAATGCTATTTATTGTGAGCGGGCAGTGAAATGCATGTCATAAAGAGCTTAAAACTAACCCCCACCTCCCAAAAAAAAAAAAAAAAAAAAAAAAAAAAAAAAAAAAAGGCTGAATGCACTGTAAATTAATCCTGATTGTGACTTCAAACACAAATTAACGTCATCGAGAACTTTGGTCCGACAGCGTCGCAGTAAATCAGTTTTTACGTTCCCGACCAGGCAGCTGTAAAAGTGAGATCAGCTCCATCGTTACTGCCAGGAGGAAAAATACGCTGAACGGGCCGTTGGATCCACTTCACCGCGGCCCTGGCGGCGCTGGACCGGGCTTTAAAAGAACCCAGAGATGCATAGGAAGGATGGATATCTGCACACACGTACTCACACACACATACAGAAATTAAAACCAGCAAAACATCTTCTCACTGTTATCTTTTCTGTTTTTTGATTACGTGTTTGAGTAAAAAGCACCCGAACAAGTTCATTCAGTTTGTTTTCTTTTTTAAAATGAAAATACTTACAGTGTATGAAATTAAACAGTGTGCTTTTTGTTTTGTGTCGAGGGCTTAAATAGTAGTGGGTTTGTTTCTTTTCTTTTTTTGCTTCTTTTCCCACCCCCCGCCCGTCTTATGTGCGTTGAGTTCATAATGCTTTAGTGTCATGTGGTCTTCAGAAGGGAGCGAGGTCGGCTCATGGCCCTAAAAACGTCACCACTGTACAGTGAAATGTACACCAACCAGGCTGGTCTGTCCCACACACGATCGTGGCAAAACGATGGCGACGAAGCCAAACTGTGCGCTCAGAGGGTAAAATACTGAAATTGCTAAACCTATACATTACACAAAGGCACAAAACACTTCTGCAGAATCACAGACACCCCGCCTTCCTCGAACATGATTATTCTCAAAGGGAGCGGCCGGATTCTGACTGTGTTATGGAAAATACTCGATTATTATGTGTGACAGATGACTGGGACATAAACCTCGAGAGGGAACAGAGGTTGCTATTGTTCCTGGACATGTTTTCCAATCCTTCAATGGAGGGAAAAAATAAAAAGGTTTCTCAGTGCTGTGCATATGATGCACACGCAGACGCTGTTATTCTGCAGTTATTCTGTTATTCTTCTGCCACTTTAGAGTGACAGAATCCAGTCTTCCGGATTTTTTTTCTTTAAATTTTATATGTGAGCTTGTGTGTGAATAAAGAAAAAGAAATCTCTGAAGTTTATCCTCAGCTACCATGAGACTCCTGCAGTTTGTTTGCCCGACTTCGCTGAAATCTGAGGGCCCGATCTTCCGCCAGATCTCCTAAAGCCGCTATTTAGAGATAGCGGGTAGCGGGAGGGGCGTTCCCCTGCAAAGAACGCAATCTTCCACCTCCCTAAACCTGCTATCTTACCTGCGCTACCCGCTACATTAAGCATAGGAGTGGTTAGGGCGTTCCATCTGTTAAACCAATCAGTGCGTCAGTAGCTATTGCCTTAAAGAGCAGGTTGCGCTACCCCCAAACCGCTACCCTAAACCCACAATCGCAAGATACGAGTTTGCGGAAAGCGCAAAAGACACGCCCATTGCCACACCTACAATGTGAGTAAGGGAGTCGGCATAGCGGGTAGCGGCTTTAGGGAAGCGGAAGATTGCATTAGCGGTAAGCGGAGATTCCTAAATCCGCAATTTGCGGGTAGCAGCTAGTGGGAGGTGTACGATTGGGGCCTAAATATCTAGACGCACCCTTTAAGTTTCCAGAGTAAACCTCAAGACGAATGCGTCAGTAGCCATTGATTTTAAGAGCAGGTTGTGCTACCCACTAAGGCACTACCTGCTACCCTAAACCCGTGATCGCAAGATACGAGTTTGCGGAAAGCACAAAAGACACGCCCATTGCCACACCTACAATGTGAATAAGGCAGTCGGCAGAGCGGATAGCGGCTTTAGGGAAGCGGAAGATTGCATTAGCGGTTAGCGGAGGTTCCTAATCCTGCAATTTGCGGGTAGCAGCTAGTGGGAGGTGTACGATCGGGGTCTAAATATCTAAATTCACCCTTTAAGTTTACAGAGCGAACCTTAAGACGAATGCACGACGACACTCGTGAACGCGGATCGGATGTTCTGCAAACAACGCGCGTGATCGCAGTCGGCATCCGCGCAGTTCTTATCCGTTTGCAAATGATGCAATTAGGCTCATTTATAATCTTTGTGCTTAGAAGAGCGAATCTTCTCTGCTGTAGTGATCCAACAATGTCATGTTCAACTTATGTGCAATTTTACGGCAAAGCAGCGGCCCAAGACCCTTTGGAAATGTGAGGCGCTTGAACTTTCAAACAGACCGAATCAGTTAACTTAGTCACCTTTACATTCTGCTGCCGTGTCTGTTGGTCTGTCCCAGATGTCCCGGATGTCCCGGACACATCCAGCAGAAACTCCAGCATTAATGGAGGACGATAAAGCTCAAGACTGCAATTTTAAGATGTTATCGAGCGAGGACACGGTCCTTCTAACTTCAAATTTGGTTGATTTGTCAAAACAGAGCCGGTTTAAAATGTTCTCCGTGTCTGGAGACATGTGGGTCCACCAGCTGAGCTGTGACGTCGCAGGGAGACCGGACCTGGTCCCCCTTGTCCTCCAAATGCCTTCCCGAGTCCAAACTTGGACCTGGCGTACTTGACCGAACTAAAAGCATAATTTTCTGCTTTGATCCCGACCAAAAGTATCAAGTCCTGAGACCGACTCAGGATCATTTATGATAATGGGAATGAGGAAAGGAACTTATGGGAGCAAAATCCAATCCTGATAGTGTTTTCCAATCATGTGGCATCTTTTCTAAAACCAACACAGTAGTGACTGAAGGTTACATGACGCACAGGTGATGGTTGAACCACAGCCAGTCAGGTGATCTGGCTAAACCTGAAAACTAACGCGATCGCCGTGAAACGAGCTGAGATAAAGTTGAGACTGCGGTCTTGGGAAACTACAAAGGATGTCATGCCGGGCATTTGGGATGGAAGTGCCGTCTGAGGAACGCTGCTATCTCTCTAACTGGTATCGTTCCGGTTAAATCAGCGGTCAGATTTGGTAGAGAAAGAGGGGAGGAGAGGAAATGAGTCTCACTAAAATCTGCTGGCAAAGAACACGATAAAGGACACCGATCCAGAACCTGGACTGGACCATTGACCTGCCGTTGCTTCTGTTTATTGAACAGCTTTCCAGTAATACTTAGATCTGCTGAAATCTGGTTCCTGCATCCTTCAAGACTAGGGCTGTGAAAAAAAATCCTAATAACGATTCTAATATCGATTTTTTTTTTTAGGAAAATTTTATTCTATTCAATTTATTTAATAAATGTGCAAAAACACTAATAATAAACAATAAATAGGTTGTTTTGAAGCAAATAGTTTTGACTCAATTTGTCCTCTGAATGATCAATATCATCTGATGAACATATACAGCAACTTGATTTTTCATCTCTACTTTTAATTTTGATATTAACTGGGTAGAATATCGCAATATATCGTGATAATATTGTATTGTGACCCAAGTATCATGATACTAGAGGTCTTTGGAACACCCCGACAACTCGAAAACCCGAGGTTCCAAACCCGAATCGGGTCCATTCAAAAGACGTGACTTCAGGTTCGGGTCGGAATCGGTACAGTTAGTCTCGGGTCCGGTCGGTGCTCTCTGACAGGCTGGGTCCACGTTTACTCGAGAGAGAGAGGTAAAGATATTGGCGGTGGCAGCTAATGTCAGGACTCGGGGCAGTTAAATTATTTATTCATTAACGTGGTGTATTTGTCATGAAACAACCGTGTTGCCGTACCGTGTTATTAGCGGTTTGCCTGGCAGCTGTAAAACACAACGGATCGCCAACATGACAACGCTGGATGAGAGAACATATTTATGACACGTCCTGACCGGTGTAGGCTATTAGCGTTAGCAGTTGCTACCAATAGCATCTGTATCCACAAAGAAAATAACGACGTGGATTTATTGTTGTTTACATCACGTAGCCTATGTAGCAACTGAACCGGTAGAAGAAGACAACTTTAGATAAGAAAATCAAGTTTTATTCAACGCTAGACAACTTTAACATGAAAAACTATGGGCTGGATTGTCTCGGTTCTATTCGGGTAACTCGGTTCGGTTCGTGGTCGGAAACTAAAACTCGGGTCGGGTTGGTTCCGGGTCCAAATATTGCGGGTCCATTTGGGTTCGGACTCCGAGACTCATGATAATAGGTCGGGTCGGTTTCGGGTCGAATTTTCACGGGTCCACTTTCATGGACCCATGAAGACCTCTACATGATACATAGCGTATTGTGAGGTCCTTGACAATACTCACCCCTATTCAAGACCCTGTTTTGGTTTCGGGCAGAGCGTACTTCAGACACCTTCAGCCGTCGGCTTGTTGGGAGTTAAAGTCACTAAACTGCTTTTGCTTCAATTTACTTTAAACAATTAGCTTTAAGGAGGTAAATGTTCTTCTGTTGGCTGCACAGTTTCTCCGTGGCCCCTTCACATGCAGGAAATTCTTCACAAATAAAACTGGCAGTTGCGACGACATCATTGTCTCTGCCTTTGTCATGATGGCGCAGAGTTTGGATAATTTCCTGGTACTGCCGTGGCGATACGACGTGCATCGTTGTGGACATCTGTGACTCCGTCTGTACAGATCCTAATCAGGATCGTTTCCTGTCACGACCGTCTGGATCTTACTACGCCTTTAGGAGACAAATGAAATCTACAAACTGAGCAAGGCAACTTTCCTTTTGTAACTGCTGAACTCTCCCAAAGTTTCTTACAGTGCTGTGTTGTAATAACGCTAATATTATTATTATTAAGGCAAACCCTTCTGGTGTCATCGGCGTTGTAGATTCACGTGAAATTACCTTACCCATTTTTAGGTTTTCATTCGTTTGTTTAAAAAGCACGTCAGAATAAAAACCATGCAAATGCGCAACCATGTTGGAACAACATCAAGAACAACGCGGCGGTCGTTAGGAGGACTTCCTGTTTTCCCCCTAGCGGTGTTATGTTTCCATAGAGAATCAACTACACCACAGCAGTAAATTATTTCTGAATGGGATGGTGGGACTGTGCATGCAAGTGTCTTTGTCAAGTGTCTTTGTCATTTTGGAAATTATTGCAAACATGTGTTTGTGTATTTGGGCCGGGACCAGTAGATATGTTTACAATTTATTATCTGCTGTCACGTTTTGCCGCCTCAGCGAGGCGGCGGGAACGTGCACTGGCTGCGTTACAAATCTAAGGGGTGATCTAAGGTGTTGTTGTTGTCCTCGGGGTCGTCGTTGGCCAGCGGGTTGCGGCTGATCACCAGCTCCAGCCTGTCTCCGGCCTCCGTGATGAGCGGCACCGCCAGGCAGCAGTCGAAGTCCCTCGTCCTCACGTGGTTGACCTGGACACAGGTGGGGAGACGCTTAGGGTCAGTCACCATTATGAAGCACATTCTCCTGTTTCTGAATAACCATCTCAACAAAAAAAAAGTTGCATTAAATCGGGCCCCTGGGCATGTTTTGGTCTTATCTCTGGTTTGTCTTGCAGGGGAGGAACAGTGGCTTTAAGCAGCACAGAGGACTTTTGTAATCGCTCGTCTAAATATAACTTCTGTTCAGTCTCTTCCTCGCTCTCTCTTAGTTCGTGTTCTTGAGCTGTTTACGTCTGCTGTAGTTCTGGGAGCCATGTTTCATGGCTGCTGATGTGCGACGGGACACCATGAGGTGTTTGTCGGACCAGAACGGGGCGCAGGAAGTCTGGTTTTTACCCGTAGGTGTCACGGATGATCACTGCAGTGATATAAATGCTTTTAAAATGGATGTTAGTATGAACTAAAGTCATTTTTTTTAACAGTCGGGTGTGTGGTTGAGTGAATGTCCTGGCTGTGCAGAGTCTGCTCTCTCATCTGCTTATTGCATTTGAAGCATATTATAGCACAGCGGTGTGCAAACTGTGGTACGCGTACCACCAGTGGTACGCAAGGGCTCTCTGGTGGTACGCAGGGGAACGTCATGACTTTCCACATTTTTTCCACATTTTGACTTTTAAAAAATCTGAAACATACAGTGCATTATAAATACATTTCAAACAAAATGTGTAGCTTGAGATAATCAAAATTGTCTTATAAAGTTATATTTGTTGCATATTCAGTGGCAGTTTAGATGTAACAACTTTTGAGTGTGTTTATTTTGCTCTGTATGAGAGTATGAGTATGTGACAACTGTTGGTCAGAGTTGTAAATGTCTGATTCAGTAAAGTAACAATTCAGGCAACAATAAATAACCACAATAAGGAACTAGAAAAGCACTCTGAGAGCGCAGACCTCCGCCAAGCGCAACAATTCCCCCATATAGCGATTTACAGATTGCAGTAAAATCCGCCTTCTGGATCAGATCCGGATCAGCCTTTGAAATTTGATAGAGGTTCCCATCATCAATCACTAAGTCAAATTTTATGAGTTTTGGGCAATAATTAACCGAGATATTGAGAAACAACATTTCCGGCCCCATTGACCGCAATGTTATTGAAAGAGATCCAGAATCCACGATTTCTTCTGGATCACACCCAAAATTAAATCAGTTCTTCCTTTTCATATTTCTGACAACTCCTGAAAATTTCATCAAAATCCATCCATAACCTTTTGAGTTATCTTGTACACAGACAGACAGATAAACGTCGGCAAAAACATAACCTCCTTGGTGGAGGTAAAAATAAACATTTCTGTGTGTTTAAAGCTAATTGAGAAGGCATATATGGCTAATTTTAAAATTGGTCATCATGGTGGTACTCAGAGAGCTGAACAGTTTCTTAGGTGGTACACAGTATTAAAAGTTTGAGAGCCACTGTTATGGAATATATATTATAGTATGTTATGTAACGGTGCCATTCGTTTCCACATCATTCGTTCGGGCCTCGGGAAATTGTAAATTTGTCAATTAAAAAAAAGGAAAAAGGCAAAATGTGGCCCTATTGTAATGATTCAAAAAGGTTTCATGAGCTTTTTAAATTTTAGTGCAGCTAAATGTAATTTTTAACAGACATGTTGGGGAGTTGCCAGCTGATTCGGGGTAACTACCTGCAGGATCCGGTCGAAGGGCTTGAGCCCAGCTCTGTCAGCGGGCCCGTCGGGCCTCATCATGTTCACATAGACGCCTTTCTCCAAGTAGCCGTCAGACACGCTGAAGCCAAAGTCATCGCTCTCTGGGTCCTTTATCACCGTCACCTGGTGAATGACGATGCAAGCATGACAGAAGGAATCTCCTAACCTGAATGTGGTTGAATCCACATTTACAGTAAACTACTTGCACTAAGTTCCACCTGGTTGCTCATAAACAGACGGCGAATCAGTGTCTTTGTTGGTTTCTGTTTAATGAACAAAGCAGTTAACGGCTGTTTCACCGAAGAAATGAAATTAAATCAGATGTAACGTTCTTCTGGTAGCTCCCGTGTAACACCAGTGGTGAGGATAATAAAAAGATATGAATAAAAATATGCGTGACAGTGTCACCCCCAGCGTCTTAGAGCCGTTTCTCTTGCATTGCGTTTCTTGGGGTCTTTGAATGTCTCACTAGCGTCTCACTAGCGTCTCACTAGCATCTCACTGGCGTCTCACTAGCGTCTCACTAGCATCTCACTAGCCTCTCACTTGCATGTCACTAGCATCTCACTAGCGTCTCACTAGCATCTCACTAGCGCCTCACTTGCGTCTCACTAGTGTCTCACTAGCATCTCACTAGCATCTCACTAGTGTATGTGGAGGTCATTTCAAGCAGCAAAATGCTGACAAAACTCCAAACAGGATGTTATTTTGCAACTAGGGCTGGGAATCGAGAACCGGTTTCTGTAGAGAACCGGTTCCGTGTGTTTCAATTCCATGGAATCGTTTGGCAGTTTATCCAGCGATTCTCTTATTGATTCCAACCAGCACGAATCTCACGTAATTTACGCAAGTTACGCACAGTCAATTCCAGAAAGCACTTACGTGAATAAGTTATGTTGGTTTAGCACGCGCATTGCAGTTGTAAACAACAATGGAGCCCACCAAGTTCAAACGCTCCAAAGTTTGGTTTCACATTACCAAAGAAAGATGGCAACAAGGCAACTAGCAGTCATTGCAAAGTGGAGATAACAGCGTCGGGAGGGAACACGGCTAACATGCAGAAACATTTGTGCACACAACATGCGATAACGAGTGTCGTGTTTTTGACAAGCTTCAGACTGATGGATCTCAACCCAGCGGCAGCGGCAGTAGCCAAGCTAAGATCATCTCTGCGGTTACTACGGAAGGCAACTCTGGTAAGTAACTATCCTGCTGGCTATGTGCTTCTTTGTAAAACACACTATAACATTAAAGCTATGCCATTAAACGAATGCCTTCTGCATTATATTTAGAAGATCACCGTGACGACAGAGAAAGTCTGGCTGGCAGCACTTGCTACTGCTCACTACCTACTCTAGCATGCTAGAGTGCATTTGCATGGACAACAGCACTCTGTTGCATTAACAGTCATCATTAACGCTGCATTAAAATCTGGAGGGAACGTCAGGACAGGTGATTCGCTGATCTCTGCGCGTCAACAGCTGAGAATGCCGCGCCATCAGTCGAAATCTTTTACGTCTTAACCTTGCGGTTACCTTCAGAGGCAAACCGGTCACTCTACAAGAAACTGCACACACACATCAGAGACTCGAACCCACTTTGTGCAGCTCCAGAGGCGTCGGGGACAGGATTCCCTGCATCTCCTCTTTGATCCGACGAGACTCCCACGTCCTCTCCGATACTCTCAACGAAGGCTTGGACTTGGGCTCGTGGTGCAGAACCGGGGACTGGTTGTCCTGCTGGATGTGGGCCTCCTGGTTAAAAGTGGTTTCGTCGTGCAGGTGGGCGTCTGAGTGGAGTGGGAGTGCAGGTTGGACAATGAAACACACTAACAGCACTAGCAACACTAGGCGAGGAGCTCGGTTCTGCGACATTCGAGCCTGACCTTGGTGGAGGTGGGCGTCTTCGTGCAGGTGGGCCTCCTCGTGCAGGTGGATCCCCTGATGGAGGTGTGCTCTGGAGCAGGTTTCCCTGATGCAGAGAGTTTCTCCGCAGTGGACTTATCCTGCTGTGGCTCAGCATGGCCTCAGCCGGAGGCTTGCCGACGCCGTCTACGCCCAGACTAATGGCTGTTCCTGTCATGATGGATGCCTGTGCACGCGTGGAGTAAAAGGCCAGACTGTTGAGGTCTTCAGACAACTTTTTAGTCCCATTTGCCAAAAGTACCATTAAAAAAACTTCTCCTGTCTCTGTGAGCCCACATAAGCAAATATAAGCATTTCTAAACCTCTCCAGAGTGTAGACTTTAATTTACTGCTTTGATTACTTACCTGGTGACATGTGTGCATGTGTCCATTTGATACACATTTTTTGACTTAATACTGCATTGAATAGCTGCAGCCATGAATGTTGGAACACCAGAAATTAATATCATTTATCCAATTATATGCTAAATTAAAGCTGAAATGAACAAAACCATGAAAACCACATCCTCAGTCATGATAGTTGGTGAAGCAAGTACACGATCAAGCATCTATTTCTGGGAGTGGTTTTTGATTCAGTTTTTAAAATGATTAAAAATTGAATCAATAAAAGCCTGAGGCAGGACTATTTACCACCATGTTTAAATCAGCTACGGTGAGTCCTCGGAGTTGTTAAAATCAAAATAAACAAGTGATGTATTCACATAATTCAACAAATGTGCTCAACAAGTGTATCTGAACCTTTTCTGCAGCAAAACAGGACCTTACCATGATACTACCAAGAATATTTATTTCACCTGTGCAACTGGTTCTTTCCATGCTTATATTGTGACTTGGGTGGAAAGTTTGACGCTGCAGAAATATAGACGATAACTATTTTCAAGCATCATCATGTTTCTGGTTCGTTGAATTCCATACTGGCACTTGATCGTTATGATGTGCATTTTAATTGATGCGGGTTTTAACATGCAAACGAACCTCTATCTCTCTGAGAAGTTCAGACTGACCGCAGGTCTCCAGATCCTCGAGCGCCTGACACCAGAAACTGTCTTCCGGATCCAACAGGATTCCGTCTGGTTGTTGGCCAATAAACCTGTCACAGATACAGATGAGTTAATTATTTTTTGTTGTTTCTCTTGGTTTTTGAAAATAAAATAAAAGCACAGATTCAAAGCTATGAGGTATTTGGTGTTTGATCCCTGCTTAAACACCAGGCCAGCCCTGGTTTATGGATTCACAGTTCACAGTTGTACCTTCCATTTTTTGCACAGGTGAAAAGTTCTCATAGATTAACAAAAAAACATCCTATAAGTTCTTAACTCATTCATTAGTCCTGAGACGAGTCCTGAAATTTTCTCTACGAGTATGTGTAGGATTTGTTTGCATCTACATGTAAGGCACTTCAAAAACATTGATCTTGAAGTCAGGATAATCCGTCTGTGCAGAGGTCTTCTATCTCTCCGGTCACCTCCACCAGCTCTAACAAGGGTACAGCAAGTTGTTCCCGAGTCATCTGAGCACTACAACCTCTCCAGGGAGATCTGGGTTTGTCTCGAGGCCGTCCTCCAGTGGGACATGTCTGAAACCCCCCCCCATGGAGGACGTCTGGAAAGAATCCTGACAAGATGCCTGGCTGGTTCCTCTTAACGCTCAGAAGCAGCAAATTCCCAGATGACTGAGCTCCTCACCTTATTCCAAAGCCTCTTGTATTTGCAACCTCATCTTTTCTGTTCCCATCACCACCCACAACTCATGACCACAGGAACATAGATCAGCTGGCACATTATCAGCTTTTACTTTTGGCTCAGCTCTCTTTACACAACAACAGTTGTGGTACAGCATCCACAGAGATGCTCCAACCTACCTGTGCACCCGCCCCACTCAGAGATAATTATTGTGTAGCACCTGTAAATTCCAACAACAGAAGATAACCTTAGCTGTGCTCCTCCTGCGCAGTTTATCAATCAAGCCGATACGGATTCACAAGAGTGGGAGCATCTGCTTAAACCCAACAAGAGTAATCTTTTCACATCGAATTCCCCCGACTGACGAGATTAATTTGCTTTCACTGTGCAGATTATTTTTCTTCCATTTTTCTCCACCCCCAGCGGTGTTACATAACTCCAGTGCCAACGCTGCCATCCTCCTGACTCACCGCCGTACGCACGGACACAAACACACGGCGTTCCAGATACTCGGCTCGTCTGACTGAACGATCCAACCTCCGCACAAAAACACGCACTTCTCCGAAACTCCCGGGGCTGACGCCGGCATTATCCATCAGAGAGCAAGATGGAGTCCGAGGTGGAACATTCGCCTGCAGAAAGTGAAGGCAACGATCAGGAGGAGTTATTAAAAAGCAGTCTGCAAAGCCCCGGACGAACGTGCTCCCCGCTAGTCAGGTTGCCCCTGGTCTTAATTCTTTTATTCCAATTAGAGAGACTAACAAGATTCATAGTGATTTATCTAACAGACTCTTAATTCAAAATGATTTACAGACGAGGAATATACTGGAGGCAACTTGCGGTTCGCTAACTTGCCCAGTGACACTTTGATATGTGGATTTAGGAAGCAGGGGATCGACTCTCTGATCGATTGCTCAATTTCCTGAAGCAAAGCAAAGCTCCTGGTCCTCCAGCAGATCAATCTAATATGAATCATCAGTCTAATAATCAGGTAAACTTGAGGGGCCTCATTTATATCCACCTGCGTGTAATCTTAAAGACCCCTGGGAGAGATAAAACTTCAACACAAGATAAATGGGGAGAATCCTTTTCCCTTCATCCTGCTCTGCACTCCATCATTTCTGCTTTCTCAGGCCTTTAAAGTCCCATCAGTCTCAATCTGATGTTACGACTCTGGCAACTCTGCTCCTCCACCAGCTTCTATATTAAAATGATCCAGTCCGCTCTGCTTCCCACGTCAAAGACCAGCAACACTTCCTGGGCTGCAAGGATTTCCTGTAAGATCTCTAAATATGAAAAATTCATTTAGACTTAGGGTGAATTCCAATTCCTTCCTTAACCCTCAATCTCAACCCTCAATCTCAAAAATGTACGCTCCCGCTAAGTGCAAGTGCCGTCCTGATTCTAAGAACGTCAAATTGAGGGACAAGTTTGAGGGCCGTATCGCCTTAAAAATTGAGACTCTCCGGCACCACCCTTGGTAGTAAGGGCTACCCAGAAGGCACTGGGTAATTTAGCCAAGACATCTTCAAAAAGGATGGTGACAAAAAAGCTAGCTAGAAATGTAAGTATCTTCGTAGTTCTTAAAGATATAAATGTTACAAGACCATCTTGTTGTCTTTGTTTGAGACTTTTTTCATGGATTAGCATCATTGTTGCGTAACATTTTTTTACTTTACGATGTTTGCTGCCGGACCGGCGGTCCCGGCCGGCTTCACGTTACTTGTATACCTTGTTGTGTAGCGACGGAGGACTGAATAATGTATCCTCTATTGTGTTATTTGCTAATATTATTTGGAGAATATACGGCGCTCTTTTCAATGTTATCCCTGTGTCATTTCAGGAAATACAGAGACAACACGGGCTCTGATACATTTCAGTCTGAAGATGTAACTGCACTCAAGGGGTGTCCCATTTCTAAGTCACTAGATAGCCCTGACACTTACTTTTGAGGGTTAAGATTGAGGGCCAAAAATTGAGGATTAAGGGCGAGGGTTGAGATTGAGGGTTAAGGAAGGAATTGGAATTCACCCTTAGACTTGACTTGATTGATGCCATTGGGACGACTCCCTCAGGGAAATTCAAATTTCCAGCAGCGTGTCCTCCTCTCTGTCGCCGCGCTTCACCTAAAGAGGCGCCAATCAGCAGGCTCATTACTACACATCAGCATCAAGGACATCACCGCTCTGGTAGAGGTGTAATGCTTCGGGCTTGATCCACGGCCACAGGACATTGAACGTTCTGTGTATCAAAATATTCTGGAGCGGGATCCGAGGCCATCTGTCCAACAGCTAAAGCTTATCTGAAACTGGGTCATACAACAGAACAATGATTTGAAGCACACCGGCGAATCTAGATTTGAGAGGCTGCAAATTAAAAGAATTACGGTGCTGCAACGGCCTGAAGTCTGGACCTCGACCTGACTGAAACGACGTGGTTGGACCTGAAGAGAGCTGTGCATGAACACGTTAAATACATGCCCACAAACCTCAACGAACTGAACCGATACTATAAAGAGAGCAGAGAGATTCGAGAGACCCATAACATCCAATACAAAATGGTTTTCTGCAGGTACAGGTCAGGGATTAGTGTTCATCCACCTGTGCACTTTTCACATGTCAGTAAAATGGTTTAAATTCAATCAAAATAAAGAACATAAAGTATATAAATAAAGGGATAAAACTTGGTTGGGTCCTACCCTGGTGGTTTGTCCCAGTCATCTTCGCTGAACCCTCCGTCGCTGAACGGGTAGTTCGCCGCCCAGGTGGAGGCGTGGCGCTGCGTTGCTGCTTGACACTACGCCACTCGTGTGGGTGAAGGGCGATACCAGCTGCTTGATGACTGTATGTACCTGCGTAGGACCGGGGGGGGGTATTTTTCATCCACAAAACACTGGATTCTGTTCAGGTTTCGATGGCCGATGACCACGGATGCATGTTTCGTATTAACGCAGGCGCGCAGGCCTTTCAGTGTAAAGCTCACCCTGGCTGCCGTAGCCCGCATCCAGACCAGAACCATCCCAGGACTCCATGGCAGAGTCCACGCTGGGTATAGTTGTGGAATAGAGCTCTGATAGCTTATTGGTCTGTTGGGAGTCCGTCAAATCGTCCTCCTCTGGATCGCTGATCTCATTCTCCGTTGCGTCCTCTATATCTGCTGCCTTCCTCTCATCTAAAGCTGAAACAGAGAACATCTTTGATTTAACGATGTCGTCTTGTTACGATGAAACCTTCTGCTGAGAAAACCTCCATCCTGCCATTCACCCGGATGCCAGTTAGACATTCGCTTCTTGCCTAAACATTTTCTTTCAGACCAGCATGGAATGATGCGACGTGGAACTGCAGGATTAGCTTCTGGAAAAAGCAAGAACCAACACGCCACGGTCAACGTGGCAGGTTCAAACAGGTTGAGTAACAATAGCTCATTTATTTGTCCGTGGCTGAAGTTGGAAGAGATTCTCGGCGAACTGTAACCCGACTAATCGGAGCGGCACCCTTCGTGATTGACAAATGATGCAACTAAAGGAATATCATTGTCTCCACGGTGGTGGTTTTGGTTTATTTTGTATATGACTAGGGGTGAGTATTGGCAAGGACCTCGCAATACAATATGTATCAAGTTACTTGGGTCACGATATGATATTATCATGATATCAGGATGTCGCGATATCACGATATATTGCAATATTCTACTCAGTTAATATCAAAATTAAAAGTAAAAGTGTTCATCAGATGATATTGATCATTCAGAGGACAAATTGAGTCAAAACTATTTGCTTCAAAACAACCTATTTATTGTTTATTGTTAGTGTTTTGCACATTTAAGTAACCATTAGTAAGCAATAAAAAAATCGATATTAGGAGCTGAAAAATCGATATTATATTGGGCAGCCGAAAATCGCGATATATTGGCAAATCGATTTTTTTTCACACCCCTATATATGACCCATGAAAAATAGAAATTGGCGGCAAAAACTGATATATATCATTTGCAGCTGAGCGATTTTATCAATTTTTCAGCCATGGGTATCGATATTCTAAGCTTCTTTCTAAACCCCCGTGTCCCACCTTTAAAAGCTTGCAAGCAACAATTTGCACTGTTTAAATAAATGAAACTATTTTTCTCAACACATCTTTTATTCATTTTGTCCAGCATTTGCAAGCTGCCTGTCAGCCATATAATGTGTAATTGATGCTTTCAGTTCAATTCATTCAAACAAAGTCATTGAAACACTCACAAGATGTCACCAAAATCCCTTTGTCCCTTTAAAATCTTTCAGAAAATGATGTAAATGTATTGTAAGATGAATATCAATATATATCGTACCGTGAACCGAATATCGTGTATTGTATCGTATCGCGAGATTAGTGTATCGCTACAGCCCTAGTTGGAAACCTTCCAGGAGAATTTCAGTTTGCCCACAAAAAAAAAAAAAAACAAAACAAAACAAAAAAAAGAAAACAGCTCAGTTTGGGTTAAAATGCCTTGCAAAGGTTTTTAGGCCACACCTCCAACACATATGCAAAAAACTTTTAGAGGTCGAGTACACCACCACATGACAACTACTGGAGCCACAAGGATGACATCCAGCCCACTTTTAATCAGATTTCTATTTTAAATGTATTTATTTATGCATTAATGTTAAACACATACAAGGTTGCAGGAGCTTTCTGGCCTTAATTACTTTAACATTTCAAGAACGTTCTAGTCGTTGACCTGACTTTATATCTGAGCATCCTGCTGGTGTTTTAGAAGCCTTTATAAATGTTATTATGAAGAACGTTTGACATTGAGGCCCAATGAAATGTCGGTCTGGGGCTTTCCAGACTCACCGTCGAGCTGCTTCTTGATCTTCAGGGTGACCGTCTCTCCAGCCATCTGCAGCAGGTGGATGGCTTCGCTCAGCGGCTTCCCTTTCAGACTCACGCTGTTGATGGCCAAGATCCGATCCCCGACATGAATCGCCCCCGTCCTTGAAACACACAGTAGCACAAATTCACACACAAACACACACACGGGTCCACGGAGCACAGCTGAGTAGTGTGAGTGATAAAAAAAAAAAACACTTATACTTCACCCAAAACATTTCTGAACCTAAATTACTGTTTTAAATGAATCCAGTGGGCTGCAGTGCCACAGTGACTGTTTACGCGACTGACTTGGTGATCGTCCAGATAAACGTGTTCCTGCAGCCTCGTCCAAGTGTTCGACGAGCTGCAGGTCATGACTGCGACTGTGAAGGAAACAACAGCCGCACCCTTTAATTCTGCTGGCCACCACAAACATGTGGAAAAGCTAAAACAGACATGGAGAACGGTAAAAATCCATGAACTTTACAGTTCGGGTAGCAACTCAGGTAGCAATATTAACAATTCTGTCTGGAAAAATAAAATTCTGGACTGCAACAAAACTTTGTCGTCATTCCTCCATGTTCCATCAGATCTGCTCCATGTGTTCACTGTCCTGCTGTTCTCTAGCTGGTTACTGCAGTGCGGCTCCATCTAGTGGCACAGATGTGTAATGACAACAGAAAGTCCAGTCCTCGATTATTAAACAAATTCAGTTCTGTGGCCCATTTTTTAATTTCGTATTTTTGATCCAAGTCTAAAATTGAAATATTAAAAAAACAGGCATTTTTTTCGTGTGTGTGTTTGATTAAAAAATTAAAAACATAATAAATTGTCACTTTTTAATTTTTTTAATTTTTGTTTGATACACGGATTGGTAAAGTTACTGAACTTTAACACAGGCATTTTAATTTTAAAGTTCTCCCAGATGGAGGATTTGATAGAAACAAGGTTATTTGTAACAACTGACAAGTTGAACTCCCCGTTAAAAGTTTCTGCTGTTACCTCAGAAATTACCTGTTTTAATGTCTGATTGTGCTGAGACACAATCATTTTGTTGGATTTAGTTTTGTAGACTTTTTTTTTTAGTTTTTATAAAAACAGGATGAAATTAATGCCCTGGCAGTGGCAATAAGCTTTATTTTATTTTACATTATTTAAGATGGGATTTACACAAAATATGTGTTACTGACAAGTGCTGATGTTAAAAGAGTTTGAACAACAAATGTTATGGCACTTTAGTTCATATGGCAGCAGAACATTTAAATAAAAGTGACCTTTAAACTACTTTTGAATTCATTATTGGATTTTGTGTATACAATGCGATTAATCGTGATTAATCAGGGAAATCATGCGATTAATCGCGATTAAAAATTTTAATCGTTGCCCAGTCCTAGTTTAAACGGATGAATCCACGTGAATAAATCCAGATTTGTCTGAGAATGTGCATTCCCCCCTCCCCCCCCTTTTTTGCAATTTTTATCAGTAGTTTCTGTCAACCTGAGCTGGTAGAACAAACTCTAAGAGCAGAAACGGTTTAAAGGACATCTGGGTCGAACCTTCCCACCAGTCGCAGGTGTGGTGACGTTGATCTCATCTGCTCTGTTGCAGTTTCGTCTGTGTCTGAGTTTAGTTATGGGGTGCCATCGGTCGACGGGTCTGAAGTAAAAGCGCCTCAGCAGGACGCAGGATAAATGCATCACAAACTCCTGGAAGTGGGTCACGGCGGGCGGGCGGGCGGGTGTGTGAGGTACGACAGCGCAGGCGCCCGCTGCGCCTTCAGGCGGAGTCACATGTCAGGTGACAGTTTACCGTCAAACACCGGTGGCAGACGATGCATCGGCTAATGGATGTTTATGATTTGGATAAGCGATGATGCCACCTCGGGCTCGTCGCCCGCTAACCCGCTCTCTCCTCTCATGATCTCATCTGTCACTCCCGTGTGCCAAAACAGCACCTGGTGCACGCTCGGCTGCTGGCGGGGAATCGAATTATCGTTCGCATTTCATCTGTTATCTCCTCTTATAAGGTTATGCCGCTTCAACAAAGTTAGAAAATGATTAAAAAGTTGTGCAGGGATGATATGTTTATGAAGAGTGACTGCTTCCAAGTTCAATGAGTTACTTAGTTTTTTGACTCTTAATCGATCAAGGACACTTAATACACGGTTGAGTCATTTTCCAGTATGAAAGGATAGTGATCTTTCCCGTTGGGGATCAATGAAGTATCTTTGATTTGAAGTGAACTGATACAGTGTATCTAAGAGTCATATTTAACAGAAATAAATAACCAAAAATTACTAAGAGCAGTAAATCAAGTCAGGTTCCAGCATCTGTGGGGAAATTAATTCTCATAGTTCCTGCTTTCACACTGGTTTGAAATTAAATCGATAATTAACTGATGAAGGTTTTCTTGGGAAAATCTCCTTCCTCACCGTTTCATGACACACTGAGATAAAAATGTGTCACACGACAAGACAAATCCACATCTGAATGGGTATAGAAGAAAAAAAAAAGTCAAGGTTTTGGAATGACCTAGAAAAGGTTCAGACATCAACCTGGTTGAAATGTTCTGATCTGTGTAGAGAGAAACGTCCCAAAGCTAAAGCATGTTGTAAAAAAGAAAAAAAAGAAGAAAGAAGGTATTAAAACTTGTCCTCGATGATGTGAGAAACTGATAAAATCAAAAGACTGCACCAGTTGGCATTCTTCTTCTTCTTCTTCTTCTTCTTTTTGCATCAAGAATCCATTTATACATCAGTTTTTGCTTATCTGGGATATTTTCTCGAGGGTCAGGAGCCCGACTCTCCCACCAGCCACCTGCTGCAGATAACAACAGGAGATTTTCTCGCTCCCGGGTCCTCGGTCTGCCCCGAGGCCTCCTTCCAATGGGGATGTGCCCAGAACGCTTGGAGGACATCTGGCAGAGCAGATGCTCACACCTCCCTAACTGGCTCCCAGTTAGAGTGTGGCGCTCTGCCCCTCACCAGCCCCCGAGGTTTAGCCAAACCACCCTTTGAAGAAAGCCCATTTGAACAGCTTGGTTTTTTTTCTTTCAGCGAATGCCCCTGGTTCAGGATCAAAACGAGGACTGGATCGAGAGCTGAGCGGCTCTGACCCCCCCGACTGTAGGATCTACCATTCTGCTCTCGGGTTCAAACTTACAGCTGGGTTATCACTGGTCACTGAAGAGTTTCAGGGGACGAGCTCAACAGCCGTCTATGTGGTTTGGGCCAAATTAGAATATTCGTTGGTTCCCATTCACCGAATGAGGAAAAGGACGTAGCGTCAAACCCAATCCGTTTTAGGGCCATGAGAGATTTTCCTCTCTGTCGCTGTGGCAAAAACTTTGAGAAACAGATGACTTTTTAGAGCAGTCCCAAAGTCCCAATTCCCAAAGTGTGGACCGTTGTGGTACTGCAGGTGGGCCGTGAGAGGTCATTAAAGTTAAACAAATCCTCGATCTTTTTTAAATATGTTTTTAATTACTGTAAAATACTCATGAAATTAAAAAAAAAACATTTAGAAGTAATAAAACAAACCAGTTAAGTAGTTATTCTACTGTCATCTTAATTTAATATGACAAGTCTAACCTTAGTTGTTGACTCCTTACATTAATATCTGAACATTGCTTCTAGTCAGCGTTGCCAGGTGTACGATAATAATCATATTTGTAGGATAATTTGGCCCTCTGTACGATCAATAATCCAAAAAAAAAGGCCAAATGTACGATAATTTGACTATTTCACATTATTGCCTGCCGCAACTGTCTGCCGGAGTTTTTTTTTTTTTTGTGAACCCCGAAGGCATCTGTTCCCATGTGACATCAGCTAGTTGCTGACATGTTTCCAGCAACTAGCATGATAGGCTGAATGGTCAGCTTCGCCCGCTATTTAACACTGGAGTGATTAAGGGTGAAATCCAATTCCTCCCTTAACCCTCAATCTCAACCCTCAATCTCAAAAATGCGCGCTCCCGCTAAGTGCCAGTGCTGTCCCGATTCTAAGAACGTCAACTTAAGGGACAAGTTTAAGGGCTGTATCGCCCTCAAAATTGAGATTCTCCGGCACCACCCTTGGTAGTAAGGGCTACCCAGAAGGCATTGGGTAATTTAGCCAAGACATCTTCGAAAAGGATGGTGACAAAAAAAGTTAGCTACAAAAGTATCTTCGTAGTTCTTAAAGATATAAATGTTACGAAACCATCTTGTTGTCTTTGTTTGAGACTTTATTTCATGGATTAACATCGTTGTTGCGTAACATTTATTTTTTTACTTTACGATGTTTGCTGCCGGACCGGCGGTCCTGGCCGGCTTCATGTTACTTGTATACCTTGTTGTGTAGGGACAGAGGACTGAATAATATATCCTCTTTAGTGTTATTTGCTAATATTATTTAGATATATTGAACTGATTTTGAACTAATATTATTCTTTTCAATACTTTCTTTCTTTTTTACTTTCTTTTCAATACAGAATACAGAGACAACACGGGCTCTGATACATTTCAGTCTGAAGACGTAACTGCACTCGAGGGGTGTCCCATTTCTAACTCACAAGATAGCACTTACACTTTGGAGGGTTTAGATGGAGGGCCAAAAATTGATGGTTAAGAGTTGAGATTGAGGGTTTAGAGAGGAATGTGAATTCTCCCAATATTTGACTATAGCGCATCATTGGGCTTGTTATTTTGGTTATGACAGATGTACAATAATTTTCCCCAAAATATGATAACTTTGAGTCTCTGGTACGATAATTCTACATTTCCCACCTGGCAACGCTGCTTCTAGTCCTGTATATTGACCACAGTTGTGATTAAAGGTTTGGGTGGGCCATTTCTAATTGGGCCTTGGTATTCTGAAGTTCGGGAATGGCTGCTGTAGGGGATGAATAACCGCTGGGACACGTGGAACCCTCCTGAAAAGGTGTTGGCAGGTCTTTGGAAGCACAGTAACGGTTGAGGAAAGATCACGCATGTGTGACTGGGCCATACCTCTCTGCGAGGCCTCTCTTGGTCAGGCCCGATATGGTGATTGGGTCAAAGGGCTCCTCCGTGCCTGAGATGGTGATTCCCAGAGGGCCTCCGTACCGCTTCAGCTCCACCGTGTAGATGATGCTGCCCGACGTCTCCTGCTCGTCTGACACACAGACACGTAGACGTCACTTCTAGTGTTTCGGCTCTGAGGAGCAGCTGATACCGTCTGATGCTCGCCGTTCATCTGATATGCATGCAATGCACACGCACACGCACATGCACCACTTCAGGTTCAGCCGGTGATGAGCCGTTGCATTACCTCCTCACCAGGAATGTGCACATACACTCTTTTCCTTCCAGAAGTGGGTCAAAGCTCTTCTCAAGACCACACTTGTGAGGAAGATACAGTTTCCATGGAAACCAGGGAAAAGACTGCCTCATCATCACGCTGGATGAACATTTGAGCTGTGCATGCTGACTCCTGTATGTGCGTGGTCATGTAAGTAAACTCGTGAATCTGCTACTTTGGAGTGGAGGAACGGCGACCTGTTACTCACATCCAAGAGACAGAAGTGAGTTTACAGCTGGAATAAACTCTGCATGCTCACTTCACCAGCTATGACGGACAGGAGTCTCTAAGCTGTGGACAACACCTCCACCCTGTGGTCAGACGGTGGGAGTGCACCTCACTGCAACTGGAGGGACGGTTCTGTCCATTTAAGACTTAGACCAAACAGGAAATCTGAGATGTACAGGTGTGAGCATGGTCTTATCAGGAGCAGTCAGATACATTTGTTCCAGAAACAGACCAATAATGACGCCATGTTAAGGCTGAGAGAGGAGCTGTTGAAGCAGGGTCTACCCCGGTGCAACACAACCCTCCGAGTCACTGATTTATACATCTGAGCTGGAAAAGGCATCAAACATGCTACTCTTTTGACAACTGAATCCATATAAGAAGTCCCGAGACAAGAGTGAAATCTGTGATAAAACCCAAGTACTTAAAAGAGTAAAGTATGTTGCTGTTCTCTCTAAACTGATAAAGTCCAAGAACGACTGGAGGTGCACCTCAGATGGAATTAATACCCAGATAAAATGTTTCTGTTAGGGTTAGGAACGGCCAGCCAGATAGAAATATCACCACTGATAGCATTTGGCGTTGCATCTAGAATTAAAAGGGAATGAAAATGGTCATCTGTCTTAACATCCAGGGAATGTTAAGGTTCAACCAGTGGTGAGGATTGTCCTGAAGGAGCAACTGGTACCAGAGACCTGAGAAAACAATTCTGCCAAAGGAGTTATCCCCAAGATGGGTTAGGGTTAGGGTTAGGATGATGACTGCAAATAATCACCCACATGCTCTTTAAATGAAACATGCATCACAATCACAAAATAGTAATAACCAGAAAGACTTATGATCTGGGCCGAATGGCCTTAAATGCAGTTTGCAGTCATGATGGGCAGCAGAGGCGTAACCAGCCCACCCTACACACTTCATTCACACAAGTACCCGAGTTGTCCTCGTCTTTGCGAATCTTCAGTTTGACCAGTTCCTCGCACTGCTGGAGGATCTGCTCGGCGTCCTCTTTGGTGCAGTTCTCGAGCCGGATGTTGTCGATGGCCAGCAGCTTATCGCCGGGCTCCAGTGTTCCTGTTCTGAAATGAGAGCGAGAGCGACGGGTGATGGAGGTGAAGACAGAGGTCGTGAAAGAAGACGCTCATCTGGTCTCTGCCAAGCTGAAGTTTTTTATTTATTTTATTTTTTAATTAGCCTTTTTTTATACAGGTAAAAACACATTGAGATCGAGATCTCATTTTTAAGTGTGACCTGTTCCACAATTTACACAACCTGCCCTACACTTCCAGGAGGGGATTCTATCTTCAGTACGTAGCACTGTACAACCCGTTGTTAACCGACACAGCTGGATCTCATTAAATCCATTTTCAGGAAGAGGCATTAAAGGGGACATGTTACGGAACAATAAGTGCCTGGAGTAGAGGTCTTCACGGGTCCACTTTCATGGACCGGAACCCAAATGGACCTGTGAAAATTCGACCCGAAACCGACCCGACCCGACCCGAGCTATTATCATGAGTCCAGGAGTCCGAACCCGAATGGACCCGCAATATTTGGACCCGGAACCTACCCGACCCGAGTCTTTAGTTTCCGACCACAAACCCAACCGAGTTACCCGAATATCCAGCCCATAGTTGCTCATGTTAAAAGTTGTCTAGCGTTGAATAAAACTTGATTTTCTTACCTAAAGTTGTCTTCTTCTACCGGTTCAGTTGCTACATAGGCTACGTGATGTAAACAACAATAAATCCACGTCGTTATTTCCTTTGTGGATACAGATGCTATTGCTAGCAACTGCTAACGCTAATAGCCTACACCGGTCAGGACGTGTCGTGAACATGTTCTCTCATCCAGCGTTGTCATGTTGGTGATCCGTTGTGCTTTACAGCTGCCGGGCAAACCGCTAATAACACGCTACGGAAACACAATTGTTTCATGACAAACATGCCACGTTAATTAATAATTAATTCAACTGCCCCGAGTCCTGACATTAGCTGCCACCACCAATATCTTTACCTCTCTGGAGTAAACGCGGACCCAGCCTGTCAGAGAGCACCGACCGGACCCGAGGCTAACTGTACTGATTCCGACCCGAACCCAAAGTCACGTCTTTTGAATGGACCCGAGACCCGATCAGGGTCGGGTCAGAACCTTGGGTTTTTGGGTTGTTCCGAAGACCTCTAGTCTGGAGTGATCATCAAATTAAAAGTCCAGCGTTGGACTGCAATGCTGGACTTTTAATGCAACCCTATGACCCTGCGTCGGGCAGCCTGACCGAGAAGATTTATCACTTAGGGAGCTGCTCAGATCTGCAGGGTTTTGTGACGTCACCAAAACAGATAAACAGACATGTAAAGACATGAATGAAAATGTTGCAGTTCACCTTTAAGACGAGCAAAAACCTGCGTTTTTCCGACAGAAGAACGCATCTGAAGATCAGAGATACCTGTGAGCCATGCTGCCCTTCTTGATGTCAGAGATGATGAGGGACTCCCCTGGCTTCTTACTGGCTGTGGATGGAGATGACATCACAGTCAGAACCTGAAGTATAACAGAGCTGTTTCTGCTAAAGAACAACCAGCAGCATAGGCCAACAGGCGGTGATGCACCGATGAACGTCAGTGGAAGACAGTAATAAACCGTTCTGTGCAGATTAATTTGTACCAGTCATAAATCATTGTAATTAATGTGAAACTCTGTCCTCCATCTGCAGCTCATCAACACAGCTGTGGACGCTTGTGTCCAGAAGGTGGCAGCATCGTCTCACTCTCCGCCTCAGACTGCCGCAGTCCGTCCTTTTTAATATAATGTTCCACAAAACAGCTGAAAATTCTTATTTTCTCTTGTATATTTCCGACCCAGACATCTGCTATCACATCAAAGTAAATTATGCATCATTATACGGTGCTCCTGTTTGATCGGCGCCACCGCAGGGGAAACAGAATCCACTGATGAAGCTCGCAGATTCAGGGTCAAGTGGTGAAAACAGTCGGAGTTTGAGAGGACCGGTGGTGGTTTTACAGTCAGACATGTTTTTCTCTTTTTTTTTTGTTGAATGCATGTATGCTGCGTCCAGTTTCATCACTCCGGGAGGCTTGATGCTGAGGGTTAGTGCAGTCTGCTGCTGCAGTTTTCATGCTACAGTTTACCGTTAGGGTTAGCATTAACCCTAACCCTAACCCTCGTCCACATCTGAAAGGAACGTTGAGGAGTTAAAATAAACCTCCGTTATTAGATGTTAACTGCAGTGGAGTGAAACTTCAAAGCAGTTTGTCAGTAGCCATGTTTTTATGACTTCTGGACTCTATTGCAATGAATTGGGATATGAATTCCAATAATTTGGACCATAATTGGGACTTAATTGCTCGGAATGTGAAGTTCCTCGAACTGGTGTTGTTGTGAACTGGTGCTATACAAAGTGAACTGATCTAAACTTTAGTTGAAGCGATGAACAGAAAACGTAGTTTTTGTAGCAAAATGGCCATTAATGTTTCCACTTGGGAAAATCGTTGTCCCAAGTGGAAACAAAATAAAATAAAAGTCCATTTTAAGCCTCTGAAGACTCAAATAACTGAGTGGATGAGGTCGGTTCAGACAAACTGAGTTCATTTCAACTTATTTTTAATGTTTTTAACAGGGCTGGGCAACGATAACATTTTTTAATCGCATTGTAAACGCGAAATCAAATAATGAATTCAAAAGTAGTGTAAAGGTCACTTTTATTTAAATGTTCTGCTGCCATATGAACTAAAGTGTCATAACATTTGTTGTTCAAACACTTTTAACATCAGCACTTGTCAGTAACACATATTTAGTTTAAATCTCATCTTAAAAAATGTAAAATAAAATAAAGCTTATTGCCACTGCCAGGGTATTAATGTCATCCTGTTTTTATAAAAACTAAAAAAAAAAAGTCTACAATACTAAATCCAACAAAATGATTGTGGCTCAGCACAATCAGAACATTAAAACAGGTAATTTCTGAGATAACAGCAGAAACGTTTAACGGGGAGTTCAACTTGTCAGTTGTTTACAAATAACCTTGTTTCTGTTGAATCCTCCGTCTGGGAGAACTTTAAAATGAAAATGTCCATGTTAAAGTTCAGTAACTTTACCAAGCCGTATATCATTCATTATTTCCATTTTCAATTATCAATCAAAAATTAAAAAAAAAAAAAAAAATTAAAAAGTGAAATTTTATTATTTATTTTTTAATCCAACACAATGAAAAAAAATGCCTGTTTTTTTTGGAGCCGCACTGCAGTAACCAGCTAGAGAACAGCAGGACAGTGAACACATGGAGCAGATCTGATGGAACATGGAGGAATGACAAGAAAGTTTTGTTGCAGTCCAGATTTTTTTTCCAGACAGAATTATTAATATTGCTACCTGAGTTGTAAAGTTCACGGATTTTTACCGTTCTCCATGTCTGTTTTAGCTTTACCACATGTTTACTGTTTTCCGGTTCCGCAGCAGCCAGTAACAGACTTTTCAAAACAAAAGGATGTGAGCAACATGCGTTAACGCGCGATAAAATAAATGTCGCCGTTGATAAATTAATGAGTTAACGCTATAATAACGCGTTAACTTGCCCAGCCCTACTTTTTAATAAATCTTTTCCCATTGAGCTGATTCAGAAGAACCAGTGTGAGGTTTCTCTTAGATGTGGAGATTAGAACCTTTCAGCCTTATGGCCCTACCTTCATGTTGCACATTACTGTCAAAAATAAAATCATTGTTCCTGGACCCAAAGAAGCTGGATAATTGGAAACGAAACATCCAGAACCCTCTCTGCTCGTAAAAACCCAAAGCGCCTCCAGGAGAGCTGCTGCTTCGTGTCGTCTATCGTCTCCAATTGTCTTCTTCCAAATGTTTAAAACAGGTCTGGAGGTAACAGTGGGCTGCCAGTGAGCAAATGCAGCACACGCTGGCATACGGCATTACATGCCCATTCCAGAACAAGGATAAACACTGAATGTAGGTCATTCCCACTGAGGAGCGCTGAAGCTGTACAGTGAAGAGGGTGATGAATTAGTTTACCAACAAGTGCAATAAACCTCCGCTGTAACGGCCTGCTCTGCTCTTGTCTTGGCTGCTGCGGTTTACCCACAATCAGACTCAAAATGATCAGCGAGGGTAACTCCTGACGTGGAAAGATGAAACACAGGTCATAGTGAAAGATACCTGCAGGTATTTGAAGGTGTTGCAGCAGGTCTTCTGGAAAGAACAAGCACAATTTTCATTCTGCACCTAAATTCTTCCATGCAGTGCTTTCTTGAAAATGACCATTTGAGGTTTGCATCTTCATGTTATCAGATGGTCTGATGCTGGTCCAGCAAGATTTCCCTCCTTCTGAACAGAGGTCTGAAAATGTTGGGATGCTGTGTGATGCAGTGGTTCGTATTTCCAATCATCCCACATTTTATACACAATCAATTGACTGATTTGACACCATTTGTTCTCAAATTTGTAATATTACAACAAAAATTTGTGCCTTTAGGTGAAAAAACTCATTATTTTTTTAAAAGTTTGGCAAACGTCAATATTTTATGATAAAAAGTTGCACTATTAATAAAAAAAAATCACATTTTTTGTGATATTTATGTCACAAATTGTGATTTGTGATTTTTTTTCCCCAAAAATTGTGATTTTTGAAATTTGAGGTTTTATGATTAAAAAAAGACACTTTCTATAACAAAGTTGCAATATTATGAAATTTGTAATAATACAAAAACTTGATTTGTGCCTTGAGGTATGGCGCCCCATTTGGTACATAATTCAATGAATAAATTAGTCTATTATTTTGAAATGTAGGCGTTTATTATTATGAAATATTTCCAATTATTATGATAATGGATTCGTTTTTCATTAGAATGAGCTTTTACATAATAATGGCTCTGTTTTTCATAAGAATGATTTGTGTGTCAATCACAGCAGAGAGGGCGGAGCCATTTATGTGATTGGCTGCTCTTTCATTCAGCCATAAGCAACAGAACAGTGAATATCGATAGTGGGCGAGAGGTGCAATGTATATACTCCAGGCCAGTAGGTGGCAGAATGCACCTCAGTTTACGGTTAAAAGTTGACATCAACTAAGAAACGTCAAGATTTCCCGTAGCTCAGTCCAAGCTGCCATAGCTACAATCGGACTAGGAGCGCACCTTGATGACGCCGCGGCCCGCTGCTAACGAGACCTCACGGCCAAAACTAATCGATGTCAGAGCGTAGAATGGAGAAGGATCAGCCAATGAGCGTGCAGGTCAACCACTGGTCCCGCCCACTGGCAAAATGTCATTATTATGTAAAAGCTCATTCTTATGAAAAAGGAAGGAATTATGTAAAAACTAATTCTTAGATAAAAAAAGCCATTCCGAAATAAACTATTATGCATTAAACTAAGATTAAATAATAATAAAAATATATTTCATAATAATTACATTTTTTCATAATAATGGGAAATATCTCATAATAAACATGTATTTCATAATAATGAGAAACATTTCATAATAATGGATACATATTACATAATAATAAACGCCAGTATTTCATAATAATAGACTCATTTATTCATTGAATTATGACCCAAACGGGGCTCCATATTTAGGTGATAAGAGTCATAATTTTATTTTAAAAAGTTAGGATTTCGCAAATGTCAATATTTTATGACAAAACGTTGCATTATAAATCAAAAAGTCAAAATTCTGTGAATTTTATGTCACAAAATTCTGATTTGTGATTTTTTTTAAATTTGAGGTTTCATGACAAAGAGTCGCTTTTTGTGATGTAGTTGTAAAATTAGTGATAAAAGGTGTCATTTTTGTTTAAAAATCTAGGATTTTAAAAATGTCAGTATTTTATGACAAAAAGTTGTACAATTAAGTAAAAAGTCACAAAACTGTATTAAAAACAAATGCATTTCTTATCACAAAAAACATTTAGTTCTACAAAAGTTTTAATTTTACTGCAAAATCTTGTGATTTAAGGACAAAGCTGAAGTTCCATATTTTATCATAAACGTTCCTTTCTGCTCTTCAGGGTCATATTATATTATATTATATTATATTTTGTGATTTAGCTGAGTGTGTGGGGAGACTCTGTGGGGGAGCTGGTACAGGAAAGGAAAGGAAACATCAACGGTGAAAGGGTTGTCCAGTGTTTAGAGGAACATCTATTCTCATACAGGCAATGACTTTTTCATGGAAAGCTTTACGTTTTTCAGCAAGACAACATCCAACCAGATAAGACAGCAGAAAAATCTGGGTGATGAAGTGGCCTGGCTGCAGTCCAGACCTTCCACCAACTGAAACCATTTGGTGCATCCTGGGATAAAAACAAATATGACAACAAAGCGGCTTGAATCCTATATTGGGCAAGAATGGGATGATATTCTACTGTCTTAGAGACATTTTACTGCCATGAAACTCAAAATTTACTTAATGGGACATTTCCTCACTCGTAGCATTTGACATGGTTCCAACTGGATTGATGAGATTTGCAAATCATTGTTTTTTACTTTCAGTTGACATGTTATGCAACGTCTTGACGTCATGGGGTTGTGAATTTTCTTTGACCAGACTGAGTAAAGCTGAGGGACAGAATACCAGGACGTGTGGAAAGGACTGTCCTCCTCCTGCTGGCAGAAACACAAGCAAGAACTTCTCTACTAAAGCATAAATATTGCTGGAGTTTAAAGCCGAGTTTCCCGGCGAAGCTGCACGACCATGAAACACAGTTGCACGCTTGCGTGTTTTTGATGAAGCCGGTCTGAGGAGATTTCAGGAGATTTCAACATTCTGCCAGCAGCGGCCAAACACCAAAAGCAGATCACACAAACTCTGAATGTGTGTGCGCCCACCACTGATGGTGATTCCCAGCTCCACTCCTCTCTTCTTCGGTAACTTGACGTGGAACGTTCCGCTACTCGGCACCACCGACTCTGCAACAGAAACACGGGGACACGCTGTTGAGCGCAACATTATCGGTGCCTTTACATCCAAGCATCCACTTCAAACCCTCGCGGTTCGTCTGCGTGACGAGTAAAACAAACTTCTGTTTAAAAAGACAACGCAGAAGCACAAAGGTGGCGTGAGCTGAATCTGGACCAGCTGGACAATGCCGTCATTAATCAATGCTGCAGACGCGAAACTTCCTCAAAGAACAACTGTCGTTTATTTTTCCAAATTCTGTACCAATGTCTCACCAACTTCCTCATTAATATCAAGGACGTATCTTCATGAGACGTCCCGTGAACATCAGCTCTTCGGCGAATGCGATGCTCTGGTTTTAAAGCATGTCCATCGCCTCAACGACTCCTCTGCCCTCTCAAATGTAAAAGAGAAACTGGAAGTAAGCGCTGTTTGATAAAGTCATCATTTACTGGTCATCTCAGGCCACGTGAGGACTTATTATCAGAAGACTTATTTGAGGAACTCATCCAGTTTAACCCAAAACAGCTACTTCATCTCCTTCGCAGACCTACTGTAGGTCTATATTAGGGGTGTGGAAAAAAAATCGATTTGGCAATATATCGTGATTTTCGGCCGCCCAATATAATATCGATTTTTCAGCTCCTAATATTGATTTTTTAGGAACATTTCATTCTATTTATTTTATTTTATTTATTTATTACATGTGCAAAAACACTAATAATAAACAATAAATAGGTTGTTTTGAAGCAAATAGTTTTGACTCAATTTGTCCTCTGAATGATCAATATCATCTGATGAACATATACAGCAACTTGATTTTTCATCTCTACTTTTAGCTTTGATATTAACTGGGTAGAATATCACAATATACGGTGATATCGCAATATTAGGATAATATCGTATCGTGACCCAAGTATCATGATACATATCGTATTGAGAGATCCTTGCCAATACTCACCCCTCTCATCTCTCGCCAGACAAACTTCGCTGTTCCTCTCGAGCTTCCACCTGTTTCAGCAGAGGTGGTTAAATCCCAAATATCTCTACGCAGTAGAGCTGAGCATTTTTATCGATTCTGCGATATATCGATATTTTATTTCCCCAGAGAGTATCGATTTTTCAGCCGCGGGTATCGATATTCTAAACCTCTTTCAAAACCCCCGTGTCCCACCTTTAAAAGCTTGCAAGCAACAATTTGCACTGTTTAAATAAATTAAACTATTTTTCTCAGCAAATCTTTTATTTATTTGTCCTGCATTTGCAAGCTGCCTGTCAGCCATATAATGTGTAATTGTTGCTTTCAGTTCAATTAATTCAAATAAAGTCATTGGAACACTTACAAGATGTCACCAAAATCACTTTGTCCCTTTAAAATCTTTCAGAAAATGATGTAAATGTATTGTAAGATGAATATCAATATATATATTGTATCGTGAGTTGAATATTGTGTATCATATCGCGACATTTGTGTATCGCTACAGCCCTACTATGACAGGCCTAATAAATGAATAATAATCTGATCAGACCCCAAAACTCATACAGAGTTTAGCATTAATGACATTTTAAATTCTTCACTGTGCGAGCTGCCAAAATGATTTTTTTTTTCCCAGATGGTGGAGCGAGGTAATTATTTGAGATGATAAAACTGGACCATAAATTTGTTCAGACTTCACATACATGATGTTCAGTTCTCCAGAAACACTGTTGGCTCCTTTTAAACTCTACGTTCTATTGTTTTTAAAGCCTCTTTAGTCAAGCTTTCTAACTCTTAATGGTTCTTTAATAAAACATCAAGATCCAGCATCGCTTCTTTTTCCCGTTTTAATTATAACACACGTAAAACTAATTAAAGCAGCGGGCCGCTTTAACTTATAGATCTCACCTACGTAATAAACTGAACGTCAGCAGATTCCCTCCAAGCAGCTTTTCTTCTGCACAGGAACCGAGAACGACGACAGACTGCTTCACAGTTATGGAGTAAAAGCCTTTTGATCGGGCCGAGCCCTGCGGTAAAAAGCTGCAATTATTTTGTCCACCCCTGCCTGCACCGACGCCACAGCTCCCAGCAGTCACATCTGGTCCAGCCCGTCCAAAAGAAATGTCCACAGCGCAACTACAGCCGCATTGGATAAACAATATTTGGCCAAAAAGAAGCCGACGCTTTTATTTTAATAATCAAATAGATGAGAGTCTCATCAGAAAAATGGCTGCGGTGATAAATGTGTTTGAGCTCGTCTCTTTCAGAAGAGTCAAATTATTGGTCTGCTCAAAAAAAAAAAAAAAAAAATACTAAAACTGGGCAAAGAAATGTGCAAAACATTGTTAAAGCTGGAAGGATGGTGGCGAAGTAATGAAAAAAAAACCCCTGACCGATCAGAGATTATCGAGATGTTCAGTGAAATGTAATAGAACAGAATCAGTCGGGTTTGGAGACCTCAGGGATCTAAACTCGTGACTGAGGCTAATCGAAAAAATAAAAGAGTCTTTGGAGCGGTGGGAGCGCGTTCGTGTGCTCGTCTCTCCGCCGTAAGAAAATGCCTCCAGCCCCCCCGCAACAGACTGGCCACTGATGTTTGCTGACATTTGCTCATTTCACAAACCTGCTACGTCGAATTCAATCTCCAGCGTGACCTTGTTGGTTAACGCGGCGTCTCGGAGGAGCTGATTGGCTTCCTCCAGTGTCCCGTCCTCCGTGGGGATCCCGTTGATGGACAGGAGACGGTCTCCGACCTGCAGCAGGCCGCACCTGTGACGACAGTTAGTGAGGAGACGTTAGCGGAAAAAAAAAGAAAAGCATCTTTTAAAAAACACATCTTACACCTCCAGGGACTCGAGACCCCGAAACCCACAATTTCTCCCAGAGTCTCCCAGAGTCTGTGCATCATCAGCTCAGAGATAATCAAACCGAGACTAGTAGCTGCAAACATAAGTTTACATATGTGACGACTACAAATGTATGATCACAATTTCATAAAGAGAGATATTGTCTGTGCATGCTTTCTGTTTGATACCTTTTAATATTTTGAGTATCTCTGGTGTTATTTTCGTCCTATCTCAGGGACAGGAGATACGTTGTTGAAATTGGTAACTGTGTCTCAGACCAAATGGCCATGACCTGTGGGGTTCCCCAGGGGTCAATCCTGGGACCCCTTTTGTTCAATCTGTACATGCTTCCATTAGGCCAGCTAATACGCAGCTTTAATGTGTCCTACCACAACTATGCAGATGATACTCAGATCTATGTGCCACTGACAGCAGGAGAACATGGGCCTGTAGATTCATTGTGTCACTGCATCGAACGGATCAGTGTGTGGATGCAAAACAACTTTCTCCAGCTAAACTTAGACAAAACTGAAATCATTGTCTGTGGCCCACAGAAACAAAGAGAAAGTGTTATCAGTCACCTTGAGACTTTCTCTCTAGAACCTAAAAAAAAAATTATATTTGTATTTTTTAATGGTAATACTAAAATGAATTACAGTTCTAACTGTAAAATTAACAGTACTGTTATTATTTAACCGTAATGTGAGAAACAGTTTTCCCACATTTTTTACGGTGAAAATTCTGGCAATGAGCTGCCAGTATTTTACCGTAAATTTCACTGATTTTTTTTTTACAGTGTGACTTTTATTATCAAATTATTTATTATCTGGCTCATCTTTGGGCACAAATTCCAGATGCTTGAAGGCCTGTCTCCTTTTGTCCTCAAGCTCTTCCTTAAAGACGTTCATTGAGGAGACCGTATAAAAGTGCCGTCTCAGTGTAAAGGGACGCCGTCTCCCCAGCTTATCAGATATAGATGTCTTCCGTCAGAAGCGCTCGTCTGTAGGCGCCCCGCGGCAAAAATAAAACCTCCGTGGCTGAATGCGTTCTCATTTTTATGGCTCATCATTACAGGGTTAAAATGCTCCCAAAGGAGGAAGAAACTGAAGCATGTAGGTGTGCTAATTGCTACCCCCCCCCCCCCCCCGCAATAATTTTCTTTTCCAAAGAGAAGCAAAATGGCTTCAGATGTCTCAGTGTGTTACATTAACAGTTTATTTCCTGCCACTGCCATTTTCAGTGATTTTCCCAAAAATTTTAATATAATAACAAAAAAAAAAGATGAATGATTTTCCTGCAGCTTTTATTCTTTGGTTCCTGTTGTGAGTGCAGTCAAATATTTGACTGCAGAATGAATCATCAGTCGCACCATAGAAGAGAAAGGTAGAGGAATCTGATGGATTGGGGTTTTTTTATTTATTCAGTTTTAATGAGATGACCTCAGACTGGAGGGTGAAGCTCTCGTAGCATAAATTAACATCTGTTTGGTGAACTTCTGTTGAAGGAGGTAAAGTGGCACTGAGTGACCTTCAGGAAAACATCTACACACCTCAGGAGCTGCTGTGAAAAAAAGACACCGTGTTTCACATGTAATCCGACAAGAGCTGCAAAACTGCAAAACTGCAAAAAAAAAAAAAAAACACTGACTGCTGCAACATTTACAGCTTTGTGAGGCTCGGCGCTCCAGAGTCGTGAAAAATGAGACGCTTGTCACAAGAAGCTGCTGTCTAACACGCTAATGAAACGACGAGTCGTGGCACGACCTCATTTCATACCAGCCAACGGTGTTAGGAGGTAATAGTGCAACATATCACACTCTCTCCTCCACAGCGCCGTCATTTACATCTACAATGCGTATTATGACCTGCAAATGGCAAACAAACGACGAAACAGAAAATGCCTGAGGCCCGTATCCAAAAATGGTTTAATCAGATCGAGCAACTGACACACAAACTAACATACAGCTCTCATAAAGGGGAAATATTATTGATGATCTAATTTTCATAAGCCTGAGAGCATGTATTTGGGAGTCTGAAGTAACTCCCACGTGAAAAACTCGCGGACTGAAAATAAGTCATTCGGATTCGCAGGGTACTGTGACATCACAGACTCGGATCAGAGTCGATTTATTTAGCTCGCCCATCTTCATCTGAACTGCATTTGTTGTACCTTAAAGCGCCAGTTTGTGCTAAGATACTGCGTTGCTCGAGGCTCTTGCTTTCTATCACTTTATTACATTATTACAGTTTTATTATTACAGTTTTATTACTACTGGTTTTGCGCACTGTTTTTGTCTACTTACTTTTTATTTAGTGTCTTGTTTTGCGCACTGTTTTTAGTCTATTTATTGTTCTGTTTCTGCACACTGTTTATAGTCTATTTATTGTTCTGTTTCTGCACACTGTTTTTAGTCTATTTATTGTTCTGTTTCTGCACACTGTTTTTTTTTTGTCTATTTATTGCCTACTTAATGTCTATTTAATGTCCTGTCTATTTATGTATATTTTTGTATCTGCTGCAACGAGCCAATTTCCCCTCGGGGATTATTAAAGTATTTTTTTCATTCATTCATTCATTCATTCTACTGGCTATTTCAAGTCCTGCAAATTGATGTTTTTGCCCAAACAGAAGTTTCTTGCTTTAATCAAATATTTGCTTGCTTGTCAGATGCAGGAAAGTGTTTAGAATTAGTTTGCTTAACTAAAGCAGGAGTCTTTGTTGCTAAAAGAAAGCTTGTTCTTCTGCAACAAAGATACATCTGACATACGATGAAGTCATTGCCTCACATTAACTCGTCCTTTTCAACTTACAGATAATAAGGCCGGAGAGGATTTCCCCTAGACTGAACTTAAAATGCGTATAAAGACGTTGAGTCTGAGAGGGTGACCTGTATTGGCAAACAGACATCTTCATTATGATCCACGGAGGATTAAATTGTCTGCTGGGAGTCTCACCACCGTCTCTTTCCCATCATTTAGTGGTAATCCAAGTTCTTGTTTTTCTTTTTCTTTCTGTTCTTTATAGCAATACGTATGTCCTGTCATTCCTGCAACAATTGCACTATTTTATTTTTATTATCATCTACCTACTTATCTATCCATTCTGTTTTATTTTTAAACTAAGCTAAAAAGCACACATAAAATCATACCTATATTAATTCAAGCTTTCTGGGTGAATGTAAGATGTGTTAATGTGTTTCTTTAGAGCCAACAGCTGTGAAATAAACGATGATTTACACATAATTTCTTAAATTTACTGCTCGGGACTGTGATGCTCTTCATCATTTAGAACACTGATGATGTTCACCAGTGCTGAGGATAAAAACAGAGTACATGTAGAAGAGCAGTTTTACCTGCTCTACCACAGAGGACCCTGATGGAGCAGAGGTGGACCAGAGATGGACCAAATATAAACTAAATATGAACCAGAGATGAACCAGAGATAAACTAAATATGAACCAGAGATGAACCAGAGATAAACCAGAGATGGACCACAGATGGACCAGAGATGGACCATAGATGAACCAGAGATGAACCAGAGATGGACCAGAGATGGACCAGAGATGAACCAGAGATGGAACAGAGATGAACCAGAGATGGACCAGAGATGAACCAGAGATGGACCAGAGATGAACCAGGGATTGACCATAGATGAACCAGAGATTGACCATAGATGAACCAGAGATGGACCAGAGATGAACCAGAGGATTGACCATAGATGAACCAAAGATTGACCAGAGATGAACCAGAGATTGACCAGAGATGAACCAGAGATTGAACCAGAGATGAAGCAGAGATGAACCAGAGATGGCCCAGAGAAAAACCAGAGATGGACCATAGATGAACCAGAGATGGACCAGAGATGAAGCAGAGATTGACCATAGATGAACCAGAGATTGACCATAGATGAACCAAAGATTGACCATAGATGAACCAGAGATGGACCATAGATGAACCAGAGATGGACCAGAGATTGAACCAGAGATGAAGCAGAGATGAACCAGAGATGGCCCAGAGAAAAACCAGAGATGGACCATAGATGAACCAGAGATGGACCAGAGATGAAGCAGAGATTGACCATAGATGAACCAGAGATTGACCATAGATGAACCAAAGATTGACCATAGATGAACCAGAGATGGACCATAGATGAACCAGAGATTGACCATAGATGAACCAGAGATGGACCATAGATGAACCAGAGATGGACCAGAGATTGAACCAGAGATGAAGCAGAGATGAACCAGAGATGGCCCAGAGAAAAACCAGAGATGGACCATAGATGAACCAGAGATGGACCAGAGATGAAGCAGAGATTGACCATAGATGAACCAAAGACTGACCATAGATGAACCAGAGATGGACCATAGATGAACCAGAGATTGACCATAGATGAACCAGAGATGGACCATAGATGAACCAAAGATTGACCATAGATGAACCAGAGATTGACCATAGATGAACCAAAGATTGACCATAGATGAACCAGAGATGGACCATAGATGAACCAGAGATGGACCAGAGATTGAACCAGAGATGAAGCAGAGATGGCCCAGAGAAAAACCAGAGATGGACCATAGATGAACCAGAGATGGACCATAGATGAACCAAAGATTGACCATAGATGAACCAGAGATTGACCATAGATGAACCAGAGATGGACCATAGATGAACCAGAGATGGACCATAGATGACCAGAGATGACCAGAGATTGAACCAGAGATGAAACAGAGATGGCCCAGAGAAAACCAGAGATGACCATAGATGAACCAGAGATGGACCATAGATGAACAGAGATGAATGATGACAGAGATGAACCAGAGATGACCCATAGATGAACAGAGATGGACAATAGATGAACCAAAGATGACCATAGATGAACCAGAGATTGACCATAGATGAACCAGAGATTGACCATAGATGAACCAGAGATGACCATAGATGAACCAGAGATGGGACCAGAGATTGAACCAGAGATGAAGCAGAGATGGCCCAGAGAAAAACCAGAGATGGACCATAGATGAACCAGAGATGGACCATAGATGAACCAAAGATTGACCATAGATGAACCAGAGATTGACCATAGATGAACCAAAGATTGACCATAGATGAAACCAGAGATGGACCAGAGATGAACCAGAGATGACCAGAGATTGAACCAGAGATGAAACAGAGATGGCCCAGAGAAAAACCAGAGATGGACCAGAGATAAACCAGAGATGGACCATAGATGAACCAGAGATGGACCAGAGATGAAGCAGAGATGAACCAGAGATAAAGCAGAGGTGAAACGGAGATGGAGTAGAGATGAACAGCGATGAAATAGAGAAGAAACAGAGATAAACTGGAGGTTGACCAGAGTTGGATCAAAGGTGGATAAGCGGTGGATACACATGCTGCGATTTTTAAAAGAATCTATATAAAATCAATTTTTTAAAAATACAATTCAAATCGATTTTATTAAGCCATGAATCGCAATGTGGCCTCCAGGCCAGCAGAGGGCACACTCGAGTTAAACTACATTCTTGTTCAACGTCACTATATGCAGCGCTATGTGTGACGTGCTACGTGCAACATGCTATTGTTGTTACACATCTGCGCCACTAGATGGAGCTGCAGCTAAGTAAGCATTAAGTAAATGGAGCATCACAGTGAACAGATGTGAGCAGGATCTGATGTATAGTGGCGGATCACCCAACCGACTCGAGCAAAGAGGAGGGAAAGTTTTTTGCAGTCCAAAATTTGTTTTTACAGACTGAATTATTAATGTTGTTCTTGAAACCAAATATAATTTGACTTTGATGATTAAGCAGTTATCAACATCATTAATGCAGTTATTGGAGTACATGGTTGTTGCTGATTCACTGAGTCATAGTCTCAGATATTAAGAGAATACAGTTTATTAAATAGTACTATACCTTGATCTTAAATAAGATGGTAACCTGACATGTAACTTACCTTAAATATGGTACCATACTTCATAAAAAAGATCAAATGTTTAACAATACAGCAGAATGTTATCTCTGTGGGATTCTTTCTATAGTAATTGTAAAATGAAAATATATTTGTGTTCTTTTATCTATTATTATTATACCATGCAGAATATTCTCGGTCGATTCAGTACACTCTGTTAACATCACAAAAACATGAAGAAAATACACGCCTGTGTCCTGAGTTGTTCTCGCTTTATAATCTCAAAAGGGGGAGGGAGGTCTTGCTTCCCCCGACACCTCCTCTTGTTATCTTAAGTCCAGGTGGCCTCCAGCTTTCACATGTCACAACTCCCGACATATGTGTGTTTACATTTCTCTAAGTCCAGGAGTAGAGGTCGTAAATCAAATTATCTGTGCAAGTCACAAACCTTTGGAGGTCAGAAGGTCCAGACCGTAAACACTAACTTACACCTTAGATCATAAGGAACCTAAGGTGAGAATTAAAAGACAACAAAATGGCAGCATTATCTACCACAGGAATTAAAAAAAAAATCATTCTCTGATGCAGTTTTGAATTGGAAAGAGTGTAATAAAAGACCAGTTTAGTAATGTTTGTATAATGCCTTAGTTTAGGCTTAAAGTAGAGTTGACTTGTTATGGACTAAAGGAAAATAAAATCTTGATACTGTACTGATTTATTGAAAAGAGGGTAGTAGGACTATTGTAAAGAAAAAGGAGAAAGAAAAAATAAAAACAGGATTTGACAGTTTTGAGAGCTGATAAAACAGTTTCCACTTTCCAGTCATTTGCTATGCAGGTTTTAAAAAGGATAAGAAATAAAAACAGTAGTGTAAAAAAAGGAGAAAACTGCTTGTTCTAATTTACTGTACTGAAAAGAGTGTCAGAGAAAATACTTCAGTGTTGTTAAAAAGGAAAAGGCTGGGTTTGTGTAAGAGAAATAATAATAAAAATAAAAATAAAATCAGTCATTTGCCTGTAAAATAATTTTGTGTTGTACATGATTTGAATCATGTTTCGAATTGTATAGTGAACCCTGAATCGTAATTAAAAATTGAGTTGTGTGAATCGTGGCATGCCTAGTGGTGGACCAAAGATGGACCAGAGATGGACCAGAGGTGGATCAAAGGTGGACCAGAGGTGGATCAGAGATGGACCAGAGGTGGATCAAAGGTGGACCAGAGGTGGACCAGAGATGGACCTGAGGTGGATCAAAGGTGGACCAGAGGTGGATCAGAGATGGACCTGAGGTGGATCAAAGGTGGACCAGAAGTGGATCAGAGATGGACCAGAGGTGGATCAAAGGTGGACCAGAGTTGGATCAGAGATGGACCTGAGGTGGATCAAAGGTGGGGCAGAGGTGGATCAAAGGTGGGGCAGAGGTGGATCAAAGGTGGGGCAGAGGTGGATAAGAGATAAACCAAAGGGGGACCAGAGATGGACTAGAGATGGATCAGAGATGGACCATAGATGGACCAAAGGTGGATAAAGGTGGACCAGAGATGGACCTGAGGTGGATATGAGATGAACCAAAAGTGGACCAGAGGTGGATCAAAGGTGGACCAGAGGTGGATCAGAGATTGACCTGAGGTGGATCAAAGGTGGGGCAGAGGTGGATCAGAGATGGACCAGAGGTGGACCATAGATGGACCAAAGGTGGACCAGAGATGGACTAGAGATGGACCATAGATGGACCAAAGGTGGATAAAGGTGGACCAGAGATGGACCTGAGGTGGATATGAGATAAACCAAAAGTGTACCAGAGGTGGATCAAAGGTGGACCAGAGGTGGAGCATAGATGGACCATAGATGGACCAGAGACACGTGGACCGGATCTGATTGATTAGAGAAGTGTAACAACTGCTGCACTTTCAGTCAACTGTTCATCAATCTTGATCATTCATTCTAATTTGAAATCTAAGACGGCAAAATATCCTAAATTTTAGATCACATTCAGCATTTAACTTCTTTTAATGTTCTTGAAGTACAGTGTTTTCTGGGAAGTTAACAGATTTCAGATATTTACGTTGCATTGAGAAGCTTCCAGCAGCACCGATGCAGATTAAATACCTTAAATGTGGCTGATAACACTGGTCACTGCCACACAAAGCTCTTGGTTTTTTTGAGTCTGTAAATTGAACTTAAGCGTTATTCAGGGTGGCATGAGAGGGTCTATTTGGCTTCACACCATTGAGCAGAAAGACAGTGACTTATCAGTTCCTCCGGCGTGGGTGAGGGGAATCTAGCTAATTAGCGCCGTTAGTGTGGGCGCTAATGGAAAAGGGAGTGTGGCCTCGGGGTGCAGAAACACAACATCAGCCCGCAGACACACACAGGCCTCAGGCTGTGAATCAAACAGAGGACGAAGTGAAGTCGTGAAGAACCGAGCGACATGCAGAAGAACACAGGCAGACGGAAAACCCTTCCTAAACTGGAGCACGGAGAAAAAAAAAAAAAACGCTCCCACACATAGCAGAGACCAGGCAGAGCCGTTAATACACCGAAACCCACCCCCGCTCACTCAAACACCACCATTCAATTACACACATGAAAGCCAGAGAAAAGCAAAGCTGCTAACGCAGCTTTAAAAACCATCACATCCTCACATCCTCACACACAAAAGGCCTGAGCAGAACTGACGCACAATAAATGCTGCAGCTGGTGAGGACATCCAGCCACCGCCACATGTGGAAACTTCATACGCTGGCTTCATTGCTTCATTTAAGTACAACAGTGTTCCCCCCCATATCTAGTTTTACTATTGAGCTGAACCATTTTATAATTCATGCAGAATAGCTGCACAGGCTTAATTCCACATGAAACAAAATACGCTGAATTAAATACATTTCTCAAAACTACACATCAAATAGAGCTGAGCGATTTTATCGATTCTGCGATATATATCAATATTTTATTTCCCCAGAGAGTATCGATTTTTCAGCCGCGGGTATCGATATTCTAAGCTTCTTTCAAAACCCCTGTGTCCCACCTTTGCTTGCAAGCAACAATTTTCACTGTTTAAATAAATGAAACTTTTTCTCAACACATCTTTTATTCATTTAGTCCAGCATTTGCAAGCTGTCTGTCAGCCATACACACGTGGACAAAATTGATGGTACCCCTCAGGTAAAGAAGGAAAAACCCACAATTCTCACTGAAATCACTTGAAACTTACAAAAGTAACAATAAATAAAAATTTATTGAAAATCAAATAATCAAAATCAGCCATCACTTTTGAATTGTTGATTAACATAATTATTTAAAAAAACAAACTAATGAAATTGGGCTGGACAAAAATGATGGTACCTCTATAAAAGATTGAAAACTATTTGACCAGAGTGACATGATTAACTCAGGTGTGTCCTTTAATTGACATCACAGGTGTTTCCAAACTCATAATCAGTCAGTCTGCCTATTTAAAGGCAGACAAGTAGTCACTTTGCTGTTTGGTGAAAAGGTGTGTACCACACTGAACATGGACAACAGAAAGCGAAGGAGAGAATTGTCCCAGGACATCCGAAAAAAAAATTATAGACAAACATCTTAAAGGTAAAGGCTATAAGACCATCTCTAAACAGCTTGAAGTTCCTGTGACAACAGTGGCTCATAATATTCAGAAGTTCAAGACCCACGGGACAGTAGCCAACCTCCCTGGACGTGGCCGCAAGAGGAAAATTGATGACAAATTGAAGAGACGGATCGTTCGAATTGTATCCAAAGAGCCCAGAACAACCTCCAAAGAAATTAAAGGTGAACTCCAAGGCCAAGGTACATCAGTGTCAGATCGCACCATTCGTCATTGTTTGAGCCAAAGTGGACTTCATGGGAGACGACACCACTGCTGAAAAAAATCATAAAAAAGCGAGACTGGAATTTGCAAAAAATGCATGTTGACAAGCCACAAAGCTTCTGGGAGAATGTCCTTTGGACAGATGAGACCAAACTGGAGCTTTTTGGTAAGGCACATCAACTCTATGTTCATAGACTCAAAAACTAAGCATACGAAGAAAAGAACACTGTCCCTACGGTGAAACATGGAGGAGGCTCAGTAATGTTTTGGGGCTGCTTTGCTGCATCTGGCACAGGGTGTCTTGAATGTGTGCAAGGTAAAATGAAATCTGAAGACTATCAAGGCATTCTGGAGAGAAATGTGCTGCCTAGTGTCAGAAAGCTTGGTCTCAGTCGCAGGTCATGGGTCTTCCAACAGGACAACGATCCAAAACACACAGCCAAAAACACCCAAGAATGGCTGAGAGAAAAGCGTAGGACTATTCTAAAGTGGCCTTCCATGAGCCCAGATCTGAATCCCATTGAACATCTGTGGAAGGAGCTGAAACATGCCATTTGGAGAAGACACCCATCAAACCTGAGACAACTGGAGCAGTTTGCTCATGAGGAGTGGGCCAAAATACCTGTTGACAGCTGCAGAACGCTCATTGACAAATACAGAAATCGTTTAATTGCAGTGATTGCCTCAAAAGGTTGTGCAACAAAATATTAAGTTATGGGTACCATCATTTTTGTCCAGCCCTATTTCATTAGTTTGCTTTTTTAAATAATTATGTTAATCAACAATTCAAAAGTGATGGCTGACTTTGATCATTTGATTTTCAATAAATTTTTATTTATTGTTACTTTTGTAAGTTTCAAGTGATTTCAGTGAGAATTGTGGGTTTTTCCTTCTTTAACTGAGGGGTACCAACAATTTTGTCCACGTGTGTATAATGTGTAATTGATGCTTTCACTTCAATTAATTCAAACAAAGTCATTGGAACACTCACAAGATGTCACCAAAATCACATTGTCCCTTTAAAATCTTTCAGAAAATGATGTAAATGTATTGTAAGATGAATATCGATATATATCGTATAGTGAGCTGAATATCGTGTATCGTATCATATCGTATAGTGAGATTAGTGTATCGCTACAGCCCTAATATCAAAAACACGCAAGCTGAATATTTTAAATCTTAAATGAATGTGCACAATGAACAACTGCAATATTTCCTGTATGCAGCATTTAGCAGCAAAAAAGGCAAAGCTTGCTGTTAGATTTGGAGTGTCACGGTCTGTAGCCGCTGCTAACAGCTAACGGCTAACAGCTGATCCTGCAATTACAAGGCTGCACAGAAAATTAAATTCAGAAAAATCAGAAGTTCCTACATTTACTTTGACTTCTCTTTGCTGCTCGAACAAACTCAAGATATTTATTCTTTTCTTGTCAATTTTGTGTGCAACATTAAAAAAAAACAAAACAAAACAAGACCTTTGAGACAGTAAAGGCATAACTGTCGTCATCATTTTTCACACTCAGACAGGTCAGTCCAGTACCAACGCTCTCTTTTTCTTCAGCCACATCTCTATAATCTAATTTAATTTATAGGAGCTGTTTCAACAATAATAGTAGTAATTACAGGAATAAGTCAGTCTAATAAATAAATGGATCTAATGAATGTGCGTAGCGGTGAGAGAAAGCTGCTGGCGCTGTAAAAGCGCCTTGAGTGGTTCCCGGACTAGAAAAGCCCCCCCCCCCAGGTGGATGACTCAGCCCAGATGCCTCTGAGCCTTGATGATGTCACAGATGTAGATGTCACCTCTGGACATGACAAACAGGAGGTTTATTTTCTGCACAGTTAAGTTTTAAGAAGCATTTGTGAGTGTAGTTCTGCTTGACAAAGGCTCATCAAAGTAATGCCTTGAACTTATAGTTTATATCAGTTTACATAGATGGATTATGGTTGTGGATGCGGTGCCATCTAACATGAACAGCACCCCCATACCCCCCTTTGCTCCTCAAGGACTCAATCAAATCATCATTATAATCCTCTGGTTTAAACGTATGCTCACACTGTTTACAAAGGAGTCAAAACTAAATATAAGTGACTTTCTTTTTTTTCCTCTTTTTCCATGTCATCTTTAATTTTTCTGAGCTGGCCACATCTATGCATTTAAATGCATCCTAAGGAAGAGGAAATGCGAGTGCGTGCGCTCACCTCTCCGCCGAGCTGTCAGGTTCGATGAACCGTACGAGCGGCGGCGCCGAAAGCGTTTCGGTGGCGAATATTCCTCCCTGCAGCTGCACACCAAAGCCATTGAGCGGATCGCCTGTTAAGACCACCTCGCTGGTCTCTACGTGGACCACCTGACCACCTGGACCCACTGAACTGGATGACAGGGACACTAAAGACACGGACACACGTTAGACCGAAAAGAAAAAAGACATGGGATCATACCAGAAACAGAACCTACAGGAACTCTTGTGTTCTTTCTTCCTCTGCCGCCGCTTCAGTAGCGAGTTGCGGGGGCTCATGGGAACCGTGGGTCGGGGCAGCGTGCTGGAGCTCTGGCTGCTGGGGCCTGATGTGGTGGTCGAGCCTGGCGAGAAACTGGCAGATACCAAAGCTGCAAAAAAGACGAGGAGAGAGAGATGATGTTGTTCCAACATGGCAGTGAAGATGAAGAACGTCCATCCACGCCACCCGCGGTGGGGAAGGGTCTCGAGTCTGGGGGGGTTCTTACATTTGCAGTAGTCGAGGCTGTTGATCGTGTTGTTGTTGGATGCCGTCCATGATTTGTTGAGGGTGGAGTTTGCAGGCTGACAGTAGTTCACGCAGGGGTCCCAGGAATGGGGATGGTCTGACTTCTGGACCTTCACTGGAGCACAAACAAGCCGGTCGATTACTTAGGATCAGCAATGCTTACCCACAAATTAACGGTGTCGATGTCACAGGTCTGGATCTGCAGACATAAACTGAACTAACTACTGCTTCTAGAGCTTTCTCTCAGGGAAGCTGGACCAGCGTTGACTCTGGTTTCCACCATGTCGTTGTGGAAGGATTTTCAGATAAATGACACCAGTTTACTCAGTGTTTCACTGACATCCCTAAGCTCTTCTCTCTCAAAAGAACGTGGCAGCAGGGTTTAGCTTTGCAAAGTTGTATCTGAATGAACCACAAGATTTCTGGAACAATGATCTTCGAAACAGGCCAAAGTCTAGATCAGGGGTCTCAAACTGATCCTTTAAAGGGCCGCGTGGCTGTGGATTTTTGTTCCAACCAGCAGCAGCGCAGATGACTTGTTTTAGTCAATCAGCTGAAGAGGTAAAGACCTTTAATGAAGACAACTAGTAAGACCCCTGATGTAGATGCTTGGTCATAATAACTGTATACTAGGGCTGGGCAACGATTAAAATTTTTAATCGCGATTAATCGCATGATTTCCCTGATTAATCACGATTAATCGCGTTGTACACGAAAAATCAAATAATGAATTCAAAAGTAGCGTAGAGGTCACTTTTATTTAAATGTTCTGCTGCCATATGAACTAAAGTGCCATAACATTTGTTGTTCAAACACTTTTAACATCAGCACTTCTCAGTAACACATATTTAGTGTAAATCTCATCTTAAAAAATGTAAAATAAAATAAAGCTTATTGAAACTGTCAGAGCATTAACGTCATTAATGTTTATTTTATAAAAATAAAAAAGTCTACCAACAAAATCCTGAGCAACAATCAGAACATTAAAACAGGTAATTTCTGAGGTAACAGCAGAAACTTTTAACGGGGAGTTCAACTTGTCAGTTGTTACAAATAACCTTGTTTCTGTTGAATCCTCCGTCTGGGAGAACTTTAAAATGAAAATGTCCATGTTAAAGTTCTGTAACTTTATCAATCTGTGTATCATTAATTCTTTCCATTTTCAGTTGTCAATCAAAAATTTAAAAAAATTAAAAAAGTGACATTTTATTACGTTTTTCTTTTTTTAATCTAACACAAAAAAATGTTTAAAAAAATATGCCTTTTTTTTTTTAATATTTCAATTTTAGACTTGGATCAAAAATATGAAATTAAAAAAATGGGCCACAGGACTGAATTTGTTTTATAATTGAGGACTGGACTTTCTGTTGTCATTACACATCTGTGCCACTAGATGGAGCCGCACTGCAGTAACCAGCTAGAGAACAGCAGGACAGTGAACACATGGAGCAGATCTGATGGAACATGGAGGAATGACGCCAAAGTTTTGTTGCAGTCCAGAATTTTATTTTTCCAGACAGAATTTTCCAGAAGATTTTTACCGTTCTCCATGTCTGTTTTAGCTTTTCCAGTTCCGCAGCAGCCTGTAACAGACTTTTTAAAACAAAAGCATGTGAGCAACATGCGTTAACACGTGATAAAATAAATGTCGGCGTTAATAAATTAATGCGTTAACGCTATAATAAAGCGTTAACTAAACCAGCCCTACAAAAAAAAAAAAAAATTGCCATTCATTGATTTGAGTTATGCCCTTCATTAGGTCTGGTCCGTGGTCAGAGCCATAATGGCAAAAACCGTTGGATGTTGTGCTACGCTGCACAGTTAAAACCCGTACCAATCACTTTCTAACGAGTATCAGTCAAATGACGCTTGATTTCTCATTAACTCATCAAATGGAATTCCAAATTACCAACCTGTTCTTTTGTCATCCATCTACAACAAAGTAGCCACAAACACGAGCCTGCGAACAGAAACAAAACTGCGGTGGGCCGCGCCATCTGTTAAAAAAGCTGCATTTCCTCAGATGTCAGGGAAACAACCTCTTCTGGGGAAACTCCTACGGAGCGCATCAACATACGAATCAAGGCTGCTGTCTGGCAGCCTGCACACGGCCATGTGCAGCTTCTCACCAAACACCGCTTTAACTTTGAAGCTGATCCAAACATGCCCTGTGTTGCTACGTTCATCCAACTATTGCATCCTCATCATGTGAGTTGTTTTTTCCCCGAAATCACTGAGGTGGGGAGGCGTCTAACCCACCTGAGTAAAAATAATCTGATCCTGTCCAGAGAATCAGGCTGGAGAAACAGATCTGACACCAACAGGAAACGCAGAGTCGCACATAAGGAGGCAAGGAAGTAAGCAAGGAAGGAAAAAACAGGAAGTGTTTGCAAACTCACTTATAGGAGGGCTCTTCAAGTGGAATATATATAGTCTCGCACACACACACAACTGCAAAACAACTGTGGTGGTCAGTTCCATTAACCGCGAAAAATAAGGGATCACTGTATTGACATAGCGTTGACCTGAGTGAACAGCTCAGAGGGTTTTCGGAGCGATTTCAACCACGTACGAGGAGAAGTTCAGTTTAGAAGTTTATTTGAAACCACTCATCCTTTTTTAATAGAACATGCTGTCTTGGCTATTCGGCAGAACTAAATCCTGCCGAGGCCTCATTTACATCAACTACGATGTAATTTGATCTACAGGAGTATTTAATAGGAGTAATTCTAATTAATAAATCAGCCTAATTAATGTGTGTGTGTCAGTGAGAGGAAGCTGACTGTGTTGTAAAAGTGCCTTGAGTGGTTCCTGGACTAGAAAGGCACCGTATAAGCACGCTGTTGTGATGTATAATTCAAGACAGGACGAGACATGAGAGACATAAGAGACATAAGAGACCACGCTGCTCTCACATGATCTCGAAACCTTCGTGTAAACACCGTAATCTCACGAATCCAGCTGAGGAGGCGGCGCCCACGAGCGCCGAAACGCTACCTGTGAGACCAGAGGTCCGAGCTGCAAAACCGCTGCAAAACCACCGCAACACGGCTTTAGAGGCTCGATCATAGGATATAAATGTCTGATTGTGTGTCTCATTAATGAAACTTCGCAGTCATCACACTAAAGCCCCTGAGCTGTGAGTAATTAAGAAATAAAAAAAATAACAAAAGTTCCTGGAATCAGCAGTTTCACAGTAAAAAGCACTAATTTGCTTCGGGAATCGATGGGGTGTATAACGCTCAAGGTAAATTAAAAGTCATAAATCCTTGTGTATTTATATTTTGTGATCGTTACATGTAATGAACTCACCTGACGGTGCCAGCGTCTGCTACAACGCTCGGTTTGGTGCCCAGACTGAAGCGGACACGTTAAAGAGAATCACGGCGGCAGCAGATGTCCACGAGAGCTCATTCTGGGTCACAATGATGGATTCGACAGGTAAAACAATCACCGACAAAACACGATCGAACAGCGACAGCTGCTGTGGAGGACGAGGAAAAAGGGCAACGATCGTTTGAAAGTGACTTAACCTGTGTCAGTGCAGCTGCTAACAGTCGTCTGAAAGCTAACAAGAAGGTCGTGGTGTGTGGGCAGAACGCAAAAAGAAGGATTTTATCTGAAGCTCTTCGGTAAGTATTTACATGCCATCTCACCACAATCTACTGAAGACATAAATAGTAGGGCTGGGCAAGTTAACGTGTTATTAGCACGTTAACTCATTAATTTATTAACCCAGAGATTTATTTTATCGTGCGTTAACACATGTTGCTCACATACTTTTATTTTGAAAAGTCTGGCTGCTGCAGAACCGGAAGACAATTGGCGGAGACAAGGAGAAACAGACATGGAGAACGGTAAAAATTAGTGAACTTTACAGTTCAGGTAACAACTCAGGTAGAAATATTAATAATTCTGTTTGAAAACAAAAATTCTGGACTGCAACAAAACTTTGGCGTCATTCCTCCACGTTCCATCAGATCTGCTCCATGTGTTCACTGTCCTGCTGTTCTCTAGCTGGTTACTGCAGTGCGGCTCCATCTAGTGGCTCAGATGTGTAATGACAACAGAAAGTCCAGTCCTCCATTATAAAACAAATTCAGTCCTGTGGCCCGTTTTTTTATTTCATAAGTCTAAAATTGAAATATAAAGAAACAGGCATTTTTTTTCATTTTTTTGGGTTAGATTAAAAAACTAAAAATGTAATAAAATGTCACTTTTTCTTTTTTTTTTTTTTACATTTTTGATTGACAATTGAAAATGGAAAAAATGATTGATACACAGATTAATAAAGTTACAGAACTTTAACATGGACATTTTCATTTTAAAGTTCTCCCAGACGGAGGATTCAACAGAAACAAGGTTATTTGTAACAACTGCCAAGTTGAACTCCCCGTTAAAAGTTTCTGCTGTTACCTCAGAAATGACCTGTTTTAATGTTCTGATTGTGCTGAGACACAATCATTTTGTCGGATTTTGTTACTTTTTTTATTTTTTATAAAAACAGGATGACATTAATGCCCTGGCAGTGGCAATGAGCTTCATTTATTTTAAATTTTTTTTAAGATGAGATTTTTACTAAATATGTGTTACTGACAAGTGCTGATGTTAAAAGTGTTTGAACAATAAATGTTATGGCACTTTAGTTCATATGGCAGCAGAACATTTAAATAAAAGTGACCTTTACACTACTTTTGAATTCATTATTTGATTTTTCGTATACAATGCGATTAATTGTGATTAATCTGGGACATAATGTGACTAATCGCAATTAAACATTTTAATCGTTGCCCAGCCCTAATAAATAAGTATTCAAGGGAGATGATGGTTCGCTGTTTCCAGGACCAAACAACATATACATTAGAATGAGAGTTCATGATGAAAGGTTATGATTGTTGTGAAGGAATTTTGCCTCATATTTTTCTTTACACTACTGCTTCTGTTCATTTAAGTTTTTTGGCACTTGCTTGCTCCCTTAAGGTCTGGCCACAGCGCTTCAGTCAGGTTGATGTCTGGACTTTGACTGGGATGCTCCAAAAAGTTGATTCTTTAAAAAAAAAAAAAAAAAAAAAAAAAAAAAAAAAAATTAAGGGCCGCCCCGGTAGGCGCAGTGGTTAGGGCAGGCGGTCCATATACAGAGGCTACAGTCCTCGTGCGGCTGGTCGCAAGTTCGACCCCCGGCTCGTCGACCCTTTGCTGCGTGTCTTCCCCGTTCTCTCTGCCCACCTTCCTGTCTCTTTCCACTATGAATAAAGGCCACTAGTGCCATAAAAATTCTTATAAAAATTCTAATAAATAATAATAATAATTATTATGTCAATTCATCCTACAAGATTAACAGTATGACAAGCAGCAAAGGATCGAACCCAGCTCAGCTGCAGTAAGACCTCACTTTTGACTCAGAACCAAGAACCGTTGAACCGACCAGCTGTCAAAGCAGTTCTCACCACCACACTGACCTTCAGCCTCAGAGGACAAGAGCCCCGTACGGCAAAGGACCTCTGGGAAACCAGTCACATGTTCTGTTTTAAATCAGTTTGAGATCATTTGAGCTCTCAGTCAAGATAATGCACATCAACAGGTCGCTGACTGAACGACGTCAAGAAAGAAACACCACTTAGAAGAAGGGGGCGGAGTGAGAAGTGGCTCCAACCCTCAAACTGGTTGCCTCGTACAGGTGTGTTCATCTAGTGTTTTGACCGCTATGACGGCCTCAAACGCAGCGCGAAGAAAAGGACCATTCAGTTAGTTTTAAGCAAAGGTCAAACAGTGGAGCTGGTGGAGTTCCCGCCGCTGCCACACCCACCTGTGTCTTTCCCGCCGCTGCCACACCCACCTGTGTCGTTCCCACCGCTGCCACACCCACCTGTGTCGTTCCCGCCGCTGCCACACTTACCTGTGTCGTGCTGTTTTCCCGTCAGTCTCGTCTGATGCGAAGGGAGCATTTCTAACTTGACCAGCTCCGTTGTGCTCGCCAACAGCTGCGTCGCCTCCAGGACCGTGCAGTGCTCCGTCGACGTCCCGTCTATGGACAGCAGGTGGTCGCCGGGATGCAACGCTCCACACCTGGACCGGCAGAGGGTTGGGGTGAGGGAAGGGAAGAGGAAGGAACGAGAAACGAGCGCAGCGCAGACTGAGCGAACCATCCACCACCTGACCAGACGCTGTGATCTTCAAAGCAGGAGTCAGATCTTAAAGTTAGGGTGGGAGATCTTTTTTTTTTTTGCAGCAATTTTTACAATATTGCCTGAAAACCTTTTTCATATTCCCATTGAACCCACTGAAATAGAATATTTAAAAAAAAAAAAAAAAAAAACATTTTGGTCCGGTCTAGAGGGTGTAATCAGAAGAAAACTCTGACCAATCATTGTACTGATCATTTTTACATTTATTGGCTGCCTAATACGTCCATCAAATATCAATGCACTCCCACCCACCCACCCACCCCTCCCTCCAGACACAGCGTTGTTATTTGAAAGCCAGAAATCAAGTTAGCTCGCACAGATCATTTCGTGGCAGAGAAGAAGACGTCAACCGGCAGCAAAATCAAAGGGAAAACTGTTGTTGAAAAAGCAACAGCCATGTGGAAGCTAACCGAAGAACGAAACAGAACCAGAGTGGTCATCGGTACGGCTTTCCAGCGCTGGCGCCAGCTAAAAAATGAAAAGGGGCTCCAGACCGACGCCAAGGTGGCCCAGTTTCTACTGGATAGCTAAGATGTCACCCAGTCAGTGAGAAAATGAAAGATGATGACAAAATTATTGTCCATCGAGAGACATGATGAACATATTCCAGCATGTTTCGCTAAGCTACCAACTCTGTCAACTAGGCTACAGTACTATGTGTGACACCGTTAGGTAGGCTGCTGTTATCCTTGATGGTAGCTTTCCCAATATCGTTAGCTCCCCCCCCCCCCCCCCCCCCCAAATATTTAAAATATTTCTGCTGTTGAGAAACAATCGTGTAAAGGTGTGGTTTCGAGGGGTGGGCTGAAGAGGAGGAGGCGGAGCCTTTGGGAGGAGGGAGGGAGTTTATATTTTCAAAATCTCACTTGAGTTGGATTGATGGAACCGTTTTTTCAAAGATCTGCCATCATAACTTTAACAGTTTGCTTCGTCGTGTGCGTGAATGGATACGAGCACAGCATCGACCTCAGACTACCTCTTCAGTCCACTGAGGTTGTTTCATCAAAACTGAGTTCAAGCGCTTCGTGTATATTTTAGAGACCGAGGCTTTGCTCGGGGGCAACGTTCTGTCTCTTACCGTCTCTGCTGGTTATCGGACTGGACGTGGACTGCATGCGGTTCTCTGTGTGTGTCAGCGTTTCTTAACCAGAGAGGATTTAAACCGATGCTGCGTATCTGTAATCCAGTGCAGGAGCTGCTGCATATGAATAAAACACCACGCCTTTTCAAAACTCACATTTTCCCACATTTGTGCAGGTGACTCATTTCAAAACAAGCCTCGTTTAGTGTCGTTGTAATTTATTTTTACTGCGCGTGTCACAATTAGATGCGTGGGAAAACGTATGAATAAAGAGCAGTCTATAAAGCTTTCTCAGCCTCAGGAGCAGCAGTTGTAGAGGCTCTCTGAGGATTATGAAGATAGCGGCGCTCCATGAAGAACAACATACCTGTCTGGGCTTTTTCTCCGGTTAAATCTGAGGTCATGCAAACTCTGAGCGTCATGGTCGCTCCATTCCTTGGTGTTTCAATTGACCTTTCGGTAAGCGCTGCCTCCTTCCTAGTTACTGTTTCTAGGTTGGACAAACTTTCTGCTCCTGCGTTAAGGACTGTGTTAATTCGCTATCTTTCCGATGTGTATCATCAGTGTTAATATTATACTATAATAACGCCATGGCGGAATATTGTTGCTGAGGACCTGCAACAGTGAGTCGAGGTGTCCAGAACGTTTAGAGGGGACATTTTTATTTCCTTTTCCAACCCGAAACAAACGCTGGAGAATGCAGGCTGTAGGTTCAATTATGTGTCCGTCCACAAAAGCAAATGAACGTGGGGAAAGTTAAAAGACACACCTACATTTACTCCAAGGTAAGTTAGCTTTGTTTATTAGCTGATTTATTTAATCACCGTTTAGTAAAAGTAATAATATGATTTAGTGGCAGGGAGGGTGATGAGTTCTCTGTTAGTAAAATTTTCCTTGTGAAGGGGAAAATACATAGTGAAAAGATAGATGAACAGCATTTTTATTTAATGGGTACAGAGGATGTTACCAGAGACTTTGATGTTAAACATTTATGTTATGTCATTGGCGTAATGTAACCAGGAAGCCCCGCCTCCCCCGGTCCGTGGTAAAATTGTCAAGCGCTGATCAGTCACAAAAAGGTTGGGGACCACTGTGTTAAAGGACTGATTTTAGACTCAGGTCACCATGTAGCTGCACGGTTCCCCCCATGCATCTTTTAAATAAGTTTCTGTGGTTGAGACGGATTTAAAAAAGACCGCCCACGCAGTCGACTACACGGTAATATCAGAAACACGAGAGATCGTTTTCCCACGTCAACCTGTACGGATGTGGCCAGATCTTTTGGCAGTGATGCAAATTTAGACTTTAGAAAAACAGGAGGACATTTATAAGCCTTTCATAAGTTTCAAAGGCTTTTATTGCGAAATACATCAAATTTGCTATACATCAGTTTGCTCTAGCATACTGGATATCAGTTTCTGTGTCACATCCTGACTCATGGCCGGCCGTTCTTGGTGTGTTGATGCTCTGAACTGATCAGTTTGAGGGATATTGTGATGTGATAATGTTCTTTATTCATGTCTTTGAGTGAAATTGTGAGAGAAACAACAACACAGATGGTCTCAGGATTTTTCAGAGGTCATTGCTGATTACTTTCCATCTGTCTTGTGCTGTACAAAAAAAAAAAAATGGACAAAAGAAAGCCTTTGGCCACAATCGTAAATGTCTGTGCACACACCTGTCCACCACGCTGCCGGGCTTCACCCGATCGATGACGATGACCTGTTTGTTGCGATGACTGGCCGACGTCAGCGTGATGCCCAGCGTGGCTCCCGGCGCCTTGGCGATCTCCACCAACAGCGGTCCAGAGGCATTCGTCACCGTGTCTGATGGCCAGAAATGTGATTTCTTCCCTGTTATTATGCAGAAGAGTATCTCTGACAGACAAGCTTAAAGCCAAAATGTCCTTGAAAGCACAACGACATGATAATGAAAGGACTCTCCTGCAGGGGTTTTTGAGTTAAGGTGGACAGCAAGAGAACATCTACAAAAACATTTTCTCTCAACGGCGGATTTATTTGCGGGGTCTCACGGTCTTGGACTGGTGAGTGAGTCTGTGCATCATACCCATGATCGTGACGTCATACTCTATCTGGAACAGGGCTTCCTGGCCGCACTGAGCCAACACGCTGAGGGCGTCGCTGTGGTTGGCGTTGTGCAGCGGTACTCCGTCGACACTGAGAAGTCGATCACCGGGACGGAGGGTGCCCTCTCTGGAAGCACAGAACATCGGCATCAGGGGTTTAGATACAGTCTTACCTCCTGAAGGTCTCAGTTTTTTTCCATCCCCACTTCCTGGTCCGATCTGAGTGTCCTCGCTGATGTTCCCTAATCCTCACGGTTGTTGCACGTATGGAACAGATGTAAACAACGCGACATTAAGGTGCAAAAGTCCAGACGCCCCTAGTCTTGTTGTTTAACCAACATTTTCACGATGTTCACATTTATTTTCCAGTCTTTTTAAGCTCCAAAGAGAAAAAAAAATTAAACCTAAATAGAATGAGATAATTTCATCTGGAGTCCAAATATCTGTATGAGACAATTTAATTGTAATGTAATTTAACACGTGTAGTGCTGGAATTCTTTTAGATGAACCTTGAAAATCCCTGAACCACGTCAGTCACTCCAGCTTCACTGTCTCGGTGGCAGTGAACAAAATCAGATTTCTTTTTCAGGACGGCTACTGTTTCTAAAAACGCTGCTGCCAAAGTTCTGATGGTGGTGGTGTTGATATTGATTTAGCGGATGTGGCTGACGCACCAGCAGCAGAGAAGCTGTATGGTTCTTGACCAGAGTGGCTGAAGGAGTTCCGGAGTGGCTGAAGGAGTTCCAGAACGGCTGGAGGAGTTCCAGAACTGCTGAAGGAGTTCCAGAACGGCTGGAGGAGTTCCAGAACTGCTGAAGGAGTTCCAGAATGGCTGAAGGAGTTCCGGAGTGGCTGAAGGAGTTCCAGAACTGCTGAAGGAGTTCCAGAATGGCTGGAGGAGTTCCAGTACTGCTGAAGGAGTTCCAGAACGGCTGAAGGAGTTCTAGAATGGCTGAAGGAGTTCTAGAATGGCTGAAGGAGTTCCGGAGCTGCTGAAGGAGTTCTAGAACGGCTGAAGGAGTTCTAGAACAGCTGAAGGAGTTCTAGAACAGCTGAAGGAGTTCCAGAACGGCTGGAGGAGTTCTAGAACGGCTGAAGGAGTTCTAGAACAGCTGAAGGAGTTCCAGAACGGCTGAAGGAGTTCTAGAATGGCTGGAGGAGTTCCAGAACGGCCGAAGGAGTTCTGGAGCAGCTAAAAGAGTTCCAGAGCGACTGAACTAGTTCCAGAGTGGCTGATGGAGTCCCAGAGTGACTGAAGGAGTTCTGGAGTGACTGAAGGAGTTCTGGAGCAGCTAAAAGAGTTCCAGAGCAACTGAACTAGTTCCAGAGTGGCTGATGGAGTTCCAGAGTGACTGAAGGAGTTCTGGAGTGACTGAAGGAGTTCTGGAGCAGCTAAAAGAGTTCCAGAGCGACTGAACTAGTTCCAGAGTGGCTGAGCTGGAGAAAGTTCTAAAAAGAGTTCCAGAGCTCCAGAACTTTGAGTGAGAAGGAGTTCTGAGTGAAGGAGTTCTGGAGCAGCTAAAAGAGTTCCAGAGCGACTGAACTAGTTCCAGAGTGGCTGATGGAGTCCCAGAGTGACTGAAGGAGTTCTGGAGCAGCTAAAAGAGTTCCAGAGCAACTGAACTAGTTCCAGAGTGGCTGATGGAGTTCAGAGTGACTGAAGGAGTTCTGGAGCAGCTAAAAGAGTTCCAGAGCGACTGAACTAGTTCCAGAGCAGCTCTGTTATGAAACTGGTGATCTGAACTGTGTTCATTGTGAGCAACGCTGTTATTCTTATCAGATGACAGAGTCTCATTTATTTGGTTTCAAAGTTGTAACTCTTGACTTGGAAAGTCAGTCTTAAAGTTGACGTATATAAAAATGTTTGGACTATTTAGTCATGGAATAGTGCCTAACATGGAAAGGTCCTGGAAATATTTTGGTAAAAATGTGTCTGAACCCTGCTCATCTCTCAGGCTTTAACTGTAAAACGGAGGATGCAGAATACTGGGTCAGCCTGGTTTCAGGCATTTAACAAAAACCCATATTTCAGGTAATTATCAGTTTTCATGATCATTTATTGAACATTTTGAATTTTTAATGCAACATTAGAGCGCTTCACGCATGCGGCTAGAAAGCGACTGAACCAGAGCTGTTAACATCACAGCACGGAGCTTGAAAATATGTTGCTGATGACTCTAAAATGTTTTAACAAAATGATGCAAGCAAAGCCGGGTTTGGATATAAATTACTGGTTGAAACAGTGTGTTAAGAGCAGCACTGACATCTTTCAGACCTCCTGTCAGCTTCAGATGATGCAGTGAAAACAGTTTCTTTGTGGCCAGGAATAAAAGCCCTGTGGTTCTCAGAAGCTTTCGGAGTCGGTGCCTTAATTCCCACTGGGGAATGCTAAAAATGTAGACACTACTGCTGGTGTGGATTAAGTTTTCTGCAATTGGCATATAAAGCGGCATGAATATCTCTTATTCATTTCCACTGGACTGACCCACATTCTGCAGAGGATTTCTTTAAAAAGATGTCACATGAGCCTCCAGGCAAAATAACTCTCAATAGCCAGAATTTAATCTCCGTTCTCCGTCTCAGTCTGTCATCTCTGAACCTGTGAATGATGTGAATAAATCTGAGTGCTCTTTAATACGGCATTAATTCATATGCAGAAGTTTGTGCCCCTCTCTTTCAATCCTATGTTGTTGTTTCTTTGTGTAAAAACATAATAGAAAAATCATAAATTTGTCTTGGGTCTAAGTACGAGGCAGATACAACCTCAGACAGACAGCAACAGATCACCGATTTCACCTCATCATTTATTTATTTCACATAAATTAAGCCAAAAACATGCACAATACCAAGTACCCTCTTCCTCCTTCAGAGGATTTCAGAGTAAATTGCAGCTGAGTGTTGACAAGAATATCTCAGAGCTCATTAGGACCATGGCAGTACAGTTATACGACTGAACAAGACCCGGCTGAGGTTCAGAAAACTGCATCTGAACAAACCACAAGACTTCTGGACTTCTGTGGACAGATGAGACCAAAGTGGAGTCGTTTAATGCCCAGAACCGTACAGCATTTCAGCAGAAACGCTTCACACTCACGGTCAAAGCACGGTGGTGGAGGGGTGGTGGTTTGAGGACGTGAACACCTTTCAGTCAGTGATTGGACCATAAACTTTCTAGAGCAGCCGTTCCCAAACTTCAGAATACCAAGGGCCAATATGAAATGTGAAAAATTTCCGCAGCCCACCGAAACCTTTAATCACACCTGTAATCAACATACAGGACCAGGAACCATGATCTGATATTAATGTAAGGGGTCAACAAATAAGGTGACACTTGTTCATATTAAGTTAAGATGACGGTAGAATAACTTAACTGGTTTGTTTTATTACTTCTTAATGTTTTTTTTAATCATGTCATGAATTTTTTACAGTAATTAAAAACATATTTTAAAAAAGATTGAGGATTTAAAACACATTTGTTTATTTTAAATGACCTCCCACGGTGCACCTGCAGTACCACGACGGCCCACCAGAGGTCCGCGGCCCACACTTTGGGAATCACTGATCTACAGTAGATTAAAAATCCTTAAGGTGCAAATGTTTTTTCCGCCATTTCAATATTTCAATCCCCCCCGGGAGTTGGGGTCTCCTCCAGCTCTGGGTAACTGTAGCTTTCATCTTCCTTCATGATCGTTTTAAATGTTTGATGACAAAATTGTTAGCGTGACGGCAGCGACAGCCGTGTTGCCATGTTTGATTGATTTCCTCAGATACATATCAGGCTCGTTTGTGGTGGATTTTAAATGGGGTTCACTGGAAACCTGGAACGGTTTTGACCGTGCGTGAACTTTGAAAGAGCGTCGTTCACAACTGCCCAGATGAACTCGTTCACGCCCCCCGCTGGTGAAGGGGAAAGAGAGCGCGCTCAGTTCACGTTCACACAAAATATGAACTAGTTCATGAACTTTCTTTCAATTGACGCATTCAGGTTCAACACTGCCAACAGCTAAAGCTTGGTTGAAACTTGCACCCCGCGCTTCACAAGCTCTAAAAATGTTCTTAAAGGAGCACCTCATCAGTGGTAAGTTGATCATAAGCGTAATCACTTTCATACAGCTGTTCAGCATCTGTCCTGATTTATCACTCCGTGTTTCTCACACAGGAAAAGATGCCAGCGGAGTAAAAATAACATCTCAGAGCTCAAACGTCTGGAGTTTAATGACTGAAGCTGCTGACTGATCACAGAGGAGGGTTACGATTGATTTCTGAACCTCCTCTGGAGCTGGAGTGAAAATGGAGGAAAATCTGAACCAGACATGCTTCTAAACAGAGAAATATGCGTTAGACCGACAAACTAAAGTTAACCTGAAGTACTGTGCTTGTTTACCACAAGCTGCTTCAGTGCTTCATGCACAAAACTTTTTCCCTTTTTTTAACATGAATCTTAAATCTCATTTCAACACAGCTAGCATTCACATCCTCAACCGAGTCACTCAGTCATTTGTCTCTATATTTAGTAGCATCTCCATCAACCACAGACTCGCGTTTTTCCATAAATGCTTTACGACAAACAAACGAACTTCAGTCTAAAAACATTTTCATGAGAGACAATGTCAAAACCAAACCTGATGTTATACTGGTAAGAGATGAGAGGCATATATATTTATAAAATAAATTTTCAATCGCGAATAATCGAAAGATTTTAACTCGCGATTAATCACAGATTAATCACACATTAATCACATTTTTTTTTAAATGTTCTGTTTATCCATCCATCCATCATTTATACCCGTTTTGTCCTATACAGGGTCACAGGGATCTGCTTTATTTTTTTTTAAGCCTTTAGTTTGAAAACCGGAAGTCCACCAATGCTGCCGTACTTTTTGGTTTAATTCATCAGCTTCGTAGTGTATTTTGTCGGGGCTGCTGCTTGATCGCAGTAATTTGCTGACGGTCCCTAAACACGGCAGCAGCAGGTACTCAGAAGGATATTCAACGCTGTTCCTTAGAGTTTTAGCCACACCCACTGAGCTTGGAGGGTTGATGACACTAGTGAAATGTCTGGCATACTTATATCTACAAAATGATACCAACCTGGATGAAATAGGTGCCGTTTTCATGATGCAATTAAAGTTTAAAGAGAAAAAAAACAAGCAAATGTCAGATGTGAAACTAACTTTACGGCATCCTGTGGTGGAAACTTAATTCACAGCGACAGTAAATACAAATTTTTCTGGTCAACAGACCCATCTGGCAGCACCTTAAAGATAAACTTACCGTTCATCAGACCCTTTTCTGTCTCCATGTCTGTCCCACACGTTGACTGTAAATACACTTATTGGTCGAGGGTCATATTTACAGAAACGTGTGCGTTAATCTCGCGTTAAAAAAATAGTGGCGTTAAACAGAATTTGTGTTATTAACGCATTAATAATAATGCGGTAATAATAATGTGTTAATAATAACACGGTAATAATAATACATTAATAATAACGCGTTATTAATAACGTGTTAATAACGCAAATTCTGTTTAACGGCACTATTTTTTTACACGAGATAAATGCACACGTATCTGTAAGTATGACCCTAAATCAAAGTTATCGCGTTATTAACATGTTATTACCGCGTTACTATTAACGTGTTAATAATGCAAATTCTGTTTAATGGCACTACTTTTTTACAAACACGTTGATAACGCGTTAACTTTGAAAGCCCTTATATATGGACAATAATACTATTTCTGCTTTATGACAACAAAAACTGGTTTGACTACAGGGTTTTAATTGTTGGGATGTTGCAGTATAGGTGTGTGGAAAATTCAATTCAATTCAATTCAATTTTATTTATATAGCGTCTGTTACAATGACAATTGTCTCTAGGCGCTTTACAGAGACCCAGAGCATGACCCCCGAGCAAATATCATCAACTAAGATTATATAATTAAATCCAATCAATGATAATGGCAGGTAAAAAACTCCCACGTAGGGAGAAAAAAAACCTTTATACCAAACAGTGGCAAGGAAAAACTCCACTTTAAGAGGAAGAAACCTTGAGCAGGACCTGGCTCATATGGAGGGACCTTCCTGCCGAAGGCCAGCCGGGTAGAGAAAGAAAAGAGGGGAGACAGGACAGAGAGAGGATGGAGGACAGAGAGAAGATGGAGGACAGAAAGAGGATGTAGGACAGAAAAAATAAAAAATAATAATAAAGAAGTAGTGGAATTGTTGTAGGGTGAATGCAAGCGGGCTATGGAGGGAAAAACATGTAAAACTATAATTGTCTGTGTTTATTCATTGATACACGTGTGTTCGTGGTTCGGTGGGTAAATGCTGAAGTCTACCTGTCTGCAGGGCCTCCTGGCCTGACGTAGGTGACAACCAACGGCCGCGACTTGTGCCAGTCTTCATGGATACCACCTGAAAGAGGAGCAGGATGAAGATGTTCAAAACCTACTCAGAACAGTATGATTTAAATTTTAATAACCATCAGATTATCTAGAGGAAATATTTTATTTTTATCTTCCTTAACTAAAGTTAAGGAAGGGTTCTCTTCCTTAACTTTAGTTAAGGAGTTAAGGAAGGGTCTAAGGTGGTCAGTCCAGCAATGCTGCCCACAACAGGCATCACTATGATCTACATCCCTGCTGCCGTTGAAGCTTTGTGGAAAATTATTCACTGTATTTATTTATGCAAATGAACAGTATATGGCTGTCACTACTGACATTTACCTCTCATGACGAAACCGAAGCTGTTCCCTTCTTTGTGCAAACAGATGTCGATTGTCTTTGAAATAACCCCTGAGGTGCTGTCTGGTGAGGACGAGGAGACGAACAGAGAGAGAGAAAGATTTATAACAGAAACAGTGAGCACTTCCTGTAGTAATGCATCTACGTTGTTGGCATTATCAGGCACAGTGAATAATTGATCACATGTCCTAAAAGGGCACCGTTTAGGTAGAAAGGTTTGTTTATAGACAAAGTTCTAGTTTTGCATTGCAGGAGGTTGTCTCATAGTGTTTGACTAATCAGTGTTTTTCTGTCCCAGCCCTTTGCACCAGGACCCCCCGCCGTGCCCACAGCTGTACCACCAAAACTAAAAACGAGGCCACGTTTTCCCGAGAAAATAACTTCATATTTCACGATCCCATCTGCCATAGTTTATATTCAGACACAAATGTCAGTACCGCTGCAGAATATTGGCGTACGTGGTGACACGGGGAGTAAGTGTTTGGAGAACTTAACGTGAGATTAGCATGTACGAAGCTTTTCTTCTGTCTGAGGAAAACTAAAACAGAAAAACAGAATTTAGTGATACTTGAAAGTGTAACGGGGGTGGATTTGAATTCAGTTGAATTCTCCCAAAATCGCCATGGATTTATTGGAGCACTGTGTTTGTAGCCTGGCAAGTATCAGGTCGATGACATCACATGCGGTGTCTGCAGGTAACATTGATAGAGAAATAATTTATAGACAACATGGACTGAATCTAGAAGCAAAAGGTTCAATATCTGTGTTCCAGAGATGTTCCTTTACAGCAACATGTCCAGGATTAATAAACACTCGAGCACTGCGGTCCCTCCTCCTCTACTCTTCCCACTACATCTGCAGTCTCTTTCTGCTGTCTAAAATCAATAAAATCAATCAATTTGTGAGCTAATTTCATCGTTGTCTGACACACTAATCGGTACAAAGTTGTCAGACTGAGAGAAGAGCAGGAACCTAGTTCGGTTTTTGCCGATAGTGGTCAGGGAAGATCGTTGCAGCGAGACGACACTTTGAAAGAGTAAGAAAACACTTCCTGAAATAAAACTAAAAGTTATACAGTGAACCCTCACAGTTTGCGGTCTCAGTACATCACGGAGGTTTCAAACATAGTCATCGAAATAAAAAAATGTTTTGATGCGCGCGAGGCTGAAGGGAATCACATCACATCAAGAACGAGTCTCGGGAAGCAACAAGAGCCTACACGGGAGGCCCCATGAACGAAAATTGAGGCCTGTGATTGGCTGCTACAACAGGCATTACTGTGCCGTCGGTGGTCTGTACGCTGATTGGCCGACATACGTCCCCCCATCTCCCATCTCTTGCTCTGGTGAGATAAAGCCGAGTTTAACGCTGATGCGCTTGGTGTTTCCGTTCGTCAGTTCCGAATATCACTTGCTTGTTTCAGTGATTTAGTGCTGTTTTAAAGTTAACTCATTCACCGCCATTGATGTCTATAGACGTCACAAGGGTCTAATATGTGTCACTGAGGTTGCTAGGCAGAGAATCAAAATAAATATTAGGGATGCAACGGTACTCGGTAAAATACCGAACTGTTCTTGTACGACCTGTGTGAGACAACAGGCCGCCACTGCATGTCAACGTCCACTCGCCTCCGCTCACTCACAGTGACCAGCCGATCACACTTTGGCCGGTTGGCTGCAGCTCATAGACACAGAAAAAAAAAAAAAAAAAAACAAGCAAGCATGGCCAGTGGTAGTGGAGAAATTGGGAAAAACTTTTTTTAATGGCCGGTGTGGGAGCATTTTGGTTTTGCTGTTGAATACACCGGCGAGGGAGTGAAAACAGTTAACAGAAACTTCACAGAAACTAACAGGTCACACTTGAAAGTGAGATCTCGATCTTAATGTGTTTTTACCTGTATAAACAAAGGCTAAATAAAATATAAAATAAATTCTGTGGGCCCGATCTTCCGCCAAACCTCCTAAAGCCGCTATTAAGGGATAGCAGGGAGCGGGAGAGGCGTTCCCCAGCAAAGATCGCAATCTTCCACCTCCTTGAACCCGCGATCTTACCTGCGTAAGATCCAGTTGTTACCAGCTGTGCGTCTTGGCGCAGCGGATGTGCTTTTTAAAATACTGCAGAACAAATCGTTTGATGTGCATTTAAAGATCAGGAACAATCAATGTTCCTGTCCCTCCTCGACCACCAACAGTTTCAGACATATCGGAAATAAATTCGCGCATCCAACCTTTTCCAGCTTGACACCAGAGACAAAGATCTCCTTGGTTTCCTCCACAGCAGACATCTGGATGAGATCACAGCTGTACAGACTGACGTGTCTGGCTGTGACTATTCCCACATCCACCACAACTGCTGACCAGACATCCTCTGACCTCAAGAGAATAAAAACATATGACAGTAATACGGTGATGCGTAATCGAGAGGTAGAGCCATTTGTGCACGTCCACATGTGACCAGGTGGACGCACATTTATGCCATTTGGACGCGCTCTTTTACGCGCTGACATGCAGGTTGCATTTTCCGCAAACTCGGTATCTTGCGATCGTGGGTTTAGGGTAGCGGGTGGTCTGAGACTGTACCGAAACCATGACACAAAACTGCGGTACGGGCCGTACCGTGAGCCACCTGTACCGTTGCACCCCTAATAAATATAAGTTTTGAACATCGTAGTTACACAGCCCCCATAACCACAAAGTTTGAGGGTTCACTGTATTTCAATGTGAGCAAAAGTTCCTTTATTCTGGTTTAGTAAAAAAAAAAAAAAAAATCAAGTTCATACTGAAATGGACTTTAATTGGAATTTAACTGAATTAGTTTATTTACTACGAAGTGTCCTTGTCCTATGTGAATGTATCTAATGAGTTTATTTGTACCTTCTCTATTTCATGCTTGCCCTATTCAAACTCTGGTCCTGGATATTTTATGTTAAATATATTTACAGTGATCCCTCGCCAATTCGCGCTTTAAGTTCCACAGTTTTAGTTATTCACGGATTTTCTTTTAAAAATATATAATATTTTAAAAAATCAAGAAAAAATTGCGGAAACATCAGAGGATGTTGTGCGCGTTCCCTCGCAGCAAAGAAATGTTGTGAGCCAGCCTGGCCCCTTTAAGAAGATGGCCTTATGGGTAATGGTGTGGCCTTATGGGTAATGTAGTGTGTGTGTCATGGGACGGCAGAATAAAAACGAGGTTGGATGAAAGAGCGGTTTCTTTTCTACGGTTTAGAGACCAGAGGCTGTGAAGGTAACAGAAAGACCACAGTTGAGCCTTTGCCTTGTTTTGCTGCAGTGCTTTGCTACTTTTTTGCGGTTTTTCAACATATTTTAAACACATTATTTAGGCTCGAGGGGCTCCGGCTCCTGTTCAAGGATTTTGATTTTCGCGGGGGAGGCGCCGGTCCCCATTAACCGCAAAAAATAAGGGATTACTGTATATATTAAAAACATTGGTTAAATAATAAACTTATTCTATTCGTTACAAATGTTGCTGGAGACATTACTTTTTTTGTAAAGTCATGCATATTGTCATCGATTGTCTGAATTTCAGCATTTCATGAAAATAACCCCATCTTACTCATCTCATTGTAGCTTTAACTTTTGGACAAAAGAAAAACCCAAACAGAAGAAGCCACCTAGAAGAAAGCCACTGAGTACCTGTAGGGGGCAGTTCATACTCCACCTCCAGCAGAACTCTCTCTCCCACGTTCTTCAACAAGCTAATAATCTCTTCGTGCCGCAGTTTGGTGAGATTGATGCCGTTCACTGACTTTATGTAGTCCCCCACATTTAGCTGGTCACTCCTGCACAGAAAAGGGATCAGAACCTGTGAACTCCTGCGCCGATGAGAAGGATTCAAATGATGAATGAGCTTCACCCACCGGGCTGCAAGGCCTCCAGGCCGGAGGTTCGATACCCGCGGTTTCCCATCCTTGTCAGTTCCACCTGAGATGGTGAGTCCGAGCGTGCTGCCTTCCTTCTTCACCAGCTCCACCATGGTCACACCCCGCAGAGCTTCTAACCCAAAACACACACACACAAACGCACACGTGCACACACACACACAAAATGACCAAGGAGAAGGACGCAGACGGATGCGCGTACACAAAACAAGATACAACAGTGGAATAAGTGGTTATCAGCTGCTGTTCCCTCTCATTTCCGGATTAAAGCAAAGCTGAGATACAAAAGTGATAAAAGCCAAAGATGCTCGCTGCTCTGTGTCCTTGACTGAGACACTGACGGATCAAAAGAGCTACTGCAACCAAAATGTAAATGTGAATATTAGATAGTAGAAGTAGATAGAAGTCTTTCCACAGCAAGAGTCTCTGACACAGATGAGAAGGTCTTCAAAGATTAAAAGACAGAAATTATACACAACAGTTACAGTTTTTTCAGAGTAAATTAGAAAGCTACTCTGAGAGAGGAGAGGAGCAAGAGTTAGCATAACATGGCCTGAGAATTTCAACTCCCTCTGGAAGAAGGAGACATTGTATTGTTTTCTTTTTTTTTTTTTAAGTTACGCACAAGATTGGCAGAGCTCAAATTTCCCAGGACTGCATGAAAACCCCAGAGGATTTGTTCTGCTGTAGGGGAGAAAGTGATGACATCGTCAGTGTAGATGAAACAAATCGTAGCCCTTAGCTCTCCCAGGACCCTCTCCATCAAGCGCTGGAACGTAGCTCCTGCATTTTTCAAGCCAAATGGCATGTGCTTGAATTGATGTTGGCCCGCTGGTGTGATTACAGCAGTTTTGGCTCCGCTATCTTCAGACACTGCAACCTGCCAGTATCCAGATTTTAAATCAAGTGAGCTAAAGCAAGCAGCGCCACGCATGGACTCTGGTAATTTGTGGATAAGTGGTATAGGATAAGCATCAGGCCTCGTTGTGGCATTCAAGCATTGGTAATCCACTCAAAATCTCATGGACCCATTAGGTTTTGGGACTAATGCCTGAAACTGACACACTTTCCTTTCGGTTGTTGCCGTCAAAATACAAAGAGTTGAAACCCATTAAGATGACAGGGGATGAGAATTACCTGTACAACTCTGTTTCTCTCCTTCTAAAAGGTGATACACGAGATTATTTTATCTTATGTTTAATATAATGAAAAAATAGCTGAATTAGTTGGGGTTTTTTTACATACGAAATTTTCAGGTTACGAAACGCCTCAAAGGGAAAATATTGCCTCTAGTTACAAAAGAAATTTCAGGATACGAAAGGCTAAAATCCAGTAGCGCTGCTACTCTCAGCTCCCAGAGTTTACCGAACGTAAACATACTTGTCGGTTCTGTATCTCAGTTTGAAAGCAGTGTGTCCGAGCTGCTCTGCCATTGGCTATCGCTTCGCATCTTTCTGGCATCCCATTGGCTAGGAGGGCCCCAACCCAGGTAAAGAAATAATTTGTACCTCCACCAAGGAGGTTATGTCTTTGCCAGCATTTATCTGTCTGTTTATCTGTCTGTCTGTGTTCAAAATAACTCAAAAATTTATGGATGGATTTTGATGAAATTTTCAGGAGTTGTCAGAAATGTGAAAAGGAAGAACTGATTTCATTGTGGGTGTGATCCAGAAGAAATCCTGGATTCTGGATCTGGATTTGTGTATGAAAAGAAAACCTTCAAGGAGAAAAAACAACACACAATAAACGGCTGACATGCTATACGCAGGATATGACTACAGTGATTCAAATCAATTCACCATTTTTAATTTTTTCACATAAAAAAACCCTTAAAACCAATAAATCAAGACCATATATGTCTAATTGAAAATGTCCAGAACCAATTATATTTAAAATACAAAGCAGCGGTGTTTGGAACGAAATAATCAAAGTACTAGTACAGTAAATGATCCATCAAAATAAAATAAACAAAGCCAAAGTCCACTCTTTGCATGGTACCAGGACTGACTTTATATATCCAAAAAAAAAAAAAAAAAAAGCTCGGTCTCATGGCATCCAGTGTGTATAAACAGTCTGGTTGATTCAGCACCGGTGTTCTTCCCCCCTGTGATGATGATGCACTCCACGGATGCTACAGGTCAAAAACCTGCTCTTGATTGGTCTGGTACGCAAAAAATGAAGTAATCCAGTCTTTCAAATGTCACCCTTTAAGTTTAAAGGACAAAGGACCCTCATACAAAGACACTGATGTACATATCTTGGACAGACAAAATGGGTGGTTTGAGAGGTGGGGGGGTCAGAGAAGCCCCAGAACAGGGGTCCCAGACATCCGCTGTATCTAATCTCACAGGCTGTCCTTTCATTTATTCCCAGGAAGTTAAGGAACACATAAAGAGTCTTCCAGGAAGGACACATACTGCACCCAGACGGTGGATCAGAGGGATGAGTGGACCATTAGACCCTCACCTGTGCTCACTTCTATTGTTCACCTAACGAGCCTATTCAGGCCAGGTGTGAAGTGAAACAAACCGGAGGGATGAATTTGAGATGATGACACTGCTTGGATGAGTAGCAAAACATTTTCATCCTAAAACTAAAAGTCTAGTTGCCATGACTCAACCTCTTTTTACAACTATTTCATTTACATTTGGATATTTTTATTCAATGCTCATATATTTAATTTTTAATTACTGTGTTGTAGTCTTTTGCATATTAAAAACGTAACTTTAGAAAGGCACAAGGATTCCAACGTACATGTGCATATGTAACGTACAAGTGGGAATAAAGCTCTCTCTTCTATTCTCATGCGCCTCTGTGCTTTTTTCATACGATTTGATCAAACTTGGTTTTCCAGCAGAAATGCCTCATACCAGCAGTTAAGCACGGCAGTGGAAGGATGATGATTTGGGCTTCTCAGACTGAGAGTATTTTAGAGGCAAATGTGAGGCCATCTGTCCAACAGTTAAAGTTGGGTTGAAATCTACATCAGAATGGTTGAATAATAAAGGATTCAATGCAATACTGTTGTGGAAACGTAAGAGGCCTGTGCATAATTGGTAGATGTTCTGTGCTAGGGATGGAACGGTTACCGGTATTACGGTAAAGTGCAGCAAACTTTTACACGATAACGATTACTGTTTATGTTTGACTTCATATCATTATTACATATCCTGGTCGATTATCGGGATATGTAATATCAGCCTCATTCAAGTCTGTAAGCGAGTCGCGACTGTGTCTCGCGTGAATATGTAGCTTGTAACGTCAGTATTATAACGTAATCATGGCGGAAAGTGGTGATAGCACGCAGGACATTTCCCAACATTTACCGTCACTAAAATGACGAAATCCAAGGTCTGGGCATATATTTTATTTATTTATTTATATATTTTTAAGAATGCAGAGGGACAACTGGTGGAGGACAACTATCCTGTCTGCACAGCACTTGTTTACGTTTTATTGTAATTTGTACAAGCAACTTGAAGGAGCTAAGGCTAATCTTCAAGCTACTGAGATGTTTGACCAAGAATAACCTGGTCGACGCGCTTCGCTAATTAACATTTCGTAAACGTTACCGTTGAGTGTTGATCGAAAAAGGACCTTTACGATGTTCTTCTGATGCAGTTAAAATATTAATTTATTCCATTAACTGATCCAACAACCATAACGCCGGCAGTTAGCGCCACAGCGGTCAAAAACCTTTTGCCCTTCCAGCTCAAACAGCTAACCAATAACAGGCAGCTACCTTTATACCTGACCCTCAGGTAACAACACAGCGACACCTACAGACACACAGAGTGAACTACAATTCAGAACAACATATTTGGCTCCTAAACAACTGTTTCTTTATTTGCACATTTATACATATTTAAGGTTCAGCTTAAAGTCCAAAGTTTATTTCATTTGAACTTGCACTTGCAGGAATTTTTGTTCCTGATAATTGTAATATTTTGACCAACTATGGTTGTTAGTGTTTATTTAAATTTACACCAGACAAATAAGTTTTGTTCCTGTTATTTATTTTGTTCATTTAAAATAAAACCTCTTTCTGTGCCAGTTGTTTGCCCTTTTAACGTGAAAGTTTCATTTTGATAAAATTTTGGCTTCTGATGTTTTTGTATGACAAGAAAATCACAAGATTTTGTGAAATTATTTGAATGTATGTGTTTTTTGGACATTTGTACAGCAATTAAGAATACTGCGATAATATCGTAAACCGTGATAATTTGGTCACTATAATTGAGATATTAAATTTTTCATATCGTTACATCCCTAGTCTGTACTTAAATAGTGCCTCATTAACTTTAACTAGGATCTCCAAAGAGCGTCACGCTGTGTTTCTCACTTGTGCATTCACACAAACACACTCACACTATAGAGCTTCTGCTACATATTTACTCTGTATGCAGCAACGGTTTGATTTTTACAAGTATACTCCGATGAGCACATCAGGGGGCAATGTGAGGTTCAGCGTCCTGCCCAGGGACACTTTGAAGGTTGACAGGGGCAGGGATCAATCCACCTAGCCTCTGGATGGAGGGCAACCAACTCCACCCACATACCTCTGCCACCTCAAAACAAAAAGAAGGGAATTCCCAAAAATGTCAAGAAACAGAAGCAACGTTGTTAAGTTGAACGGGCCAAAATTTCTCCAAAATGAGAAAATAACTTCAGAATCTTGCTGCTAAAAGGTTGATCTACAAGCTACTGAAACATGATGATACTTTGTATTTCCCATATAATCTTATCTTTTTCTCATTTTGGCTTCACTTTTATTAAAAAAAAAAACAGATAAAGAGGTTACATGATGTTGTTTTTCTGAAGTTATATTTGTCTTACACTAAGACCCACTATGGAAGGATGTTTATTTAAAATTATGTATCACAAAAACAAAACAAAACAAAACAAAAAAGCTAGGATTGAGCGGGTACCAACCTTTACACAAATGTATGACACTTTAGGATTACTACATTCCACCCTTCACCTTGCCTCACCTTTACCTATCCTATAATTACATACAGTACACAACATGTTTCCAAAACAGCTTTTTAAACCAAGAAAACCATTATGAGAAAACAATTTGGCAACTGAAGCCACTAATTGGACCAAAGAAATACAGAATTTCCCCACTGACATCAAAAGTACCGACATACTGTAAAAGATGCATTTAAAGTAGTGACGCATATTTAAAAACTCTTCACTCAGTCCAGTGATGAGTATTCTCTTTATTTTGTGGAAAGAAAAATAAAAAGTTCAAGGAATGCTGGAACCCCTGTTTCAACAACAGGCGGACAAACAAACTGTTGTACGATGCAATATTCCCCGAGCAATTAATTAAGTTGCTGGAGGAACAAAGGCATCACAGTATTTGGAAGAATTACATGCAACCCCCTTTTCAGCGGGGCAGCTATTCTTGAGTTGAGTCGAGGCTCGTTGAAGTAAACAACCAAATGGGTTGACTTGGGAAAGATGCTGCACAGCTGCAGAGTTCAGTTCACCTTCATCTCCTGCTTTGTAGTTGGGAGTTCATGGTAAAGGTTCATGATCACAGGCTTCACCTTCCAGACTTCAGACTTACTTATTAACAGAGACATGGCTTGGCACTGGTGCACCAGTTATTCTCACCGAGGCCTGCCCACGTAATTTTAATTTTTTATTTTCGACTAGGGAAGAAAAAAAAAGACGGTGGAACTGCATCATTCATCATGAGAACACCGAACTCAAATGAGGTTTCTTTTAACAGTTACTCATCATTTGAATATCATGCCTGTGTTTTTAGCAGTCCTCCAATCCTTTGCATAACAGCGTACAGACCACCTGATAATTCAACCTCTTTTATCAGGGAATTCTCAGAACTAATATCAATCATTCACTCCACTTATAACAGAATTTTAACTAGAAAAGCACTCGGAGAGCGCAGACCTCCGCCAAGTGCAACAATTCCCCCCATATAGCAATTTACAGATTGCGATAAAATCCGCCTTCTGAATCAGATCCAGATCAGCCTTTGAAATTTGATAGAGGTTCCCATTGTCAATCCCTGAGCCAAATTTCATGAGTTTTGGGCAATAATTAACGGAGATAATGAGAAACAAAATTTTCAGCCCCATTGACCGCAATGTTATCGAAAATTTGAAAGTGATCCAGAATCCAGGATTTCTTCTGGCTCACACCCAAAATAAAATCAGTTCTTCCTTTTCACATTTCTGACAACTCCTGAAAATTTCATCAAAATCCATCCATAACTTTTTGAGTTATCTTGTACATACAGAGAGACAGACAGATAAATGCCAGCAAAAACATAACCACCTTGGTGGAGGTAATAACTGGTGATTTGAATTTGCATGTTGATAATACCTCCAATCCCATATCCAGAGATTTTTTAAACCTTTTAACCTGCATGGATTTTAAACAGCACGTCCTTCAGCCGACTCACAACAGAGGACACACCCTGGACCTGATTATAACTTGTTTGCTGTCCACTGCTGTGTCTGACCACTTTTTTGTGCATTTTAACATCACCAGTTTTAGCCACCAGGAGGCCCCAGTGAGAACAGTGAGGACACGCTACCTAACTTCTGAAGTGGCTGAAAATTTTATTGAGATTTTACAGAGCACCCTGCTGAAATTTTACCTGCATCATGTGATTTTATTGTCGACAATTTTATTACTAAACTAAAGACAAAATAGGACTCAGTTGCTTCACATTTAACTAAAACAATAAGAACAAAATCTAATAAATAACAACACCAAAACATGGGAAAAAAATGCAGGAGTGCTGAAAGGAGGTGGAGAAAAAAATAAACTGACAGTTCACTATGAAATATTATGCAACCAACTCAAAACCTACAATAATGCAGTCAAAAAGGCAAGAATATCCCACTTTTCAAAATTCATGACAGCCAATAAAAACAATCCCAAATTCCTTTTCTCCACCATCAATCTTTTAACTAACATTAATTGTAATAAATCCTCCATGATGCCAACTGATGTGCTCTGCGAGGACTTTGCAGACGACTTCAGAAGCAAAATCGATCATAATCGATCAGATCATATCTTTTACCTCATCAGACTTAACACACCTGAACTGTTGCTTTTACCTGAGGAAACACTGGAGAGTTTTGCCCTGGTTGACGCAGGGACACTTGGTCGAGTTTTCTCTCAAGTAAACCCAACAACCTGCCTTTTATATCCAATCACTTTTCCAATCATTTTATGGATTCTTTGAGGAACAGATTTTAAATATAGTAAATTGCTCTCTTCAGACAGGTGTCAAAATGGTAGTGGTGAAGCCCCTTCTGAAAAAGAGTAATTTGGACCCCAACATTTTTAATATGGTCTTAGAGATCCCTCGGGCCTGGAGGACTGGGGGGGTCTGCACAATGTGTAGGTCTACCCTGGTCTATCAGGGTTGAGGTGGTCTCTGTGATGGCGCCCCCTGTGGCCCCGGGCTGTGGTGCCTCTTGATGTGGAGGGCCTCCCAAAGGTGTTTTTTCCTCACCTGGATCCTCAATGCCCTGATATGTTACTAAACTATTTACTTTGTGCAGTGAGTGTACGTGGGTCTATATGTGGGGGTGAGAGGGGTGGGTTTTTATTATCTGTTGTGATCCTGTTTTATGTTTTATTTTCTGAAGCACTTATGAATCAAGTTTGAACCACAGATAACTCGGGGAAATCTAAATGGCTGGATGAGTAGTTTAGCAGAAACTACTCCAGGTCAAAACTGACACTGAAAATCCTGCTTGAGAGCACGAAAAACATAAGTTTGTCTTCTAACCGTGCACGTCTTAAAGTTGGGGTTTCTGCAATAAATGAAACCAAATCCAGCGTGAAGGATAGATAAAGCTTAATAAAAAAAACATGCTAGGGTCTGTCGCCCAATATCTCTCAATGGGACTGTTAATCCACTTTTCAGTCAATAATCAACCACAAACAATGAAAATCAACCAGAGGGGAAAAAACAACAAAAGCTGAGGCCTTTGTTAGTTTCAAATCACTTCTTATGCTAAGCTTGCTTAGCTTGATCCATCATATAAATGATGGATCAAGTCTGTCGTCCCAAATGTCTTGGTTGTTGTTCCTCGAGGAGTTACTTTTATCTAACAAGCTTTACGAATAATAACTTTAGGTGCTCTGCAGTCATGGTGAAAACATGGTGACTGCGTCATTATGATGCGCTCACGACTGGAAAAATAAAGGATTTCTGAGCGTTCTGCGCCGACGCCTTTACTAACTTCTCAGAGAGATTGACGTTCTCAAGACATTTCTCAATATTCAAGAGCTTTCAATTCTGATATCAATATTGGCCCGTACAATCCGAAGTGATGGTCACAATTTAGGACATGAAGCTTTGATGTCTTTCACTTAATTTGTCCCATTCTTCTGGCAAACCCGTCTTAAGACGTGCAGTAGTACGGGATCATTAAGCTTCAAAGTTCTCCACACATTCAGGGTTTTTGGCCTGGTCAGTCATGTCTTTGTAAAGTCTGCAGAATGTGGTTTCTCAAATAATCTGACATTCCTGGAAATATTGTCTTGAAGTCAGTCAAAGAGGCTATAAAACCTTAGTGTTTTTTTCTGCATTAATGCTGCTAACATTAAAGCCGAAGTGACCTTGTCCAGGTACTCGTGCAGTCTCTCAGAGTCTCAGAGACTGGCCCCTGGACTGGCTGCTGGTAACAGCCTGAATGATCCTATTTGTCTCTGGTCTGGAGCAGATAGCGTCAGTGTCTTGCAAAACAGATCTCTGATCCGGTTTTGTCTGACCATAATACACCTTTCCAGGCTGTCTTCATCCATGCCAGATGCCTCCGAGGCCAAAGACGCTGACAGCACCTCTGGACGAGGCTGACATAACATACAATATTATTGTGTGACCCTTTTTCTCCTTACCCACGTGGTTATATCAGCTATTGGTGGATGATAGTTTTTGATGGGATCAGGCATCATCGATGTTCAGATTACCCTTGCACTCTCATCCTTTAGGCCACTTTTACTCTACACAATCTGAATGCCAATTTAGTTTTTTTTCCTCTCCAAAGCAACCCAACTTTTTAGACCTTTTCTGATTCTGAATTGTACAAATGCTAATAGAGCGAAGTTACAATATTCAGTTTGTGGATATAGGATAGTTTTGAGTGTGAGGGTTCTTCTTTTCTGTCTCAAAGATGCGCTTCTCTTAAAAGCAATGACGACGTAATGACTGCAAAAATACTGCAAAAATGGGTGAACACATATATTTGCCACATCCAACATGCAGTCATGCTGAACTGAATACAATAAAAAAAAGCACCTTTTAAATAGTTTATAAATGAAAAGGGTTAATCATTTATTTTTTCATAAAAGGTGAACATTTAAAAATTATTTCCGTGTTTTCAGTTTTCAACAAATCCAGAAACCTCCTGAGCAGGTTTCTTCTCTAATATAAAACACACCATCACTGTTGTTTTTTAAATTAAATATTTGTCATTTTTCCCTGTATTCTCACCATTTATAAACACACACTTGTGTGCTCACATTTGCATAAAAGCAAAGTTTTGGCACATGTAGGGATGCCGTGAGCATCATCCAAAAACTACAGGAGCTTACCTGAGCAAACATGTTGGGACTCATAAACTATTATCTACCTCTTTACTTTGTTGCTCAGGGAAATCATATTAGGAAGAACGAAAGAGACGGCAAAAGACAAAACATCAAACTAAACGCCAAAATGAGAGAATTCCTTCTGTTATGGAATTATAGAGCACCACCTCAGCTTATTAGATCTTTGCTAAATCGGTATCTTTCACCGACCCTCTCTGTGAGCGCATCATTGACGACTCAAGAACCTCCTCCAGTTGTCCTTTCACACATACCTGGTATACTGTGCCTTCTCAAGGCCATGGCATGGTCCGGACCGCTGATATCCTTCGTTTTTCCATACGGCCCATCATCTAGAAAGAAAGAGTAAAAATAGAGTGCATGAGTTAAACATCTGATGTTCAGAGTAATATGAAGTGTTTGTCGGTATAATCCTGATGTCCACTCGTGTTTATGGAAACCCAGTCGTCAGAAGATCTGACAACTGAATCTCAACATTCCTTCATTTCCAAAACATGTTTTATCGAACAAGCATATTTTAGAGACTGGGAGGGTGGGGGGTGAGGGGGGTCTACAACTTGGTACCTTCAACTGAGAGGTCCCAGTCTCTGGTAGGGAAACTCGTTTTATGTTGGATATGACGGCTTTACTCTGAGTCCGGTCTGGTTGCGTCTGAACAGCAGAGCTGTTTTCATGCAGGAGAAGTTGCCTGAGCTTTGCCATCATTTTTCTGCTCTCTCAGGATATATGATTTCTTCAGCTTTCAACAGGATTCAGCCTTTATACAAGAAACTCCAGTAAAACACCAATGGATTCCTATATGAAAGCCTGGATTATTGACTACTTTACACACAGACTGCAGTTCGTAAAAATGACGGGTTGTTCATCTGAGCGGGAGGTCAGTCATCTCCAGGAATGACTCTGCTGTTGTGGGGTGTATCAGCGGCAGACAGGAGGCCGAGTACAGAGAACTGGTGGACCGCTTTGTGGTGCAACAACGCTTTGTGTGGGAACAATTACTTCATCTTGAAAGTGAACAAAAGAGTGGAAACCAACACGAAGGAGGATTGGGAACAAGCTGAACAGCATTTCATCCTGGTTAGAAGAGGTGGAGGGGGTGGAGAACAGCAGGCATGGCCGCATTAAAAGAATGGGCTGAACGGGCTGCAGCCCCGGGCCTCGCCACTAGGGGGGGCCGCCGTTTACAGGCATTGTCAAATGACTAATATTAAAAGAAGTAGAAAAAAATCGAGCAAAAATGTCGAGTCAAAGGAAACACGATAGTGGTGCAAAAATTGCAAGCATTAAAAAAAGGAGAGAGTGACGGATATAATTCAGAAAACACAGAAACTAACCAATATATGGAGTAACCAGCCTGCTACAGCTACTACCAGCAAAGAAGCAACTGTCAACGTTAGCGATGAACAGCAAGGGGCCACTGACCAAGCAAGCACAGTTAGCGCCTCTGCTAGCAATCAGTTCTTCCTTTTCACATTTCTGACAACTCCTGAAAATGTCATCAAAATCCATCCATAACTTTTTGAGTTATCTTGAACACATCCTCAGCAGCGGCTGTGCGCACAGCTGCGCCAAGACGCACAGCTGCGCTAAGACGCATAGCCGCTCCCAGCCGCTCCCAGCCGCTCCCAGCGGCTCCCAGCGGCTCTCGTGGCTCTGCCTGAGCGTGTTTACCGGGAGCGCACCAACTATCTGGGACCTTCAGGTAGCCGATAGGAATTGTCTGTGTAAGAATATTTTTACCTCCGCCAAGGAGGTAATGTTTTCCGGCGTGTTTTTGCTGGCGTTTATCTGTCTGTCTGTGTACAAGATAAATCAAAAAGTTATGGATGGATTTTGATGAAATAGCCCTTCAAGCAATCTGTAAATCTCTATTTGGAATCCACTGGAAACGTGTTTCGCTTTTTTTTGCAAATTATTCGGCCACGAATCATCATCTTTCACACGGGAGGTTTTCAGATTGGAAGCAGTCCGTTGAACGGGTGGAGATGCATGAAGCGGGTCAGCCTCACCGTAATGCAGTGCTCACCTGCCTGCTCGCACACAGGTGCGTGGGATGGACGCGGGGCTGCAGGATTAACTCAAACATGAGGCTAATTACTGGAGAGAGGTACTGCGTAGAATCGTTGCAGTGATTACATTTTTGTCAGAGCGTGGGCTTGCATTCCGCGGAGACAACCAACCACTGGGCAGAAGAAGAAGAAAGAAGAAGAGCAGAAAACGGGCATTTTGAAGTCACTTGGTGAGTCACGTTTTTTTCTGACGGGCTCCCTGCCGTTAATTGTAAAATAGTTTAGTGTGTTTCTGCAGTTTTTACTAATTTTCAAAACAGAAATGTTCTAAACATTAAGCACCTTTCAAAAATCAGGTAATTTCAAAGTTGTTTGGGCTCAACATGCTGTTCTTAATAGCAAATGCATTTATTACCTTTTTCTGGAATGATTTGCCCAAGTCATCAATCATTTCTCACTCTATTCTCTATATTTCAAGTAGGCTAGGCCTCTACTGTAGGTCAGCTATATTCAGATAGGCTACATCTTGATTTTCATCATTATTTTGTCAGCTTTGTCAACACTACTGCAATGAACCATGTTAATAAATCTATAATTTAATTGAAATTAATTGAATTGAATTGAAATATTATTGCCAGTTCGCTTGAAAGGGTACTGTGTGTCATTGTAGGCCTATGCTAGGTTACTGTCTGCGCTGGTGTGTCAGTGGGTTTGTGTGATGTCATCATGCGTCAGGGCACGATATGAAGGGCCTCATCCTGGTAATCAGCCCCGGGCCTCAGAATGTGTTAATGCGGCCCTGACAGCAGGAACCTGGGTTTTCACCTGGACGACAGACCCACTCTCCGAACAACACACGAACGATGGTGAACTGGGCTGAGAATACATTTAATCAGGATAAAAAGTAGGTAAAACTAGAAAACTGTGTCATTTATGGGAGGATTTTACAAGCCAGCAAAACAAATGAAATGTCCCTTATAATTCATCACTGCAGATTAAAAGCCTGAAGTGTTTCAGATTTATCAGATTTAATTGATTTTGCATTTACCACCAATCACGACAGCAAAGTAACAACCATAGTTACTTTTCAGGGGCAGTAGCCCTGTAATCTGTTCAGATATTTCTGAAAGTCCCATTACCCAACACTAAAGACAATAAAACAACAATAACGATTAGGGCTGGGCAACGATTACAATTTTTAATTGCGATTAATCGCATGATTTCCCTGATTAATCACGGTTAATCGCATTGTATACGCAAAATCAAATAATGAATTCAAAAGTAGTGTAAAGGTCACTTTTATTTAAATGTTCTGCTGCCATATGAACTAAAGCTTATTGAAACTGCCAGGGCATTAATGTCATCCTTTTTTTATAGAAAATAAAAAAATCTACCAACAAAATCCTGAACCACAATCATAAAATTAAAACAGGTAATTTCTGAGGTAACAGCAGAAACCTTTAACGGGGAGTTCAACTTGTCAGTTGTTACAAATAACCTTGTTTCTGTTGAATCCTCCGTCTGGAGAACTTTAAAATGAAAATGTCCATGTTAAAGTTCTGTAACTTTATCAATCCTCAATTATCAGCGTATCATTTGTTTTTATGAAATTAACATATTTCCCTTGGATGTATCTTCTTTTCTCAGTTCCACCAGGTGCACGATTTCAAGAGTAATGGAGATCATTGTTCTTGGGTTACAGGACTAAAGAGAAAAGTCTTGATTTATTTATTTTTATTAAGGATCAAATATATCTAAATAGGAAAAAAAAAGTTAATGACTCTTAGAAAATCTTTCCTCCCATCCCTCAAACATAATCTGCTTTGCAATACCACAACTGCAGCTGCATCTTTTTTTTTTTTTTTTTTTTTTTTGCATTTACACCCATATAAGAAGATTACATATAAGGAAGATTTTCCAGGCACCGACAGAGCTTGTCCCTGTACTTTCAGGAGCTCGGTGAGCTGAGGGAGTTACTGAGGAGCTGATGAAGGAAGCCTCCTGCCCAGATGGATAATCACATACGAACCATCATCGTCACTATCAGAGGAGCAGACGCTCTGGTTTTTACTCACAGGCAGAGTCGTGGGAGGCTTTTAATATTTAATAAGTTATCATTCACATCTGCTACGAGGGCCACAGGTGAGAAGTTGCACTTTTGAAGCGCCGTGTGCCTCAGTCCAGCGTGTCATCGCTTCTAAATCATTTCATCGATCGCCTCTCATGTTACGGATACACGTTGGAATAATGTATCAAAGCTGAGTGCAGCCGTTTATAGAAACGTGTCCAATTTTAGTTTTACGGGGGGCAGTGTTAAACACATTGAGATTAATGCACTTATCTTAGCTCATGCACAATATACGAAGGATATTAAGCGTTTTTTGCCATCCCACACTCTTTAAGTGACTTTGACAGCTGTGACGGGAGCCGAGGCAGCGTTATTGTGGCTCTGAGGGGAGAGGATGTGTCCCACTTTACAACCTCTGCTCCATTGGAGGGTTGGGATGAGTTTAACTATTCATGAGCCAGTTCTCATTACCTTTTATTCCATACTCTACAAGTATCATTAAGCTGCATTTTAAACGGGGCCAATTACGCCGCAGCTTAAGCACAAACATCTCTGCAGAATTTGCGGCACGCGAATATATTTTTAATGGATTTTTCAGCACCTAAAGCAGCATTTTAAACCAGCTCACTGAATGTCCTACATCTTTTGAATCCTGCATCGCATTTTTAATCTGCATTTACTAGAGCTGGGCGATACTGGGAATTTTGATATCGAACCAATACCAAGTAAATACAGGGCCTGTATCGCCGATACCAATACCGATACCGATACCGATACTTTTGTGATTTTTTTTTTTTTTTTTTTTTTTTCTTTGGATTATTTTGTTAAAGCCAAGAATAGAATTTCGTCATACTTTATGTCTTCAACATTTTTGTGTAAATATTCCTTGGAGTTAAATTTCTGTTCATAATGTTTTTTTCTAGTCCACCTTTTATAATACAGTGATCCCTCACCAATTCGTGCTTTAAGTTCCACGGTTTTAGTTATTCGCAGATTTTTTTCAGAAATATATTAATATTAAAAAAAATTAAGAAAAAATTGTGGAAACATCACAGGATGTTGTGAGCGTTCTCTCGCAGCAAAGAAATGTTGTGAGCCAGCCTGGCCCTTTAAGAAGGTGACCTTATGGGTAATGGTGTGGCCTTATGGGTAATGTAGTGTGTGTGTCATGGGACGGCAGAATGAAAACGAGGTTAGATGAAAGAGCGGTTTGTTTACTACGGTTCAGAGACCAGAGGCTGTGAAGGTAACAGAAAGACCACAGTTGAGCCTTTGCCTTGTTTCGCTGCAGTGTCTCCCATTAAATGCGAAAAATAAGGGATCATTGTATATCTTTCAATACTTGTGTAATTTTGTTTGCACTGTGTTCCTGTTGCTTTAACTCTAAAAATATCCCTGTCGTGGGATAAATAAAGGATTATCTAATGTTATTTTATCTTAGATAACACCTTTTAATGGGATACATGACATGTACTGGGTTATTTCAAGGTCTTAACTATATTTTTTTTAGTTGGCTCCAGTAACATTTGACTTAAGTACTTTAAAAGTTAATATGAGTTGATGCTGAAGATGACCACTCTGATCTACCTGAATAGTCTCTGTTGGAAAGAAAAAAAATATTATTTTCGGATTGATATTTGGATCGATCTGCCCACCTCTCGCATTCATACTTTAAAATGAATAAATAGATCAACTTCACTGTTGTGAACCCGCTGCACTCGTCAGCTCTGTCAGCCGCTGACTCGCTCTGCTGGATGTGGGCTGACGGCTTTTTACACCGGACGATTAAGACAACATGCACCAGCAAGCGAAAGTGAGTGATACAGGCGTAAAAGAAATTCTCTGTAACATTTGCAGTGTGTTTTAGTGGCTCTTTGACCTATTGAAACCTGCTTCTTCCTCTGTGCATTTACTGGTGCTGTTAGCAGATGGAATAGATGTTTTCTGCTGATAGCAACGCTGCAACGGCCTACGTGAGCAGCAGGGAGATCATTATAGAAGCAACCTGTAGCAAAACTGCACTGTTTTGACCTGTATGTATACATGTATTCACCTCATTGATATGAGTGGGCCCAGAACTCAGCGGGACATTTCCAGGTGGACTGGAGGAAAAGGGAGCCGAGCTAAAAAAGCAAAATGATCTCTGTCCCAACCGCCACTCAATGGTCGTAAGTCGTGAGTATTGGGGTTACGAGCGGCAGACATGAGCTTTCATCATTATGCGGCTGGGCTGAGCCTTAACGATGGGTTTGGAGGGCTCAGAGTGCGGTCGCTGCTCATCCACATCCAGAGGAGCCCGCTGACGTGGTAGCAGAGGAAGTGTATCAGACACGTCCCACCAGAAAGAAGACCTCAGATCAGACTAGGGCTGTAGCGATACACTAATATCACAATACGATATGATGCACGATATTCGGCTCACGATACGATAAACAGTGGTACCTCTATTTACGAAATTAATTGGTTCTGGAAGTAGTTTTGTAACCTGAAAATTTTGTAAGTAGAAACGCGTTTTCCATGTAAATGCCCTAATCCGTTCCAAGCCCCCCAAAATTCGAACATAATTTTTAAAATAAATTATAAATAATACATGAAATTACATAAAAACCTGTAAGAAATACATGTTAGAACTAGAAAAGCACTCAGAGAGCGCAGATCTCCACCAAGCGCGACAATTATCGACAATTTGAAAGTGATCCAGAATCCAGGATTTCTTCAAGATCAGACCCAAAATGAAATCAGTTCTTTCTTTTCACATTTCTGACAACTCCTGAAAATGTAATCAAAATCCATCCACAAATTTTTGAGTTATCTTGAACACAGACAGACAGATAAACGCCGGCAAAAACATAACCTCCTTGGCGGAGGTCAAAATAGTTTGTTTACCTGGGTTGCTGGGTTACGCTCATACAGCCAATGGGATGCCAGGAAGATGCTAAGCGATAGCCAATGGCAGAGCTCGGACGCACCGCTTTCAAACCGAGATACAGAGCTGACAGCTATGTTTACGTTCAGTAAACTCTGGGAGCTACGAGTAGCAGCGCTACTGGATTTTTGCCTTTCGTATCCTGAAATTTCTTTTGTAACAAGAGGCAATATTTTCCCGTTCAGGCGTTTCGTAACCTGAAAATTTCGTATGTAGAGACGTTCGTAAGTAGTGGTACTGCTGTGTATCGATATTTATCTTACAATACATTTACATCATTTTCCGAAAGATTTTAAAGGGACAAAGTGATTTTGGTGACATCTTGTGAGTGTTTCAATGACTTTGTTTGAATTTATTGAACTGAAAGCATCAATTACACATTATATGGCTGACAGGCAGCTCGTAAATGCTGGATAAAATGAATAAAAAATGTGTTGAGAAAAATAGTTTCATTTATTTAAACAGTGCAAATTGTTGCTTGCAAGCTTTTAAAGGCGGGACACGGGGGTTTTGGAAGAAGCTTAGAATATCGATACCCACGGCTGAAAAATCGATACTCTCTGGGGAAATAAAATATCGATATATAGATAAGACCCAAGTTTGGCAACGCTTCCATGTCCTGCCTCATCCCACGTCGGTCTTCCCTTTTCTCCCGGGTCAAAACATTAAAGGGGCTCGTCTGGATTTCTTGCATTGCTGCATGAAACAGTTCGAGAATATCACAGAGTTGTTTTTCTCCCCATCCTCCGACTGGGTGGTTTGCTTCCAGCCACTTTAATACATAAAGTGTTTCCCAATCAACAATTTCCATACATGACATATTTTCCTGGACCCCCTAACAGCTCTGAAAAATGCAGCGCTTTCAAACTGGCGAAGCCTCGAAAACAGCCCTCTTCCCAGCAGTGACAAAGAAAACGAGGCCATTGTTGTTGTGTCTCAGAGTTTTACGATCCTCTCAGAGGTGTGATAAGTTTAATAATTCATATGGTGTGGATTCAGTTTGGCTTCAAACCACATTCATAAGTTATCCGGCTGACTGCCTTCCTGCTGCGGGGCTGTCGCAGCCATAATGGGCCCTAGAGGATGCTCATCAGTTCACACATGCACGCACACAGTCAGAAAGTCATGAACAAAAGCTAACAGCACACAATGATGCAAATGCAAATACAAAAAATAAAAAAAAAACCTGCATGTGTACAAGGAACAGAAGTGCATGCAAATAAAACTCATTCAGAATCAAACAGGGACGGCGCTTTAGGCAACTCTGGGGTCTCTTCCTGTCAACTGGACACAAGACAAATGGTTTCAGGAGCAACTGTTCCTGCCAAGCTGCAGGAATCCTCGGCTTTTATCCATTCAGCCAACAAATCCCAGTTTCACCGACTGAGCTTTCAGTTGACACTATAGACATTTGGAAGAGCAGCGCACGACACAACAAATCTTTCATCACCCTCATACTGATCCTTAAGGCCTCTTCCCACTGGCTGCCATCTAAGTTCCCCAACTCTGTCTGATAAATGTATGTCTCCTAGTGAATAATTTGAATGTGATTAGGCTAACGACCGTTGGCGCTGTCAGGTTACTGAACAGGTTGAGTTACAGATGATGCGTCACCTCCAGCAGCAGGCGTGTTGCTCACAGGCAGATCATGTTTTCAAGCTGAGACAGTAATGATTTAAGGTTGTGGAAACTTGGCAGAGGAAAGGATGCACAAGATGAAACAGAAAGATGGGTCATTGTATTCATTTATCAGAAAGAAACAAAGGTTCTAAATTCAGATACAGACCTCTGCAATAGATGAGCATAGAACTGCAGAGCAGTTTTTAAAAGAATACAGAAAAAAATGCATGCATGTGGCATTTTGCTGACTTTAATGGCCTTTTCAGCCACAAAACGCTCAGTTTCGTGCAGAATGTAAGGTTTAACTGGCAAACTCAGGCAGTCACAGGGATGATTAAGCTGTCTGATCATCCCTGCAACAAGCCAGCCGAGGCATGCAAAATGCATCAAAACGAAATAATAACAAAATATATCTACAGGTTTTCCACTGTGGTTAGAGAGATCAGCTGGATAAGTCATGTTTTGACCTTTGTCTCAACTTGGGGCGCCACCTGCTGCCAAGCTTACCAACCTGGAGGAGCCTCCACCAGCTGGAGCCCGGTCAGCATCCATCTGAGGCTCCCTCCTCCAGCTGCAGTAACCATGAAACTGAGGCCAGCACTGCTGGGTGTGTGCACCACAGGAACAACTAGATAGAACGTTTATTTCCTATTGCTTTTTTAATTTTTTTTTATTTTGCCAGTGCTGTATTTTATTCAGGGCCGACTGAATAAAGAAGAATAAAGAAAATCCTGAATTTAAAACTGTTTCACAGTCTAAAGCACGATTTATGCCTTTATAGACGTGGTGTATAGTTAGTGTAGTTGTTGTTCAAGTCTCTCTGTAATTACACCATCAAACACTAGATGGGAGTGTGGTTCATTTTTTTTCTGAGTTGTCCCTTCCAGCACTAATTTTCCTTTAATTTACTTCATCTACCTCAGACATGGCAACAGAGGAAATGAAAATTATCTGTTAAATGTTGAACATTAACTTTGTTGACATGAGAAAAGTGATCCATTCAACAATCATCCCTCCATCCCTCCATCCATCCAACCATTCATTATCCATCCAACCATCCATCATCCAGCCATTATCCATCTATCCATCCATCCATCTATCCATCATCCATCCATCATCCATCTATTAAATCCATCCATTCATACATCCAACCATAATCCATTCTTCTATTTATCCATCCATCCATCCATCCATCCATCCAACCAACCATTCATTATCCATCCAACCATCCATCATCCAGCCATTATCCATCTATCCATCCATCCATCCATCCATCATACATACATCCAACCATCATCCATCCATCTATCCATCCATCCATCCATCCATCCAACCAACCATCATCCATCCAACCAACCATGATACATCGATCCAACCAACCATCATCCATCCATCCATCCATCTATCAAATCTATCCATCTATACATTCAACCATCATCCATCCATCAATCCATCCATCAAATCCATCACCCATGCATACATCCAACTATCATCCATCCATCCACCCAACCATCATCCTTCCATCCAACTATCATTTATCAGTCCATCCAACCATCATCCATTCATCTATTTATCCATCCAACCATTATCCATCAATCCATCCAACCATCATTCATCCAGCCATCCATCCAACCATCGACCATTTATCCATCCATCATCCAACAATTGACCATCTATCCATCCTTCCATCATCCATCCATCCATCCAACCAACCATTAGCCATCTATCCATCCTTCCATCATCCATCCATCCATTCATTCATTATCCATCTATCCATCCATCCATCCATTCAACCAGTATCCATCCATCCACTCATCCATTCAACCATTAAATCCATCACCCATCCATACATCCAACATCATCCATTCACCCATTCATCCATCCAACCATTAGCCATCCATCATCCATCCATTCAACCATTATCCATCCATCCAACCATCAGCCATCCATCATCCGTCCATTCAACCATTATCCATCCATCATCCATCCATCCATCCATCCATCCATCCATCCATATATTAGCCATCTATCCATCCAACCATCATCCATCCATCCATCCAACTATTATCCATCCATCAAATCCATCACCCATTCATCCTTTCAACCATCAGCCATCCATCACCATCCATTTAACCATCATCCATCCATCCATCACCCATCCAACCATCAGCCATCCATCATCCATCCATTCAACCATTATCCATCCATCCAACTATCAGTCATCCATCCATTTAACCATCATCCATCCATCCATCCATCCATCCATCATCCATCCAACCATCAGCCATCCATCATCCATCCATTCAACCATTATCCATCCATCCATTAGCCATCTATCCATCCAACCATCATCCATCCATCCATCCATCCAACTATTATTCATCCATCCATCCATCCACCACCCATCCATACATCCGACCATCATCTATTCACCTATCCATCCATCCAACCATCATCCATTCACCCATCCATCCATCCATCCATCCAACCATCATCCATTCAATGATTCATCCATCCATCCTTGGCAGACATACATTGTTGGTTCTACAGAAGAATAAATCAATCGAACCTGCACAATTCAGCATTCAGAGTTTTTAAGGAGGTATTTTTCTTACATGTATAATTTGTTTTTTAAACAGACTTCTGAAATTGCTTTACTCCAACTTTAAAAACCCATGGCTTTTAAAACATAAATCTTTGAATTAAACAACTGTTCAGACATAAAAATACATAAGTAAAAATCTAACAATTACAAATTAGACACAGAAACATAAATATATTGTGCTTGTTTTACAGCACAACATATGTATGTTTAAAAAATCCCTTGTCAACTGTAAAACAGCCTGTTTTGTACACAAACACCTGCTGCGCTTGTGTGAGTATATTCATAGGAATGAATGTGTCTGTCAGCAGCTCGCTGTGCGTGAAGTGAATACTAACACCTTTCTGTCGTGTCGTGCAGGTTTCCCTAAAGTCTTCACAAACACTGACCTCAGGCATAAAGTATTATTGCAAACACAATGGCTGTCAGGGACGGGGCTGGACTGCCAGCACCCAACACCAAAAGAGATTTGATTGCAAAATTCAATTTCTTCACCACTGACAAACATATGCATCACTTTCAGGCTGTGCATCTTCACAGAGGTGCACATTACAACGTCTTGTTTTGATTGGCCAGGTGCAAATGTACTGAATCCTTTCTGCCTATAAACAGCGGTCCTGCTCTCTCTCCAAAAAAATAAAAAAAAGCTTCAGCCAATGGAAATTAGATGTCTGCAAGTCTGTTGGACTGCAAATTGTTGTCATCTGCATATCAGATGTTGACTTTGAGCCTCAACAGCAGTGCGGTGAGAGCCATCAGAGTCACATGACTCAAACTGTTAAAACACCTGGGAACGTGGTGTCGGTCTGAAAATGTAAAAAACGATAGTAGCAGAGGTTTTGGGCCAAACAACACGGGAATATATATATATATATATATATATATATATATATATATATATATATATATATATATATATATATATATATATATATATAAGGATGCCCAATATTCCCTGAAGATCTGAAGATGCCCAGCAAATTTACGCAAGAAAACAGGTGTCTCAAGTTTAGTCTGACTTCATTTACAAAAGCCCCCAAAAAGTGACATGAATATTTATGAAGCTATTCCACATTCTACCTCAAGGTTACCAAAAAGCTATTAGGCAGACAGACAGAATGACAGAGCTCGAGGCGGTCAACAACAACGTTCCCACAGATAAACACAATTTCACACATGGACAAAACACAGAAGACAGATCTCGTGTGTGAGCGTCGTCTGACAGATGGCTCGATGTCACAGATTTATACCAACACAGTTTTTGTTTTTCTCAAAACAAACACGTGATTGGTTTACCAGACGGGCCTGAGCAGTGCTTTATCTATGATGTAACTGTGTAAAACTGTGTAACTGTGTAAAAAAACCCAGCTCTGGCAGAAGTGGCCTAAATTGTTTTCTCTATGACATAATTCTCACATTATTGTGGAGGAAGTCAGGGCCATTATCGTGCTGATTTGTTGGGTTTGTCTTTTGCCAAACGTGTGGGTGTGATTCTGGCTAAACATCTCATCTTCGGTCTCAACATTTGTCCAACATGTGCCCACATTGTTCCGCAGGTCTTGTGGTTTGTTGCTTCTTTCTTTTCAGAGACAGCAGGTTCCCTTCTGGTGATCCAAACAAGTCGGTACAGTTTTTGGTTAGGGTTAGGGTTAGGGTTGGTTGGTGGTTGTTGGAGCTCTTTTTGTTCTATCATTTAAAACTACTCTGGAAGTTTATAACCAGCTCATCTTCATGTCAACATTTCAGCCATGGAGGTTGTTTTTGAGGAAATCTTGTGAAATCCCATATAACATTTACATTAATGTCGGTTTTTAAAGCTTTTACATTTCACTTTATCCATGACCGTCACCCTTTGAAACTTTCTAATGTAGTGAGAACTGCTGATGGCTTTAAAACAGGTCTAATATGCCATCTGTACACAATTCTGATTATTATTTTAACTGTCTATCTGCATGAACTAGAACTCTACACCCAACATGCAGCTTTGCGAGACAACAGAGTCATTTCTAATCATGAGAAGCCAAACTTGTATTTCAGATAAGTTGGATGTGGCCAGAATTACATTTCATGTTCTTGAGAGCTTCAGTTGAAGCTTACAATAAATATTCAGAGCTTCAGGAAGGGCGTATTCCCACACTTTGATCACATGTCAAATTTAAGGCCCATATCTGGCAGGATCGTGTGCAAAGATGATCATCTACTTCAGTGGTTCCTCAAACTTATAATACTGCGTACCACCTGACAAACTGTTCAGCTCAATTCTCACATACTCATACTCTCATACAGAGCAAAATAAACAAACTCAAAAGTTGTTACAGCTGCACTGCAACTGAATATGCAACAAATATTTTTTATAAGACAATTTTAATCATCTCAAGCCACACATTTCATTTGAAATGTATTTACAATGCATTGTATCTTTCCGATTTTTTTTTCAGTGAAAATGTGGAAAAAATGTGGAAAGTCATGACGTTACCCCACGTACCACCAGAGAGCGCTCACGTACCACTGATGGTACGCGTGCCACAGTTTGCGCACCACTGATCTACTTAGATTTACTGTTTTAGAAATGTAGTTGGAGCACAACTACATGTCCCACAATCCATCATGATTTTGTAACCAGCATCTCGATGCTATCTGGATGTCATTTCATGCAACAGTTATGCAGTGACATGATGAGTTTGGAACAAAAATGTCCAAGACAATAAAAGTATGATGGGAATCAAAAACATGTTTCTGGTTGATGGAGACGAGCCAGTTAGTTCAACGGAGAATACAGTTTACACGGGCAATTCGACACGAGGCACAGAGTAAAGCATGCTAACTTCGGTCACCAAGGAAAGAAACAAAATATCAAAGTGAAAGGAAGCCCGAGTGGTCACAAGAGAATGAGGAAGTTACTGTGATGCAGCAGCAGGAGCAGCTTTATTGTGGCGTTGAAATCCCAATAAAGTAAATGGATAAATCGCTGCATGCAGAGGGTGTATGAGTGGGTTTGCAGGCTCTCAACATCGTCGGCATGTCAGGAAACGCTGCTGCAGACTGAGTCAGGGAACTGGCAGGGAACTGGCAGGAAACCTGACGACGCAGCTGGTTGAAAAAACACCCAATTATCTTTTCGTTCGTTGTTGAATTACGCAATGAGAATGATGACACAGCAACTATGCCATTTTAGAGGCTTGAAGGCAGATTTGTCTGTCCGCTATACCTCTGGAATAGCTATAAAAGTATATCTATTATTAATTGTTAAATGCAGAGACAAATTTGTAGTGTGGCATGAAAGAAGATGCATAAAGGTAGTGCTACCGTGATACTGATGTGACAGCGTATAGCACAGCACATTAGAGCTGAGCGATTTTATCGATTCTGCGATATATATCGATATTTATTTCCCCAGAGAGTATTGATTTTTCAGCCAGGGGTATCGATATTCTAAGCTTCTTTCAAAACCCCCGTGTCCCACCTTTAAAAGCTTGGAAACAACAATTTGCACTGTTTAAATAAATGAAACAATTTTTCTCAACGCATCTTTTATTCATTTTGTCCAGCATTTGCAAGCTGCCTGTCAGCCATATAATGTGTAATTGATGCTTTCAGTGCAATTAATTCAAACAAAGTCATTGGAACACTCACAAGATGTCACCAAAATCACTTTCTCACTTTAAAATCTTTTGGAAAACAATGTAAATGTATTGTAAGGGTGAATTCCAATTCCTCCCTTAACCCTCAATCTCAACCCTCAATCTCAAAAATGCGTGCTCCCGCTAAGGGCAAGTGGTGTCCCAATTCTAAGGGACATCAAGTTGAGGGACGAGTTTGAGGGCTGTATCGCCCTCAAAATTGAGATTTTCCGACACCACCCTTGGAAGTAAGGGCTATCCAGAAGCTAGCTACAAACGTAAGTATCTTCGTATATCTTAAAGATATAAATGTTACGAAACCATTTTATTATGTTTGTTTGAGACTTTTTTCATGGATTAACATCGTTGTTGCGTAACATTCATTTTTTTACTTTACGGTGTTTGCTGCTGGACCGGCAGTCCCGTCGGCTTCACGTTGTACTCGTCGGTGGTCCTGGTACATTATTCAGTCCTCCGTCGCTACACAACAAAGTAACGTGAAGCTGACCCGGACCGCCGGCGGTCCGGGTCGGCTTCACGTTACTTGTACTCGTCGGTGGTCCCGTTCCGCCGTCCCGGTCCCGTCAGCGGTCCGGGTCCTGCCGGCGGTCCGGGTCCCGTCAGCGGTCCGGGTCCCGTCGGCGGTCCGGGTCGGCTTCACGTTACTTGTACTCGTCGGTGGTCCCGTTCCGCCGTTCCGGTCCCGTCAGCGGTCCGGGTCCTGCCGGCGGTCCGGGTCCTGCCGCCGGTCCGGGTCCCGTCAGCGGTCCGGGTCCCGTCGGCGGTCTGTGTCGGCTTCACGTTACTTGTATACCTTGTTGTGTAGTGACGATGGACTGAATAATGTATCCTCTATTGTGTTATTTGCTAATATTATTTAGAGAATATACAGCGCTCTTTTCAATGTTATCCCTGAGTCATTTCAGGAAATACAGAGACAACACGGGCTCTGATACATTTCAGTCTGATGACGTAACTGCACTCGAGGGGTGTCCCATTTCTAAGTCACAAGATAACCCTCACACTTACTTTCGAAGGTTAAGATTGAGGGCCAAAAATTGAGGGTTAAGGGCGAGGGTTGAGATTGAGGGTTAAGGGAGGAATATCGATATGTATCGTATCGTGAGCCGAATATCGTGTATCGTATTGTGAGATTAGTGTATCGCTACAGCCTACAGCATGTATGTTCCTGCTGGACTTGGACTACGTAGCACTGGGAGCATGTTAATAGATATCAACCAAAACATTTTCAATCTCAAGCCAACAAGAGTTTAACGTGCCAAAGTGAACTGAAGGATTATTGCAGGTGACATTCAAGTCTGTCTGGCCAGCTGGAGACTGTATGTCATCATTCCCACTTTCCAACAGTTCACTGAAACCATTTTCTTCGGTCAAGATTCTTTGAAGCAGCAACAATGAAGCTCTACTCGTTTTCATGAAATAAAAATGGTCGAATTATCTATTCAGCTATTGTTTCACGAGGCCTGGATAAAAAAAAAAAATATTCACGAAAACCAAGAAGCACTTGTTGAAAATCCTTCAATAACAGTCAGAAAGTAACAGTGCCGTTGATGGAAATATCAACAAAATAATACCACCTACTCACAAGTGGCTCGTCTAATTTAGCACGCATTGTCCAGTTGAATGAACCAAAATTGCAGGAGTCCATCGTTTCTGCAGTTAACAGCTAAGAGGTGCGATTATTGTAGCATAACTGAAACAGCAGAGAAAAGAAGCAACGTCAGTCAGCAAGAGTATAAAAGAAAAAAAAAAACATGATTTAACTGAAAGATATTTAACTGAACAGCTTATTCTTTTAAATTTTGATTGAGGCATTTAAGAGGACACTACTATTATAATCAAGCTGCTATAGATGGTCTGACAATACAAAGGAATGAATCTCCTGGTGGCGTTCAGAATAAAAACCGACAACAGACCACCTGAAATTATCCATGACTCATTCGGCATCTAAACAGCATCTAAAATGCATTAATCTCCTCGGTGATAAACCATCAACACCCAACTCCAGTCAATCTACCGATATCTAAAATAATAATACTAATAATTATAACAGGGTGGCACGGAGGCTTGGTGGTCGGCGCTGCTTATCCGGGTTTTCTCCGGGTTTTCTCTGGGTTTTCTCGGGTTCTCTCCGGGTTTTCTCCGGGTTTTCTCTGGGTACGCCGGCATCCTCAGAGACATGCATCTCAGGTTACCTGGAGAGTCTGAGTGCCGCTGTGCACGGTTGTTTGTTAGGCTCCAGCAGATCCCCGTCACCCCGACAAAGGAATAAGGGGGTGTAGATGGTTGATAATTGCAATGAGAAGGGCACAGTGGTGACAGCAGGGGAAACACTTCATGTTGAAAACAAGCTGCAGTATGTTGACTTTTTCCAAGAGACCACTTCTGTGGGTGATCTCTCCTTGTTGACCAGCAAAAACAGAATTGTTGTGAACCTTTTGCCAAAAAACCTTTTACCAAATCAAAGTGACCAAAAACACATTTACTCCGACCTTCCTGTTGACCACCGGCGTCTTTGTGGCATTATGCAAATGCCTGTGTGATGTTCAGCAGCTCATTTTGGTCTATTGATATTAAAGTAAAATAAAGTTCCTTTCAATGAGCTCACTATTTAAAAAGCTGGCTTTTAACATGGCTGGAAAACATTTTCCTTAACAGCCAGGCCCAGATGTATGTCAACATTAGATCTGAAAAAAATTATCAAGATGTATCAAGATCAAGATTGAATTGAATTGAATGTGAGCGCAGACCTCCGCCAAGTGCAACAATTCTCCCATATAGCGATTTACAGATTGCGATAAAATCCGCTTTCTGGATCAGATCCGGATCAGCCTTTGAAATTTGATAGAGGTTCCCATTGTCAAACCCTAAATCAAATTTCATGAGTTTTGAACAATAATTAACGCAGATATTGAGAAACAAAATTTTCGGCCCCATTGACAATGTTATCGAAAATTTGAAAGTGATCCAGAATCCAGGATTTCTTCCGGATCACACCCAAAATGAAATCAGTTCTTCCTTTTCACATTTCTGACAAAATTCTATTCATTTCTAAAAAAATTTCATCAACATCCATCCATAACTTTTTGAGTTATCTTGTACACAGACAGACAGACAGATAAACGCCGGCAAAACATAACCTCCTTGGTGGAGGGTTATGACGCAAAAGCAGGTAAAACGTCTGCAGTTCATTTCACGAATTAAATTGGCATTTGGCTGCTGTTTGACTGAAGCTCCCAACACGAAGCTCTAGGAGTTCTCAACGCAAGCGAAGTCAGACGATCACAGAATCTTGTCTTTACTAAAGAAAAACCCGTTTAAAACAGAAGTGATCTTTATTAAAATCTACAATCAAGATACGCCTTTATGAGTGCAAATAAAGAGGGTTTACAACAAGCTGCACGCTGGGAACGTTCAGGAACAGCAAAGCCTGATTAGACGTGGACAGAAACATCTTTAAAAAAAGTCCTGGAATCGGATTCTTTGGACAGATGAAACCAAGATAAACTTGCATCTGAATGATGGGAAGAAAAACGCACATATGCCCATCAGTGTGCGACAGCGGAGACAAAAGCGCTGGATACTTCATAGAGGAGATAAGGATGCAGCGGTCCCACTCCTTCAGTCCGGATACAGATACCGACGCCCGAGTTCTGCACATCAGCTGATATCAGACACTGATCAGACACTACTGAATGGTCGGAAGTGTCAGGCCAGACTTCAACATTACCTCCCTAGCTTTCTAAAGCAAACACATTATTGGATGCATATGAATATACTTAACTATTATGAAAATACAGCATCTATTTCTGCATGCATATTTCTTTTACCGTGACTCAGACAAAGTCAAAATAACAGACAAGATCACGCTTTATGGCAAGCCTCATAAAGCGTGCCCAAACCCAAACCCGACATCTGGTATTAATGTATATTAGTGCATCTTTAATAGAGGAAGCATGTGTTTGTGCGTCTCTGCAGCCTGAACGTGTTGAGATTCATGAGTAGTCGTGTGAATCAATGAGTCAGAAGCACATCGTCCTGAAGCGTGGACCGTTCACCACGGAGACCTGCTTGCAGACATGTGGCATCCGTGCACGCGAACGCACACGTGCACATATGCTGTGGATCTTTGTTACCGAACAGTGAGGCGTGCGATTGCAAACATTATGATGCTGAAGTGTAATTAGCTGTTGTCTCCCTCTGAAAGACGCACAGACGAACTGATGGATGACAGAGTGAACGGGGCAGAGCAGGAACAGGGGAAATGTGGCGCTTAAAAAGAGGAAACTCACATGTGTAAAATAGTTCATGCAAAGTGCATGGTTATAACTCCTTGTATACATTTACACAACCACTCATCCAGAAACGACACGCATGGACACTTGAATACCTCTCACCCACATAGCGAACGTCTATGGAGGGAACAAGCGGTAATTAGGATGGTTAATGGCTCGTCTGTTGTGGTTAATTGCAGCCTGTATAGATCCGGTTCAGGGGTGAGGAAGAGGGCAGGATGGGGGACAGAAGATGGGTCTCTTAGCTTCAGGATGATCTCAGGTTTTATTTTCCTCCATCACCGACTAGACTCCCTGCAAAGCTTTTAGAGCTCAAAAGACAGAAGAGAATTAGCAAAAAAAAAACCCCAACAAGGGTTTTAGCTTCTTTTTAGCTTTCTGCACAGTTGCAAACAGCCCCGTGTGTTTCCTAAAAGTTTTTGACCACCTCATCTACTGTCGCTTCACATGCCAACATTTGAAGTCATATGAAAACTCCATTAAAGCTGTTTTAAATGGACATTTTTGTTTTGAGGCTGTCCAGTAGTTGAACGGCTCCTTCTCAAACGGACCTGTCTTTTAATCTCTGAGACCCTCTGACTCGTTTCCCTGAGGCCTCCTCCAGCTGATGTGATGTTGGCGTACCAGCAACAGTCCACTCACTTCCTGAACTGACTTAAATTGATGCAGTTCAGACGGAGCTTAATATCAAAACAGATTTTTAGCGGAGCAGAGCAACCCGTGGCTTCTGGGATGCTCCTAAACTGAGCCGTGGTGCTTCTGCTGGGACTCCTGCCTTTGACATGAAAGTTCAGGACCCAGGGGTCAGGACCATCTTTCTCCTGCCCACTGCCCCCCCCATGATGATCCAGGATTTGCTTGTTCTAATATGTTGTATTTCCAGGGAATCAATCGTAGAATATGAGCTAACGAAACGAAACACAATAAAGGCTAGTCTAACAGGTAGTTATGGCCAGTACCCAGAGCACCAGGTTCTGTTCCCGAGAGCAGATAAAGCAGGACTCACTGGTCCTCCTGCTGGACCCCGATGCTTCCCTTTACAGAGCTGATGTGTTTCTCTATGATACAGTCAGTTCCCTTTTTACTTTCAGCATCGCTGGATCCGTTAATGATTTCAGAACTTCACCTCCGTCAACAGGTAAAAATGGAAGTGGAAATGCAGCTCAGTCGCCTGCATCTTTGCGGTCAAGTGTCATTTGCAGGTGAAGAAGTTAATGCAGACTTGATGTATATTTATCCAACATGACCACTGCTCTAGAGCTGAGCGATTTTATCGATTCTGCGATATATATCGATATTTTATTTCCCAAGAGAGTATTAAATTTTTCAGCCGTAGGTATCAATATTCTAAGCTTCTTTCAAAACCCCCTTGTCCCACCTTTAAAACCTTGCAAGCAACAATTATTCATTTTGTCCAGCATTTGCAAGCTGCTTGTTAGTCATATAATGTGGAATTGATGCTTGCAGTTCAATTAATTCAAACAAAGTCATTTGTGTGAACACTCACAAGATGTCACCAAAATCACTTTGTCCCTTTAAAATCTTTCAGAAAATGATGTAAATATATTGTAAGATGAATATCGGTATACATTGCATCGTGAGCTGAATATCGTCATCAAGACATCAAGAAGTCATGTCTGAAGACAGCTGCAGCGCTGGGCTTCTGATGTGCAGGAAGTTGCTTCAACGGCCCACTGATAAATATTGGCACGACAGGCCGGCGTATAATTACCGTGATATCGCTTTGCATTGTTTCCAACGTATTTCGCAGCAGCGTCTTCTCACCAACCTGCAATCACGTCTAATGTTCACCGTGCACGAGGCAACTTTACAAAACTGACCTAATGCACGACACCCTCTCATAAAAGAGGGTGTCACACCCTAAAGGCCATCAAGGTAACGACTGGGGATCTCGTGGGATTATCAGTTACACCACTAATACCAGAGTTTCTTTTTGAATGAAAGGACAACAGTGCTCCTAACTGAGAGAAGACTAAAGACGTGAGATAATGGTTTAATCTTTGTTGGAATAATTGCACAGAGAAGTTTTCTTATATTTGCTTATACTGTTTGAGAGAAATGTGTGTGTGTGTTTCACTGTGCAGGATGTTGTGTAAAGTGCTTTCTGAGACTGGTGTTCAAAGATAATGATAAGGCATAAGGTAAAACCACGGTGAAGACACTGACAGGAAACCTCCAACAAAGATGGGAGAGCAGTAAGACAATGAGTAGGCTGCAGCCTGGTATCCACCCATCACTGAAAGCTGCTTCATGTGTAACTGGGTATTTCTCTTTTTTCTGAATAAAAAGCAAAGAAGCAGCAGAGCGTGTTCAGAGCGGTTGGAGAGTGAAACTGAAACATGTCTCTGTCCGTTCTCCTCGCGAGTAAAAAGAACATAACTCTGTGTCTTTTTTCCCTTGTGTGTGTTTTTTTTCCATATTATATTTACTGAGTTTTTAACAATATAAAACAAGCAGATGATAATGATCCATTTGACATAAGATTTACATTAAACAACATAATCCTAAGTTAAAGAAAAAATAAAAAAAGAAAGAAAGAAAACAAGCAGCAAACATAATGAAGAAACAAAGACAAAAAACATAAATAAAGAATAAATAAAAATAATATATTAAAATAAAACGGATAGATAAAAATCTCAGCACTAAGCATCGTTTCCTTAATTGCCTTCAGAAACTCAGTTAACGGCGACCATATTTCTTCAAAATTCCCTCCTTTTCCTCTCACAATATAAGTAAGTCAATCCAATATGATACATGATGCCATCTCCTTCACCCACATATGATTTGAGGGTACATCCATTTTCTTCCAGTACAAAGATATTAACCGTCTGGCCTGCAGGAGTCCAAAGTCAATCAATTTTAATTGTCTGGAGCTAAAAACACAATTCTCTGGATATATTCTCAATACACATATTTTTGCTTCAGCAGGTACATTTACTCCAGCAATCTTTGTCAAGGTCTGCATGACTGACTTTCAATACTGCTGTAATTTTGGACAGTCCCACACACAGTGAAAAAGAGTACCCTTTCCATCTAAACATTTACTACAGCTATCTGGGATGTCAGGTGACCAGCCGTTCAGTTTGACCGGGGTTATGTAGGTTCTCACCAACCACTTATTTTGGAGGAGTTTCATCCTAGTATTGATTGACTGCTTTTGGGCTTTTAAACATGCATTTTCCCAGTCTGCCACTTGCATCTCCTCTTGGATATCAGATCTCCATGTGTCCAACCTATCTGTGGTGGATTCCTCATCATGTGTTTGGAAAGCTGCATAAAACAAAGAAATATGACCTCTCCTCTCAAGACTTTGCAGTATGATATTCTCTAGGTATGACAGAGTTGGTTCGGATTCAATCTGTTTATATTTTTGACATAATGAAATGATTAACTTCTCTTGTGTGTTTAATAATGTTTTAGGTTGCTTGAACCTGACAATCTTTATGCAACCTTGATATGGCGGTTTGAGAAGGACATGTGAATGCTTCAGTCAGGTACAGCAATGTTGCGAAAGAGGTGTGCATTTTGTTCCAATTTGTAAAACCCCCACTCAGTTTTTCAAGTTTAACCCGCCAACAGGATGCAGAAATAAATCTGCAACTAGAAAGCAACTACACTACAGTTGCATGAACTATATCAAAAAAGACCTATGCATGTGCGTGACTGTCAAAAACTAATACATATGCCTCTTAGTTTTGACTTTCAGCTATTAAAAACGTCACATGTCACTGAATGATCAAGAAGACTTAGACCTCAACCCCAGAGACCTGACAAGCTAAAGGGAAAGCTGGTTTTCAGAGAAACAACAAAGAAACATCTCAGAGCTGCACGTGAGGACAACAGATTAGCCGGCGTACGGTGGGAAGAAGAAGAGAAAAAACAAAAAACTCCTTTCAAGTTACAGTTTAGTCTCTTTCTGCCACAGATGCGACGTGACACCTCGTTCACTCTGCTGACAGGGTTCACAACAGGGCCGGCAACAGAGGAGAGGGGAAAGAGGAGGTAAGGAGGAAAAAGTGCCATGGTTTGATCCCCCTACGCTCTGCCATGATGTACCTGCACAGCTTGTAAGCTGCTTGAGGTAAGAACATAATCTAACTGCCTGAAAATGTAAATGACAGTAGGAGGAGTGAATAATGAGATGAGGACGGGGGAAGTTCTGTCACAAAAACACCTTAAAAGGAACATCTCATTTATCACAACATGAGACGTTCAAGGGCTCCCAACCGTAGAAATGTAACCAACACGGATGAACAATGAGCCCTGGTCTTTCTGTGCCGTTGAGCTGCGTCATCATCACATTCATAACCACAGAGACCGCATCCAGCTGGAAGATTACTGTCATGACGAACGAAGGCAAATGGAGTTCGTAGAAAACCACTCGCCACCAGTAAACTGTTGGTGCGGTCAGCTCGGTGATGCTCAGAAAAAAACAGCGGGATCAACTCCGAGGGGGAGTCGGCGGTAAACCTCCCATTCATTTACCATCCATTTCTCCTCCGCTGGAGTTTTGACACGCTCATCTCCTCGGCAGCATCGTGCCGATTAAACCAATCCCCAAAAAGTGCACACGGCTAAAGAAAGGCAGGCCATTTATCCGTTCGTGTTACAGTTATATCACAGAGAATGTATGGAAAAATGTCCTCAAACCACATAGAAATATGTGTTCTTGACTTTATTTTAAATGGACGTAAATGTGTGTATGAGGCTCAAAAATCCCAACACTGCTTTATCAGAGAATAGACCTCCCACCATGTGCGCTGGTGCATGAAATAAGAAGGAGTTCACCTTATTAATTTCTCTGACACATATGGTCGACCCCTTTATTGAGGACAAACACGCTCATAATAGTGCTGCTGTCATGTTTTAGTAGTTTGGGGGCTCAGCCATGATGGTGCACTGTGGATACTGTGCAAAACGTTGAAAATGCAAAATCAAGTCCAGTAAACATCTCCATCCTTGCAGGAATCTAAAGAGATCTAAAATGAACCGTATCAGTGTTCAGTATATAATCTTCTAGATGAAACATCCATGCTGCATGTAGACAAACATGCTGAACGGCTGCTCCGTTTGCCTTATTTTTCTTTTTTTAATCTCCTGACTAAAATCAGATAAACTAATCAGTATGATTGATATCCAGGTGGGCCTGTTGGGGACTTATTTACTTCTCCATAAAGGTTTCCACAGCCTGTTTACCCCGAACGCCCCTCTGTGCATAGACCTGCAGGGAAGAGAATGATGGATCAACCCGTTCTGCCTCCCGGCGTATCGTATATGGATGCTTGGAAAGCCCTCGGTGTCACATTTCAACGTGAAAGACAGTTTAATGGAATTCAACAGAAGCCCCACAACGTCTCCCAGCCACAGGGAAACCGCAGCCCAACGATTTCTGCTCAGGACCACGGCGTGGGGATACGGGGAGGAATCGCCATTTAGCCTGAGGCTGAGAATGTAAAAATGTGCATTTGAGCTTGGGTTATCTCAGTGATGGAACTTAATGGAATAAGAGGACGTAATTGAACTAACTCATCACACATACCCGGGAAAACACTCAAACCAAGAAAAAAGCCCATCACCAGTTTATCAGCATCCTCTGCTTCTCCCTGGACAATCTGGGCCTGTCACGAGGTTAGCTGAGGTTAGCTGCACCTCATCAGGATCTGCTCAAGTCTGACAATGACCCCCTAATTTGAGCCAGTTGGACACGTCTAAAACCTCCAGGGCAGCGGCGCTTGAGGACCAGGACCCAGAAACGCTGGTTTAAGTCATTGCTTTGACACAGGCGTAATGGCTTTATTCATATCTAAGATAAACTGGGCCCATTCAACATTAACGAACTGACTTCTAGTAGGTTGTACTCGGGACTTCCTAGCTTAACTCGTGCTTGTTCTAACTCTTTTTGCTCTTTTTCCAGTCTAAATTGGTCCTAAAGACTTCTCCACAACGCTGCTCTCCTTGTCCAGTTAGCTTTAAGCTGTAAACATCTAGCGTTCCTCTCTCAAGTTTGTCCACTGTATTTTGTAAAGGTTTCAAGGTAAAAATTACTTATGAAAAATAAATAAAATGCTTGGGAAAAAACATTCTATACATTTGAAAGAGCACCAACCTGCCGAAGGTAAGAAAGGCTAAGACATCTGAAATAACGCTGCAGCAAAGCACACAGCCAGCAGCCCCTGCTATCCTTCGCTGCTTTGATTATACTGCCGTCTGCAGTTCATTATTGTTCTTGGAAAATAATCAGAGCTGGCATATCTGCAAGAAAATTGCTAATTGGAGTCGGCAAAGAGGACTATAATTCCGATTCATTAATTCCAAAGTGTGTGCCGAACAGAAAATGAACGCATTTGAAACACAAAGGCTTCAAGGAGTTTTGTTTTCCTGTTTTTGAACATGCTGTAAAAAAAGATAATGATTTCAAAACTGTACTTCTATGCATTCTGTGCTCGCTGCTGTGCTTGTTCTTCTACAGTATTTACAGCTGTGAAAACACATTTTCAGCAGATCATTTTCCACCGTTTGCCACACGTGTGAATAAAACTGCAGAAAAACTTTTGTCTTGGTGCCGGTTCATTTGGTCAAACAGCTGTGACCCGTCAGAGCCGATGGGCTGCAACGACAACACAAGACGCTTTATACTCCATCATTCACCACAGACATTCCTAAAAATCAGTTTAAAAGACAATAAAGACAATGAAACTACTATTTGGCACATAGAAATGGCCTCCCGTTTGAGCTCTTAGGCATGAAAAACAATGCAACAATTACAGCTTTTTTTTAAGCAACGACAAAAGGTCTATATGTACATATACATATAGATATATAACAGCACCACCTACAGAGCTCCAAAGCAAAAACATCCAACCGAGACCTCACGCAGCATCCACGCAGTTTCTGAATGAAGAGAAGAGTAGATTCAAAATCCCCACATTGCTCTCTTGGGTTTCAAACTCACCAACACAGTTCGCCCCAACGTCTCTTCTCAAACCGCAAAACATGACCGCAGACATTGACTTTTCCTGACTATAGTCACATCCGCAGCAGAGCAGAAAGAGAGGGGGAGAGAGAGAGAGAGAGAAAGAGAGAGATGCTGACAGATGAGGGGAGGTCGGAGGAAGGAAGAGACGGAGGGAGAGATGTGGAGTGCCGAGTGCTCAGGGAACACAGTGGCGATGATCAGAGATGACTAGCGCTTACGTTACAACCACTCAACCCCCGAGAGAGAGAGAGAGAGAGAGAAAGAGAGAGAGAGAGAGGGACTGAACGGGAGGAGAGAGTAGGTTGAGCCTTCAAGAGAGAAAGTGTGGAAATAGACACAAAAAGGATAAATCTATGCAGGAGGGAGAGAGAGAGAGATGAAATGAAATGAGACGGATGTAACACAAAAGGCTGAAATTAGTGTTCATTTTTAGAAAGTAAAAGCAGAGAATCAGATATTGTTCAGTCATCTTTCTGTCAGCTGAGCTGTGCTTCTTTAAAACAGCACTAGACTGATATGACAGACGCCTTCTTCTGGGTTTGAATAAACACGGCCAGGGATTATCTAAAATCAACCTTATTCTCAGCAAGACAATATTAGAGGTGTTTATACGAGTTTGTTCTGCTTTTTTTCCTCTTTAGGAAGAGCCACAGTGGATCACTGTGTTCCACGTACTGATTTGGCATCGGTTTTACGTCACATGCTCCTTCCTGATGCAACGCTCCCCATTTATCCAGGCTTGGGACCAACACTTTTAGAGTTAATAGAGGTTAGAGTTGATAAATGGCCTTATAAACATTGACTGAAACATCCAGTAGTTATGGGGGAAAGGCATTTCTCATCAGGCACTTCTGACGTTACCTTCAGAACAGAGCGTACCCGAGTCCCACAAAATGGAGCCATTTTTATCCTCTAGGTCAGTGGTTGTCAACTGGTGGGTCGCGACCCAAAAGTGGGTCGCAGGCCCATTTTCAGTGGGTCGTGGGCCTTTGCCTGGGGAAGGAAATGCTAAAAAAAAAAAAAAAAAAAGAGTGTCATTCACACTCCTTAACAGTAGATGGCGATAATGCCCTGTAATGCGAGTTGACACCTGCCAGTTCACACCATAGAAAAAGACCTGCAGAGTTTGTTTACATACGTTAAGGATGGTGAAACACAGATACAATGAAGAATATATGAGATATGGATTTTCTTATCTTGAAGACAAAGGTCAGTGAGTGGTTATTCAGCTAAAACTATATATTCTGAGTTCTTTTGAACTACTGCTCAGTGGTTGCACTGTTTTATTTCCTGTTTGTGCATGTTGAGTCTGTTAAAAAAGGCTGAAGTTACTAAAGTGAAGTGTTTTGGATTTAATTAAAATGCAGCTAATTGAGCATCAAAGGGAATATTTCCCACTTGAAGTCATTTTGGTTTTTGCCATTTTGGTTTTTGCTGTTTTGGTTCACCAATAAACTTATTTTTTTGTGTTGGCATTCTGTGATATTCTATTCTACTATCTCTTTTCCTTGACTTGGGTCGCGGCTTGTCATTAAGGGTGATGGTGGGTCCTGAACCCAGACCAGTTGAGAACCACTGCTCTAGGTGGCAGTACCGCATTGCATTTGGTTCTTTTTTTCGGATGTAACCACTTCCAGTAACGAAAGCTACAAGCCAAGACGAGTGGCACAGATCAGTCATTTGGCATCCGCGGTGTAACTGCTGCGATGCTGCAGAGTGTAAAATAAACAAAGATGCTACACATCTGTCTCTTCATGGACAACGTGCCGTGAGTAAAGCAACGGATCTCTCTGTGCAGAGAAGATGGAAGGTTCTGATTCGGTGTGAGAGGAGGTAAAAAAACCGGGGAAGAACGTCAACGCGCTGAACCTCACAAGAAATTCCAGGCGACGTTCCCGTCGCTTTCACCAGGAGCAGATCGGCGCTAAAGGCACAGATCTGCCAAGCTCCTGCAAACCATTTACCTTTGTGAGCGTTGTGTTCCTGATTCTGAATCAGCTTCAGGTTCTGCTTGAGTGCAGTACTGGAGGTTTGCTGTCCATGTAAACATGCGACGATAGACGGATGCAGCTACAATAAGGTCGTCAATAAGTTGGTGCACATGGAGAGTTTCCATTAGCGGGAGTCCGTGGTTGAAGCCAGGAGGCTGGAAGTTTAACAGGCCCGACCCTCTTATCGCCGTGTGTCGATCAGACTGCTGACCTCAGCATGAGTTTACTGACTTTAGAAGTAAATGAAACTAAAACATTGAGGAAGTTTCTGACTTGTCTCAGGAAAAACCATCAAAAGTTTCCTAATCATCCGACCTGCTGATAAAACCTCCCTGTAGCAGTGATGTGATCTGGAAGGTGCTTCAGCAGGACCAGCATGAACTCTGGTGAACTCTGACCCCAGTGACATCCCCGACAGACATACGTGCACGTGCTCTGCTATTACATTTTTTTTTGTTTGTTTTACATTCTGCATATTCTCACATTGGAACTTACATTTTGATTCAACTATTATTTTCCGATGCCTGTTGCCGTTATCCAGTCTTCACTGTACATGTGAATCACATAATCATACCTTAGAATTCAGTTATCTGACTCATTTATTTGATAACAGAAAAAAAAACATGTGAATAATGGATTTATTAGGATTAAATCTCAATCAGGATAAAGTATATAAGAGCAGAGACGGGAGAAGAGAAGCTATCACGTTAACCGCTGACACTGACAGAATAGATTTATTGTCTCAGTCTTATAAAGTATCCTACTATTATCAAAGTTGTTATTTTATACAAGTCTATGAAATTATAGGACATTCAGGGTGGAAGCTCAGTGCCATAAACAAGTATTCTCTCCCCCACATTCAAGTGTTTTTATCTTCTCTATACTCTTTTCTTTGTTCGCTCATCCTCCTTTTCCTTCTCCTCCTCTCATTTAATCCATTATTCTCTCCCCTTTCAGTAGGTTATCTGCTCCAGGGATCTTTGCCTCTGCCTCCTTCGCAAATAATCAAAGGGAAATCCAGAAACAACACACGCAGCGAACACATGCACATCTTACACGACCGCTCATGCGCACGTGCAACAGCTTTGACAGAACGAACGTGAAGGCCGGTCCGTCTGCTGATCTGTGAGGCAGCAGAGACTCGTAACGCCGGTTGGTGCTCTCGCTCTCTCTCAGCAGGTTCCTCGTGAAGGTCGCTCGCCCTGCGCAGCCTGACCTGGATTCATCCCAAATAACTTTACATCCGCTGATTATGAGTCACACTATTCAGTCATCAAGGAATAATGACCTACTGATGACACGAGACAAAAAGAGCAAATAAAAATATACGGTAAGCAACAAGTTTCTCTTTGAAAGAATGGTCTGAGTCCTGGTCCCAGCTTTCTATGGACCCACTTGACCCCACAAAAATATAAACAAACAAGAAACAACCAAAATGGTGCGACAATGTCCAAACCTTCCATCCATCCATTGATTCTTATCTGGATCTGGGATGCAGGAGAAGCACCGTGAGCAGAGAAGTTTGCCTCAGGGGCCACCTCTAAACCATCTCCCCAGGGAGGCATCCAGGAGGCTTCCTCATCAGACTCCTGGACCTCCTGGACCAGCTGGGTCCAGGACCAGCTCCATCCATTCGCTGTGGAGGATCAGTGACTCTGCTCCCAGTGAGGACTTCCCACCCTCTCTCTAAAACCAACCTGGAGAAGCCTCCATCACAGCAACCGCATCCACAACCTTACTCGCATTGGCTTCTAAACTACCTCAGATCCTTTTTCTGGGAACATAAATTACAGTCTTTAAACTCTGTCCCTTTCATGGATCACATGCTGAGCATGGCTCCAAGGTTTGAAACGTTTCTCTCTGAAGATTATGTTGAAAACTTCTTTGTGGCCAACTAAAAGTTCCTTTGAAGCATATCCCACATCTGAGTTTTGCTTTGGTCGTGAGAGATGATGCATCCGTCCGGGCCTGAAAGGGAAAGTTTCAAAAGAGCTCAACGGCCTCCATTTACCACCACCTGCACCTCCTCTTACCATCCCCTCATGCAGTTTTATTGTGAATCCATCCATCAACAACTCTCCCATCGCCAGTTTTGATCAAGAACCACATCTAGTATCATTTGGCTTATTGTTCATCCTGGTCTGTGCTTCTATGCATTGCCAATGCAGAAACTGTGGAGCGTGCAGAGAGCGCACGGGTCAGGCCCAGTCCAGTTAGATGTTTACATGCAGGGATTTCAACTGCATCATCTGGCTGTTAGAGCCTCTATGAGACGTTTGGTCTACATTTCAGTTGGAATTGCAATTTTTTTTAAAAATGTCATGTAAACACTAGGGGTGAGTATTGGCAAGGACCTTGTAATACGATATGTATCATGATGCTTGGGTCACAATACGATATTATCACGATATATTGCGATATTCTACATAGTTAATATCTAAATTAAAAGTAGAGATCAAAAACCAAGTTGCTGTATATGTTCATCAGATGATATTGATCATTCAGAGGACAAATTGAGTCAAAACTATTTGCATCAAAACAACCTATTTATTGTTTATTATTAGTGTTTTTGCACATGTGAGTATTCACAATGCGTCTAATACATGAATACATGAATTTTCCTAAAAAATCGATATTAGGAGTTGAAAAACCTATATTATATTGGGCGGCCAAAAATCGCGATATACAGTGATTCCTCGCCAACTCACGCTTTAGGTTCCGCAGTTTTAGTTATTCGTGGATTTCTCAGAAATATATAATATTAAAAAAAATAAAGAAAAAATTGCAGAAACATCACAGGATGTTGAGCGCGTTCTCTCACAGCGAAGAAATGCTGTGAGCCAGCCTGGCCCCTTTAAGAGGATGGCCTTATGGGTAATGGTGTGGCCTTATGGGCAGAATGAAAACGGGGTTAGATGAAAAGTGTAGTGAGCATCAACAGCAGCCCAGCGTGTATAGATTTACATTCTCTGTTAACCGACAGGAGCCCAACAATACAACCTGTGTGATGTTACAAGTTCCTGCAGTGCCAGAATAAAGTACCCGTTCCATGCAGAGAAAACCAGACTGTTTATTTTGTTGTTGTTAGCGTGTTAGCCGCTAATTACGAGCCAAAAATAGCACAATACCAGCGGTTTCTTTACTACAGTTCAGAGACCAGAGACTGTGAAGGTAACAGAAAGACCATAGTTGAGCCTTTGTCTTGTTTTGCTGCAGTGCTTTGCTACTTTTTTGAGGTTTTTAAAGATATTTTAAACACATTATTTAGGCTCGGGGGGCTCTGGCTCCAGTTTGCAGATTTTGATTTTCACGGGGGGCCGCTGGTCCCCATTTACCGCGAAAAATAAGGGATCACTGTAATGCCAAACCGTTTTTTTTCCCACACCCCTGGTAAACACACTGACTGGGAAAACAGTTGTTGGAAACTGGTCTCAAACTCTGAAGACAGCTGTCAAATCTTGGATCAACAGGGTTTGCATCACATCACCACTGCGAGCAGAGTAGCTGGTTATGATTGGCCTGTTGGTCATCTGTCACTGTCCCACCATTTCATTACATTCATCTACCAACGAGTTAAAGCACAGTGTTGCCACACACTGATGTCATAAAGAAACAGCTTCAGAAACTTGAGATGCAGTTTTGCCCTGGACACTACAGTTCCTGTCATGGATAATACCACTGCTGTTTCATTTTGTTTCGTTTTTGCTCCATTACAAAATCCACCCGCAAAAACAATTTGACTGGGGTTCAGAAAGGTGTTTTGGGATGAAAGTACACCCATTCCCAGAGTTTATTCCGTTGATAAGTAAAACTAAAGCACATCCAGTGCAGTGTGACAACGAGCTAAATGTCTGAGGAGACGGGGCCAACATCCCTGAGAGAGCTTTCTGCAGGCAAATCAAAGAAATGTGAGGAGAGGCAGAAGTGGAGGAAGGCAAAATAAGCAGTCAGGAAAATGAGTTATGTCAGCTTGCTCCTCCAGTCACACAAACACACACAGCTCTGACACTCAAGTGCACACTTATGTTGCATATGGTCAGACTTTTCCTCATCTTGTTTTGGGTCTCTTGCTCTTCTCTCTCTCTCTCTCTCAATCTGTGGGTTTCAAGTGCAAATGAATCCACACTCCGAGGATTATTGGTGGGAACTTTGAAGTGTCAAAGGACGGCCTCCTACAGCTCAGAAACACACACACACAAACCGACGTGCACACTGCCACCTCTCCATCCACACCGACGCACGCACACGTCATAGCAGGCGATGGAGAGCGCACACATTTTCAGCGCCATGAAAGAGTATTTGCCTCCCTGTCAGTCAAACGTTTCCGATCATCAAACAGACACAAATATGAGACAAAGATAACCCAAGGAAACACAAAATGCAGCTTTTAAGTGGTCGTTTTATTGACTAAGGGGAAAAAAAAAATCCCAGCCTTCCGTATTTTCTGGACTATAAAGCGCACCTGAATATAAGCCGCACCTATTAAAATATAAACAAAATATATATAATGTCACATATAAGCCGCACTGGACTATAAGCCGCCGGTATCCAGGCTGAGAAATAAGATATTTACATCGAAAGATTTTGTATTATAAGTGTTTATTCATATACCTGTGTACTGAAACTAGGGATGTTCCTGGCGACTAATTTCCCTGTCGACTAAATGAAAATTTTTTTTTTAGACTAGTCGACTAGTCTAAAAAAAAGGAAAACACTCAGAAAACAGTGAAAATTTAGCACAATTTATTGAAACATCGAAACAGAATTTGAAACATTGTCCCCAAAAATATTGTGTGTAACAAGAGTTCTTTAAGCCTTTAATCACAATGTTCAACAACCATGTCGGATTTTAAATGCCGCTGAAGTACGAGACACTTTGCACCGTGCAGTATGAATGAATGTGAACATGAAGGCAACTCAGTCAAACGTTAACCACCAAAATAAATAAATTGCCTCTGACACATTGAATCTTGCAGATTATCCGACAAAAATTATTGCTTCAATTCACTTTCAAGTTAATAAAACATCTAATTTATAATTACATTTCAACCGAAACCAGCAGCATTTTGCGCCGTGCAGTATGAATATAAACCCTGCACATCCGAAAAAAACTCACTTAAAGTTAACAAATAATGTAACATCTAAAAAAGATAAATTGCTGCTGAATTATTAAGCTCTATGCGCAGTTCAATATGAGTGTAAAATTAAACAAACATCTAAAATCCAGGGTTTCCTGCAGGAAAAAACTTTGGCCGCGGGGCTTTGGGGGGGGGGGGGGGGGGGGGGGGGGGGGGGGGGGGGGGGGGGGGGGGGGGGGGGGGGGTCAAGCCGAGGAGAACGGTAGCCGAGAACCAAAAAAAATGATAAATTACTTAATTAATTCGATTGTTCAATTACCGTCTTCTTCCGCTTATCCGAGGTCGGGTCGCGGGGGCATCAGCCGGAGTAAGGAGGCCCAGACCCCCCTCTCCCCAGCCACTTCTTCCAGCTCCTCTGGGGGGATCCCGAGGCGTTCCCAGGCCAGCCGAGAGACATAGTCTCTCCAGCGGGTCCTGGGTCTTCCCCGGGGTCTCCTCCCAGTGGGCCGTGCCCGGAACACCTCACCAGGGAGGCGTCCAGGAGGCATCCTAACCAGATGAACCACCTCATCTGGCTCCTCTCGATGCGGAGGAGCAGCGGTTCTACTCTGAGCCCCTCCCGGATGACCGAGCTTCTCACCCTATCTCTAAGGGAGAGCCCGGCCACCCTGCGAAGGAAGCTCATTTCAGCCGCTTGTATCCGCGATCTTGTTCTTTCGGTCACTACCCAAAGCTCATGACCATAGGTGAGGGTGGGAACGTAGATCGACCAGTAAATCGAGAGCTTCGCCTTCCGACTCAGCTCCTTCTTCACCACAACAGACCGGCGCAGCACCCGCATCACTGCAGATGCCGCACCGATCCGTCTGTCGATCTCCCGCTCCATCCTTCCCTCACTCGTGAACAAGATCCCGAGATACTTAAACTCCTCCACTTGGGGAAGGACCTCATCCCCAACCTGGAGAGGGCACTCCACCCTTTTCCGGCTGAGGACCATGGTCTCGGATTTGGAGGTGCTGATTCTCATCCCAGCCGCTTCACAACCGGCTGCGAATCGCTCCAGCGAGAGCTGTAGATCACGGCTCGATGAAGCCAACAGAACCACATCATCTGCAAATAGCAGAGACCCAATCCTGAGGCCACCGAACCGGATCCCCTCAACACCTCGGCTGCGCCTAGAAATTACATTACATCATTTACTCTACTACTGATCAATTGCATACCAGTAAATTACATAGTAGGCGTTACCTTTTTGACTGGGCGGACTGGTCATCAATCACCTCAGAGTGACAGCTGTCAAGTGAAGCTACGTGAGCTTGGAGTCCAGATGACAGGCAGTGCGCCCATTGGTCTTTATTTATTTAGTTAGTTAGTTTAAATACCTAATGTTCTTTTTTTTTCTTTTATAGACAAAGTTAAACATTATGTTGATTAGTGTTTGCGTGTGTCACTTTAATGAATTGTCGAACCAAAAAAAAAAAAAAAAAAAACGGCAGTGAGAGGTCGCACTGTCTGGTCAAAACAAAAGCACCGGGTCTATTACGAATGAAGTTTACCAGAATCTCTACTGACTATAAATAATTAAGGACCGACATAAAAGCGAGCGGAGGAAAACTTGTATTGAAGTGAGACGAGACGTGAGCTGTCAAACGTGAGTGATCAGAGAGGTTATCACTGTGTGTGTGTGTGTGTGTGTGTGTGAGAAAGAAAGAGAGAGAGAGAGAGGTGGCGCAGAATACACTGCAGGTAAACAGCGCAGCACTAAAGAATCAACATTAATTCATTATAACACAAACCTATGTGCGCTGATCAGTTCTCAAGTGCTGCCGTGTCGCTTGCATGCATTGCATTTTTTTTTTTGCCCGACATTTTTTTTTTCCTGACATTGTAGCCCGGGCGCTCGAGATTTCAGGCCGGCAGGGCGCCTGGCCAAATAAGGTCTGCAGGAAACCCTGAAATCTCTCAGACCGGACGGGAGAACACGTCTCCGGGTAAACAATGTCAAATCGACCTGAGTGTGGCTAGCACCGCTAGCATCAGCAGCCGTCGTCTCGTGCAGATTAACATCCAAATGCTAGAGTCTAATGTGGTTGCGCATTGCTCCAGTCGAGTGATTGTATGCCAGTTGTTTCTGACACAGTCTACATACTACCTTGTTTTCATTATCTAGATTAAAGTACCGCCAAACCGCGCTGGTTTTGCGAGACTATCTTCCCACCGTGCCGTTTTAAAACTCCAGTCTACTCGAGCATTTCCGCGGGGAGGGGTCTGCTGTCTGACGGCTCTGTAGCCCCGACTAGTGGCGGGCGGCTGTATGACAGTTAAGCGGCCTTGTACATGAATAAAACACAAATTGGTTTAAACGACTAATATTTCTGGTGCCGACTAGAAAGTGGGCGGACGTTTAATCGGTTAGACGACTAATCGCACGCATCCCTAACTGAAACCCCCCCACACAGCAAAGACATCCAGAACAGACCCGGGAAACGGACCCGTATCGGGCTCCACTTGCACTCAGTGCCGGATCCGCTTTGGAGCCGGATCGCGGACCTGCTGGCTCCACGCTGCGCAATAATAGTACATTCTTATGAGCGAGAGTACATCAAAATTCTCATTTTACACATTGAGACGTTCTTTTAGCAACAGTGAGACAATCCTTCACGTTGTTTCTGGTCAGCAGTGGTTTTGTCCCTGAAACTCTACCATCGTGCCGCCTTAGCCTGGTCTCTTTCTGATGGTTCAGTCATGAACTCTGACCTTAACTGAGACCAGTGACGCCTGCAGTTCTTTAGATGTTGTAGTGGGTCCTTCTGTGACCTCTTAGATGAGTCGTGGCTGCGCTCTTGGGGTCATTTCTGAAAGCCGGCCAGTCCTGGGAAGGTTCACAACTGTTCCATGTTTTATCCATCTGTGGATAACGGCTCTCACTGTGGTTCTCTGGAGTCCCATAGCTTCAGAAACAGCTTTGTAACCTTTTCAGACTGATGGATGTCAGTTAGTTTGTTTATCATCTGTCTTACATTTTGGGACCTTATGGTCTTTGTTAGACTTGTTCTATTTCTATTAGTTATCTTTGTCTAATATTTAAGTCTGTTTGATGATCTGAAACATTTAAGTATGACAAATATACAAAAAAAAAAAAAAAAAAGACATCAGGAAGGGGGCAAATACTTTTTCACGACACTATATGTGAGGAGACAAGGACAGGCGAGGCTAACACAAGGGTCATCTGCACCAAAGGTCCTTTAAAAAAATAACTTCATTTACATCAAACCTTTATGATGCTGGCCAGTGGGCCAATACCATGAAGAGAAGTGTAAAGCATGCAGGTCGGAGGACCTTCTGTTCTTTGGATCCCATCTTCCTAAACAGAGGGAGGACTAATTAAACATCTCTTGCAGTTGTGCTAAAACTCATTTCTGCTCCCTGAGCTGCACCCAAGCGTCACAACCCTCACGCTTGCTGTGGGGTGAAAAAAAAAACAGGAGAAGAGAAAAAAAATCAGGCAAAACATCAGGCTTGAAGAGAGATTCCATTGTTAAAGCAACTCTATTACCAGGTGGTAAGGACAGTAAGGGTTAGGGTTAGGGGTTAGGGGTTAGGGGTTAGGGCGCAACATCAGGCTTGAAGAGAGATTCCAGAGTTAAAGCAACTCTATTACCAGATGGTACCAAAGGGACCAAAGCAATGTAGATGAAAGCATTTTTGAGTTAGGAAGGAATGTATTTGCAGCAAAATGACAAGTCATGTTAACATGGGGACCAATCGAGTATGTCAAAATAAGCTATTTTAAGCCTCTGACAAGACTCAGAAATGTCATTCTTCTTAAGAGGGCATGAACTCTTCTCCTTCTGAGACAGCTGACATCAGCAGTTGACTTGTGACAAGACGGATAAACCTGTACCGACAGTCCTTTTTAAATAAAAAAATAAACTAAATAAAATTTTTTAATATTGTCAGAAGGTTAAATCAGCTTTTCACTTCCACGCAGCTCTGTTGCCCCCATACTAACATGTTGCTCCATCCTTATCCAAAACTGCTTCCATCCTCGCCAGTTTGGCCCCTCGGGAAAGTTTACAGTCCTCATCTAATGGCCCACCCGGGGATGCGGAGCGTAGCCGGCCTAACTTCAGTCTGTTGCCTCGTCCTCAACTCGCTCTGTGCACTTTCCTTTCAATGAGGCAATTCGAGGCAACTTATCCAGCAGTTTAGCAGCATCTGTTTTTCACTGAAAGGGGGATCTGTAGGAAAGTATCATCATACATACTTGTTTACTTCTATTAAAAGAAGCAGAATGACCGTTGCAAAGCTGAAACTCCACATTTTTATGTCACTCACTGAGACGTAATGACTGGACGACAAGCCAAAGATCAGAAGTTGCTTAATTCCTCTTTTCCTCAGAACAACAGTTCACTGTAGAGTTAAAATTTTGCTTTCGTCCATGCTTTGAACATCAGATGTCTCGGTCTACCGTCTCATCCTGACTTCCATTCCTTTGTCAACCTCCCCACAGATTCAACATCTCCCCCTGCTGAGCTCCTCCATTCTCTCGCTCTAATGGCACTTTACCCTGCAGGACGCAAATGAGCGCAGATGGAGGGAAACACAGGAGGGGGAAAAAAATCCATACGAAACAGAAGCCGGGTAAATACAGGAGATAAAAGCAAGATAAAATGGGACAAAACTGGAGAAAGACTGTGTGGTATTTTTCAGTCCTTTCAGACAATCAGGAAAAAAAAAGACAAGAGAGAAATTAGCAATGAGAGATTGATCTAAATCTCTGGTTCCACCGCCATGAAGCAGAGGTAGAAATTAATCACGAAGCTGATATTGATTCACTTTCAGACTGAGTCCAGCTCAGCCCAGAAGGCCTGATCAGACTGAAGCATTACCGATCAATAGAAACTGCAACAGGCTGAACTTACTGTTCACATCACTGGCCAGACAAGAGTCAAACTAGAGCTGGGCGATTTTATTGATTCCGCGATATATATATCGATATTTTATTTTCCCAGAGAGTATCGATTTTTCAGCCGCAGGTATCGATATTCTAAACTTATTTCAAAACCCCCGTGTTTCACCTTTAAAAGCTTGCAAGCAACAATTTGCACTGTTTAAATAAATGAAACTATTTTTCTCAACAAATCTTTTATTCATTTTGTCCAGTATTTGCAAGCTGCCTGTCAGCCATATAATGTGTAATTGATGCTTTCAGTTCAATTAATTCAAACAAAATCATTGAACACTCACAAGATGTCACCAAAATCACTTTGTCCCTTTAAAATCTTTCAGAAAAAGATGTAAATGTATTGTAAGATGAATATCGATATATATCGTATCGTGAGCCGAATATTGTATCGTATCATATTGTATCGCGAGATTAGTGTATCGCTACAGCCCTAATTCAAACACACGTCAGTGGCAATCATCTGTCAACATTTCCTTACTAATGGTTAGGGGTGCACGATAACTATCAGGCTGATAACAGGAAATTATGACGTCATCCCGATAAGTCCGATATCATGTCGAATAGCCCCGATAACATATATATTTTTGTCAACACAGCAGTGCCTCGCTCCCTCTGAGCCTTGAATGACTGGGAGTTAATGTTATGTTCAAGTTACGTCAGCATAATCAGAAAAATGACTTCTCAATAAGGAAAATCAAGAATACCCCCTCATGCCAGAAAACAACTCGTTAACTCGGTCATATTTTTGGTAGTTGCTGACTTGAATTGATATTTGCAGAATTTTCCCACATGTTACACATAAAAATCGAAAAAATAGAAAAGGCTGAAAGAACGACTAGCAAACGAGGGAACATGGGTTAGGGTTAGGGTTAGGGTTAGGCACAGTGTGCTGATCACAACAAACATGGCGGCGTGGAACTTCGTTAAAGTTTCAGAAGAAGATAGTTTGGTGGTTATTTGTGACGAATCCTCCGAGTGAATTCTACGAGGAGGGAAGCACAAGCTTTAATACGTAAAACCTGATCAGCCACCTACAACATAACAATCGCTTCCATGGAGTTTTGAAGTTGCGCTAACGTGAGCTAACGGAAGCTAATGCTAACATGCACAGGCCAGCAGCAGCCCCCCCCCCCCCCCCCCATCTCTCTCATCTAAAGCTTCCATGAAATAAAAAAAAAATAATGAACCTCATTTACTTTAATTAAAGGTCTTAATTTAAATGGAACCACAAGCTAAAATCCTTTAAATGTTAATCTTTTTCAGTTTGTAATTCTGATGCATGTATTTCCATCAGTTCAAGGAGCCTTTATTATTTTAATAAGTAATGCACCTTATTTAAGTTGATGTGAGATATATATGTTTGTTTGATAGTTTTACAAAAATGTTTGAGAGGCTTGTCAATATTTTTTCATTGGAAAATAAATATCTGTTCATTTAAAGAGTCAAAACTATTTTTGGTTTTGTTCATAGTATTGATGTAATGATCTTAGGTATATGTGTGAGTTATCAGTTATCAGTATCGGCCTTTAGAAACTGAAAGTTATCGGTTATCAGTATCGGTTTTAAAACACAGCTATCGTGCATCCCTACTAACGGTGGGATCTTGGATGAAAGTCCATGTTCTGACATAAGAGCACAAATGCATCTGTGGGACACGTTGACTGTTTGCCTTTTTTTGTTTTTATGAGAAAGAAAGAAATTGAATGAGAGACAGAGTGAGCGGAGTACAAATCAGAAATATTTTGGCACTGCAACTTGGAAGTCAGTCGAGTTTGAAATGCAAATTAATCCCAAATCCGTTTTCCCCTCTTCCTCGGTGGAATCACAGCCGTCTGCATCGCCAGCATCCGTACCTGTTAGTCCTCTCTCATCTCTCACTCTGCTCTTCCTCTTTTTCACCGCCGTCCTTTGCCTTCCTGCTGCCGACTGAGATCACTTCTGTTTGTGTGTTTTTCTAATCAGGCCGGATAAGTTGGGCTCAATTGGTGTGACAGAACGTCAATTTTGAAACTGTTTTAATTTACTTTAAAGTGTCCTTCAAGTGTTTCCTTTCCTGTAAAACACATTTTAATTAAGACTGACAATTTGTTTTTTTTTTTAGAAATGCTGCATTGATCAGTTTAGACCTTCATCAAGGACTGATCAACACGACTGGGACTCCAAACACAAGGCAGCCGTGATGTAAAACAGCCTCAGCTTTGCTTCACATCCACCAAACTGATGGTTTCAAGGAGATGTCTGTGTTCCAGTTACAAGACCTTAAAATCTTTGAGTTGGAATGGAAAGATAAATAATAAAGGCAAATTAAAGGACTGACACAAAGAACTTGCGTTGAGAACTAAAACAACTTGAATGATCTAGCCGGGGCATATCTTGTTATCATTATCGTATAGTTCCTCGCTGTAAGAAAAATGATTGTACCTACGCCATGCGGACTAAAAATGTTCACTTCACTGCTCAAATCAAACTATCAAATAAAAACCAGAGTAGTCTGAGCCTCCGTAGCTCTGTCAAGGCTGGATGAAGAAATATATCAGTCCATCTTCAGATTCACTTCTAACTCCATGCTTAACTTCTGACAAGAAATAAAGGAGAATTCAAGACAATCTGTAAATAACTATTTGAAAAATCCTTCTGAAAAACACACAAAGGGAGGCAAATCAAACCAAACGTATCTTTTGCAGAGGGAGCAGAAGCTGATTTAACTACTTCTCTGTTAAAGTCGGAGTTCTAGAAATAACAGCTGAGTGTTGATTCCCATCCCATATTTACTGAAGGGCTTAAAAGAAATGTATGTGTGTGTATATATTAGCGCTGGGCAATGATTAAAATTTTTTAATTGCTATTAATCGCATCATTTCTCTGATTAATCATGATTAATCGCATTGTATACACAAAATCAAATAATGAATTCAAAAATACTGTTAAGGTCACTTTTATTTAAATGTTCTGCTGCCATATGAACTAAAGTGCCATAACATTTGTTGTGTAAACACTTTTAACATCAGCACTTGTCAGTAACACATATTTAGTGTAAATCTCATCTTAAAAAATGTCAAAAAAAATAAAAAATAAAATAAAGCTTATTGCCACTGCCAGGGCATTAAAGTCATCCTGTTTTTTATGAAAAATAAAAAAGTCTACCAACAAAATCCTGAGCCACAATCAGAACATTAAAACAGGTAATTTCTGAGGTAACAGCAGAAACTTTTAACGGGGAGTTCAACTTGTCAGTTGTTACAAATAACCTTGTTTCTGTTGAATCCTCTGTCTGGAGAACTTTAAAATGAAAATGTCCATGTTAAAGTTCTGTAACTTTATCAATCTGTGTATCATTCGATCTTTCCATTTTCAAATGTCAATCAAAAATTTAAAAAATTAAAAAGTGACTTTTAAGTTCGTTTTTTTTTTTTTTTATCTAACACACACAAAAAAAGAAACTGAAAAAAATGCCTGGATTCTAATATTTCAATTTTAGACTTGGATCAAAAATACGAAATGAAAAAATTGGGCCAGGGGACTGAATTTGTTTTTAATATTTAATTGTCTGGTTTACGTGGCCCTGAAATGTCTTTGTGCATCAGTTCAGGTATCATGGAATCACATACTATAATATTTGCAATATTGTATAAATCTGAATGAAAACTCAGCTCATAAATAGATGAACCAAAGCCTCTCCAGCTCTGCGTCTGACATCAGTCTTTTTCTCCTTAGATCATGACGAGCTCAGAATCTCCTGATGATCATTTTCATCATTGCAGGACATCCATCTGCTGCTGAATAAGTCATTGATCAATCCACTGTATTGGCCCGAATATAGGACGATATTTTAATCTAGAAGTCATATTCTCAAAAATGGGGGTTGTTTTATAATCGAGTAATAGACTTTCTGTTGTCATTACACTTCTGTGCCACTAGATGGAGCCGCACTGCAGTAACCAGCTAGAGAACAGCAGGACAGTGAACACATGGAGCAGATCTGATGGAACATGGAGGAATGATGTGATTGTCTTGAACAAAGGGGTTTAAAATTTTATTTTCAGACAGAATTGTTAATATTGCTACTTGAGTTGCTACCTGAACTGTAAAGTTCACTGATTTTTACCGTTCTGCATGTCTGTTTTAGCTTTTTTGCATGTTTACCTGCCGATTCTCTTCCGGTTCTGCAGCAGCCAGTAACAGACTTTTCAAAACAAAAGCATGTGAGCAACATGAATTAACGCACGATAAAAAAAATGTCGCCGTTAATAAATTAATGAGTTAACGCAATAATAATGCATCAACTTGCCCAGCCCTAATATATATACATATATCTGACAAAAAGTATATAAAGTATGACAAGAGGGGAGCTGGATAAAAGCAGAGTCATATCCAAGATGTAGGAACTCAAGGAAATACCAAAAACTGACGTCACCCAAGTCCACTCAACAAGTCAACAGAGGTGCCTGAAACCTGGAGCTGCATGGATGTTCACCTGAACAGTGTTTTTGAGCAATTAATATACAGGAAGCACTCTCAAACATCTGACTGAAGCAGTAATAGTTTTGTTTAATTACACGCACAGAGCTGGTTTCAAACGAAGACGCGGCCATCGCCACAGACGACGCAGCAAACATAGTCAGGGCAGTCTATGTGATGGAACTGGCAGCTCTCACAAGAACCAACTGCTGCTCGCTCGCTTGTTGGGTCGAGTGATGCAATACGTGTCTTTTTTTTTTGTACATCACAGCACTGTGGCAAGCCACGAGCTCACCGAGGAGTGAACGCTGCTGCAGCTGCAGCTCTTCAGTCGGTGACTGATGTGGTGACCCAGTGGGACGGCGGGCTGGAGACACTGGAGCGCCTCCTGGAGCGCCTCCTGGAGCGGCAGAGAAAGATAATCACCTCTGGACCGGTGATAAAAGTGGAGCAGTAATCAATAAACAGCCTCCACACGTAGCTGCTCTAAGGCTGACAGGGCCGATGGAGCGGCCAGCGAGGTGGCACCCTCAGTAGATGTCAGAAGTTGAGCAGTTGTCTCAACAGCAGTCCAGGGAGAGCGTCAGCTCCAGGAGCTCTGCTGAAGCTCTGTCGGAGCTCTGCTGGAGCTCTGTTGGAGCTCTACTGGAACTCTGCCGGAGCTCTGCCGCAGCTCTGCCGGAGCTCCGGGAGAGCGTCAGCTTCAGAAGCTCTGCCGGAGCTCTGCCGGAGCTATGTTGGAGCTCTGTTGGAGCTCTACTGGAACTCTGCCGGAGCTCTGTTGGAGCTCTTCCGGAGCTCTGCCAGAGCTCTGTTGGAGCTCTGCTGGAGCGTCAGCTCCAGGAGCTCTGCCGCAGCTCTGCCGGAGCTCCGGGAGAGCGTCAGCTTCAGAAGCTCTGCCGGAGCTCTGCCGCAGCTCTGCCGGAGCTCCGGGAGAGCGTCAGCTTCAGAAGCTCTGCCGGAGCTCTGCCGGAGCTCTGTTGGAGCTCTGCTGGAGCTCTACTGGAGCTCTGCCGGAGCTCTGCCAGAGCTCTGTTGGAGCTCTGCTGGAGCGTCAGCTCCAGGAGCTCTGCCGGAGCTCTGCTGAAGCTGACGTGGCTGATGGTGTTGGCAGTTGTGGTGGTTCAGGTCGCCTGTAAAGGCCGAGTGTGCTGCGCTGGTTGGACAGGTCTCGTTACTGTTACATTCCATCTGAAGGATTCTAAATTCAGATCTTAACGTTTTCAATATCATGCCTGATTAGAGTTCCATTCTTGTCCAATTAACAGAATATGTTTTGTTCTTATTGGAGCAAAATTGGTGTCGAAAATGTAATTTTGAATCAGAAAATGAACTGAGACCTTGTGAATGTGAATGAAACTGGGTAATTATTAGGGATGAGTATTGGCAATACGATATGTATCATGATGCTTGGGTCACGATACGATATTATCACGATATCACGATATATTGCAATATTCTACCCAGTTAATATCAAAATTAAAAGTAGAGATGAAAAATCAAGTTGCTGTATATGTTCATCAGATGATATTGATCATTCAGAGGACAAATTGAGTCAAAACTTTTTGCTTCAAAACAACCTATTTATTGTTTAATATTAGTGTTTTGGCACATTTAAGTAACCATTACAACATACTGACAGCATTGTAAAAATTTTCTGTTTAAACAGTCTTACGTCACATTTCTGTCAGTATACCACCTTAATTGTGGTTTATTGGTGTGTGACATAATACTGGTCCAGTTTTATTTCAATCCTGCGAAAACATGAAAAAAAAAATCAGTTTTTATGACATTAGAGTGAAGCGTCTACATCCAGGGATGCTGTCCCTCCTTCCCTGAACCCAGAGCCACGTCGCTCTACGATTGCTCTAGATGGGCCAGAGGAGACGAACCAAAGCAACCACCACTGAGTTTCTTTGTTCCTTCGTTTCCACCTTCCTTCCTCTGGTGCTCAAACACGGATGAATCAGGTGGACGAGGTTAGAAGTTGAAACTGACCAAAATAACATACTTCCTGTTCAGAGAGATTTTTGTTTTTCATTTGCTCTGAATTTGCCTGGAATGGAAATAAACTCATGTTGAGAAAACAACTTTTCTAGCTTTGAGATAATACAGAAGCTTGAGGAGAAAATCCCTGCATGCGAGCTGTTAAATTTTAACACCGTTCTTCACGAGCAACCAGAGCTCTTTAAACTGTAACTCTCAGCTGCAGATGTGCAGTTTCAGCTGAGTAACTATCTCTTCTGGGTGATCTCAGATGGATGTTTGTGCTGCGTAAAATAAAGGTATCATTTCCTTAATCTGTTTTCCTCCTTGAGTCCCGTCAGCATGTTCGCGTTATCCTGCGTATTAAAGCCACTCCGCCTTTGTCTTTCTTCTTCCCCTCTTTTTTTCCTCTCTGTAAGCGATCCTCGACATAATGAGGCCAGACTTCATGCATAAAAAGTGAGACTTTAAAATCTGTTTCTTTGTTCTTCTTCTCTCTCGGTCTCTTCGTCTTTTTTTGTTTTCGGTTTGTAGGCTGAACGTATTTCGGCTTATTGTGCTCCCTGACGGCGGGCTGAGAGAGGTGAGAAAGGCCAAGCAGTTCTCGGGGAGCTTCTTGAAAGCGTGAGCGGGAGCTCTTATCTGCATTATGTCGCTGTCGTTCTTCACCCCGATGTGCAGCGCCGTCCGCCGTTCCTTCCTCGAAAACCCTCTCTGCTGCTGTCATTTCTGTTTCCCTGATGTTTCTGCTCCTTCTCTTGTACGCCAGGCGTTCCTGCCTTCCATAATATCACTGTCATTTATTTAGACTGACTCCTCTTTGCCCGTTCTTCTGGTGTTACCATATCATGCCTAGCGATTTTATCGATTCTGCAATATATATTGATATTTTATCAAAGACCGATTTTGCAGCCGCGGGTATCGTTATTCTAAACTTCTTTCCAAACCCCCGTGTCCCACCTTTAAAAGCTTGCAAGCAACAATTTGCACAGTTCAAATAAATGAAACTATTTTTCTCAACAAATCTTTTAGTCATTTTGTCCAGCATTAGCAAGCTGCCTGTCAGCCATATAATGTGTAATTGATGCTTTCAGTTCAATTAATTCAAACAAAGTCATTGGAACACTCACAAGATGTCACCAAAATCACTTTGTCCCTTTAAAATCTTTCGGAAAATGATGTAAATGTATTGTAAGATGAATATCGATATTTATCGTATCATGAGCCGCATATGGTGTATCGTGTATCATATCGTATCGTATCGTGAGATTAGAGTATCGCTACAGCTCTAATCATGCCTTCCTTTTTTTTATTTTCTTGAGTCTCGCATTTTCTCCATCTTTCCTCATTTCTCTCCCCCTAATACTTTTCTTTTTCAGCTCTAATACAGTGGTGCGCAAACTGTGGTGGTACGCGAGCGCTCTCTGGTGGTACGCGGGGGAACGTCATGACTTGTCAATCTATAACAATGCATTATAAATACAACGTTTCCAATGAAATTCAGGTAACAATAAATAACCACATAAGGAATAAACATCTCTCCTGTGTGTTTAAAGCTGATTGAGAAGGTATATATGACTATATTTTAAAATTGGTCATCATGGTGGTACTCAGAGAGCTCCATAGTTTCTCAGGTGGTACGCAGCATTAAAAGTTTGAGAACCACTGCTCTATTACCTCTCCGACTTTCATTTTTCTGCACCAGGCTTGATTTTACTCCTTCACTCTTCCAGGCGAAGCGTTGCAGAGCATATATTGAAGCAGAAAATAGAGTGCAGCTTGTTATATACGTTTGAGCGGGGAAAGTACACTTGGAGCTGCTCGTCAGACTTCATAGGCTTCAGATGTTCGGGGTCATGACAGCACAGCTAGAACACGACTGAGCGAGTATGTTGGCGGGAAGGAAAGTCTGCCAGAAGAAGACGTCTTCTCTCTTATAAGAGCAGGACAGCGCTGCTCAGGTTTAGATATTCACATCTGGATAAATCACAACACTTCTAAAAGCAGGTCTGTTCAGAAGGTGAGACTGAAGTGGAGATGTTTGGCCATAATGGACAGAAGAACGTTTGACGAACAGCAAATACGGCACGTTGGCACAAACGCCTCACACTGCTGTTGTAGCGAGTCATACAAGTCGAGGTTTGGATCATATCACAGTTGAGCCGTGGACTAGATAGTTTTTAGATCAGTGAAGTTTAAAAATATATCATTTTACTTTCCATCTTCCATTTATGAGCAAAATCAATTAAAGCAATAAAGCAAGGAAATGTTCGGTTTTAAAAGTGCCAAAGACATGTCATGGATGGCGCTCAAATTTCAACATCGTCAGAACAAAGAATTTGTCCTCTTTAGTGAATTTTTAAGAGAAAAAAGAAACAAAAGTTTAATATGGGGAAATGAGATCTGGGGTGAATTCCAGTTCCTCCCTTTAACCCTCAATCTCAAAAATGTGCGCTCCGCAGCAGCCAGTAACAGACTTTTCAAAGCAAAAGCACGTGAGCAACAGCGTTGACGCGCGATAAAATAAATGTCGGCGTTAGTAAATTATTGCGTTAACGCAATAATAACGCATTAACTTGCTCAGCCCTAATATACATAAATATATATATATATATATATATATATATATATATATATATATATATATATATATATATATGTATATAATATTTTCTTCTTCTTCTCCTTCATCGCTGTCCTTTTCTTGACAGACTGGACGTAGCTTTGGCATAAGGCCGCCCCCCCACAGGCTGAAGACGTAACTTCACTCAAGGGGTGTCCCATTTCTAAGTCACAAGATAGCCCTGACTCTTACTTTGAAAGGCCAAGACTGAGGGTTAAGGGAGGAATTGGAATTGGCCCTTGCTTTGCTCACAATTATTTCTACTTGTTGGGTGGCTGTTTCGTCGGGTTCCTTCGTGGAACGACGACGCGTGGTTGATGATTTTGGGTAACGACGTCAGTTTTGGTTCAAACAGATTCTTTCAGTCTTCCCCGTGTGGGACGATCCTCAGGTGGCTGATGAACTCTGTCTCATTGTGAAGCTGCGATGACACATTTTCATGTGATTGTCAGCTGCCCTGCTGCTGACCTCCATCTTCTCCCTTTCACGCTCCAGTTTTTCAATTCTACATCATAAATTCTCACCCCCCCATTCTGCTCTTTGCATTCATTTCAGCAGTTTCCTGCATTCGTTCATCCTCATCCCTTCATTTTACCCTCCACCCGTCTCCTCTCAGTTCTCCTGCCAACTCTTCCCCCCACGAGTAGGAGAGCAGTTCTTTCCATCTCCTGACACATTTATCTGATAAATCAATGACATTTTTAGGAAAACATACTTTTTCTTAAGTTATCCATTTTGCATTTTTTTTCGACTTCCACTTCTGTATCCCTCATTCCTCTCGTCATCCCCTCGCTCCCTCCTCATCCCGATCTTGCATTTCTCTCGCCACCGGAGGTATAAATAGGGCTCCTAATAAAGCGCTAATTAATCTCTGGCGACAAAATCAAAGAAAGCACATCTGCACCGCCGAGAGGAGCGACAGAGAGAGAGAGAGAGGGGGAGAGGAATAGTGGTAGACAGGAAGATGGAGGAAAGAAATGCAGATGAGGGATGGATGAGAAGAGTTGGAGGAGACGGAGACAGACACTGAGCGAGAGATTTTGGCAAAAAGCTTTCAAGGTTTACAACGTGTCTTTAGGGAAGCTCTGATTTAAAATAATGGATACACAGTCACAATGACGAGCACAATCTGCTTAAAATGATGATACAGTAACGTCTCATGTCATTTAAATACAAACACTGCTGCGAGTGAACACAGACTAATTATTGAAACAAAAGTTAATTGGAGTCAGTTTTTCACACCTGGGGGTAGGTGAAGTGAGTTTGGGGATGCTACTAAGATAAAAAAAGACACCTGAGGTTCATCTGTTGATGTGAACAAGATCTCAGACCACGTGAGGTCAACATGAAGAATATGAAGTCATCTCAAAGTGTCCACGGGGAGACAAACTGCTCACAGGTGGAGACGCTTTAGATCTGTGGCCACCTCAAAGTGGACATCCAGCTGAGACGACTCCAAAAACAGGACACAGGATCCTCACCGAGGTAAATAAGAAGAGCCACAACTAACATTTGACCAAAAAAAAAAAACATGACTGCTACTAGAAATCATATCTGAGTCCAGTAGAAAAATGTTTTAGGTGATGAACCAACATCAAAACATCATCCCAATGTTAAAGCATGGTGGAGGGAGCATCATAATCTGGCCGCCCCTCGCTATCTCAGGGCCTGGACCCATGTCCTGATTATTCTCCAGGATAATGTCAAGCTGGGATGGTCAGAAATGACCCCTGAAGTGTTTAATCCAGAGCTTTGCTGCCAGAGCAGGTCTGACCAGCTATTAACTAGGGCTGTAGCGATACACTAATCTCACGATACGATACACAATATTCAACTCACGATACGATATATATCGATATTCTTCTTACAATACATTTACATCATTTTCTGAAAGACTTTAAAGGGACAAAGTGATTTTGGTGACATCTTGTGAGTGTTCCAATGACTTTATATGAATTAATTGAACTGAAAGCATCAATTACACATTATATGGCTGACAGGCAGCTTGAAAATGCTGGACAAAATGAATAAAAGATTTGTTGAGAAAAATAGTTTCATTTATTTAAACAGTGCAAATTGTTGCTTGCAAGCTTTTGAAGGTGGAACACGGGGGTTTTGAAATAAGTTTAGAATATCGATAACCACGGCTGAAAAACCGATACTCGATAAAATATCGATATATATCGCAGAATTGATAAAATAGTTCATGCTGTGTTCAACATCAAAATCCCTTTTCTCTGAGATTCTATTCATGACCATGGTTTAATGCTAAAATGCATTTGATTGCAACTAACTGGATTTATCTGGAAACATTATGATGGATTATAATAAGACTGAAATGGACTGTATTTACTTGGACCATGCTGAACTCGATTATTTGACAAAACCTGCGGGAAATTCAGTGTGATTAGCCAAGTAAATATATGAGTTAAAAAGCAGCTAAACAGTTTTAGTTGATGAAGCGCTCCTGTAAATAAAAAAGCAACTGATCGTGGTTGAATAACCAGCTGTTTCAGGTGACCTGTGAGAGCGGGAAGACGCAGTGTGAGGTTACCAGCGGACAGCAGATCAACTCTGTTTTCAAAGTCACCACTGGTCGGTCCGTCCCCAGGGCTCAGCGTGTAATAGTTTGATGTGATTTCACACCCGAACCTGCAGGAGTTGGAAAATTATTAATCTTCAGTGAGGCTTTTACTCTGTGGGGGGAGAAAAGAAAAAAAAAAGAAATCTCAGGCAACCTTTAAACCCTGCAGCGCTGCGAAGCAGAGCCACAATGTGGCAGCTTTGGCTGAGCAACAACGGGGTGTTTTCAGGACTGGAAAAGAGCAGCTCTCACTGGGAGCTTCGTGGTGACGTGAAGTGGAAGCATATTCAAGATTTAATTTTTCTCTTTTAGAAACGGTCTTGCTGAAGCATCGTATGTGGTAATAATGATATATAATCATTTTTGTGAGCGGCGTCAGCTGCTGAGTGACAGCTGAAAGGAAGACGACATGCTGAAGACCTCGGCTGGACGGCGACACTTTCAACTGAGTGATGACGAGACAAAAGCAATCTGCTAAATTTGCAGCTGCAATCTGGTCGACCACCGTGACAAAACAGCCACGAGAAGAAAATTAATTAATTAAAAAAAAAAACCCTGCATCATAGGGGTATGAAAAAAATCGATTTGGCAATATATCTTGATTTTTGGCCGCCCAATATAATATCCATTTTTCAGCTTCTTATATCGATTTTTTTCAAAAATACTAATAATAAACAATAAATAGGTTGTTTTGAAGCAAATAGTTTTGACTCAATTTGTCCTCTGAATGATCAATATCATCTGATGAACATATACAGCAACTTGATTTTTCATCTCTTCTTTTAATTTTGATATTAACTGGGTAGAATATCGCAATATATCGTGATATCATGATAATATCGCATTGTAACCCAAGTATCATGATACATATCGTATTGGGAGGTCCTTGCCAATACTCACCCCTGCTGCATCACCATTATACTGTTTTTATTCACATTAAACGTTGCATTTGACTTTTGCTGGTTTAAGAGCGAGAATGTTCCGGGTGATCGATTCCATAAATATGCTTTTGCAGCACGATGCAGGTCCAACATGATAAGGAGGTACTGTGGCGTGTTGTTTTCCTCCTTGTATCCAAAGTGGTGTTTCTTTTTATCAAAACTTCTGACTGGCTTCTCTATATTTTTACAGAGACTCTTTGAAACTCCATTTGGCTTCCTTGACACTTGGCTCTGCCTCCAACGGCTCTATTCTGATGTCTGTACCGCCTTTCTGAACCGTTCTAACGCAGAATACAACAGGACTTTTATCAGAATTCGTCGAAATGTCGTACGAGGTACGACCCTGTTTTGACCCGGAAGTAACGTCGGTGGGTAGGCCTCTGTAACGACGACTGTTGCGGGGGTGGTTCTAAACGGTCGGTAATGAGTGTTTCTGCTCCTCTAGACAGTACGAACATGCAAAAACAGTATAAACGTGCAACTAGGGGTGTGAAATAAAATCAATTTGGCAATATATCACGATTTTCGGCCGCCCAATATAATATCGATTTTTCAGTTCCTAGTATCAATTTTTTCAGGAAAATTCATATATTCCCGTATTAGACGCATTGTGAATACTTAAATGTGCAAAAACAGTAATACAGCGATCCCTTATTTTCGTGGTTAATGGGGACCAGGGCCCCCCCGCAAAAATCAAAATCCACCCCGAGCCCCCCGAGCCTAAATAATGTGTTTCAAATATGCTTAAAAACCGCAAAAAAGTAGCGAGGCACTGCAGCGAAACAAGACAAAGGCTCAACTGTGGTCTTTCTGTTACCTTCACAACCTCTGGTCTCTGAACTGTAGTAAACAAACTGCTGGTATTGTGCTATTTTTTGCTCGTAATTAGTGGCTAACACGCTAACAACAACAAAACACTTTATTCTGGTACTGCAGGAACTTGTAACATCACACAGGTTGTATTGTTGGGCTCCTGTCGGTTAAAAGAGAATGTAAATCTATACACGCTGGGCTGCTGTTGATGCTCACTACACTTTACATCTAACCCCGTTTTCTACTGCCATCCCAGGACACACACACTACATTACCCATAAGGCCAGACCATTACCCATAAGGCCACCTTCTTAAAGGGACCAGACTGGCTCACAGCATTTCTTCACAGTGAGAGAACGCGCACAACATCCTGTGATGTTTTTGCGATTTTTTCTTGATTTTTTTTATTATATTATATATTTCTGAAAAATCCGCGAATAACTAAAACCATGGAAATTAAAGTGCGAATTGGCGAGGGATCACTGTAAAATACAACCGCGTGATGTAAAATACGATGCTACAGATCATTTTTAACACAGTAATATGTCGTGTGTTGCTGCTCATCTGACATATTTGACCAGTTTTAAGGCCTGATAAGAATCAGATTATTTCCATTTACTGATTTAAACATATTCAAGGTGCCAGACAGAGGTGGGAACAGTCTGCCCACATGGATAACTCACAGGTTTATCTGGGCATCTCTCGTAGAGCACGGGAGACACATTTCTTTTTAACTCTTCACTCCGGCGAGGCTGAACTTTGGCCTTTTCGTGATAATGCCACTGAACATTGGTGTTAAAGCTCATCGTCCTCTGCTAATGAGCAGAGAGCACCCCCCCCACCCCCACCCCCAAATGTCACGTGGTGAAACTTCATAATAACGTCTCATGAGCTGATGGTGAACTGAATCCTCGCCTGTGGTTTCAGCCATCAAGTCAGCTCTCGCAGCGCTCTGCGTGACCCACAAACATGTCGGCTCGGTTGTCTTCATTTACCAAAATTAAGATTTCGAGTCTTATTAAGCACCCAGAGAGTTCAGTTCAACAACATTTAAAAGAAAAAAAAAAAAAAACAGGCCCTCTTTCTGCCCTGCTTTTACTCGCATTTCTCCGGGTGTTCCCACTAGAGCTGGGCAGATCGATCCAAATATCAATAATATCAATACCAACGCTGGTATTGATATCGAATGATACTTTTGTAAAAAGATCGATACTGGAGCTTGTTTTCTCTCCCACAAGCAAGTCTGTGTCTGACACACTGTTGCTGTGTCCTCCTTCAGTCCAACAGAGTATCCAGGTAAATCAGAGAGCATTAATTTAAATTCACTTTCAAAGTACATGTTATTTAAGTCATGTTACTGGAGCCAACTCAAAAAAAATTAAGACCTTGAAATAACCCAGTACATGTCATGTATCCCATTAAAACGTGTTATCTAAGATAAAATAACATTAGATAATCCTTTATTGATCCCACAACGGGGAAATTTATAGAGTTAAAGCAAAAGAAAAGGGCACAGTGCAAACAAAATTACACAAATATTGTAAGATATAATATAAAAGGTGGACTAGAAGAAACATTATGAACAGAACAATTCAACTCCAAAGAATATTTACAGAAACATGTTAATTGTGATAATAAAGTATTGTGCTGTCACCTATAAAGTTTGCCGAAATTGTATTCTAGGTTTACACAAAATAATCCAAAGACAAAAATCACAAAAACACCAAAAGGTCAGTCTTCTCATGATAGATCGAGCTTAATATGAAAAAGTATTGGCATTGGTATCGGCGATACTGGCCCTGTATTTACTTGGTATTGGATCGATACCATAATTCCCAGTATCGCCCAGCTCTGGTTTACACTGACAGTGACCTCGACAGACCGATAGGCGGCGTTTTGTCCCCATTTGCCTTGTTTTTGTTTTTTTTTTTTTTCCCGCCGCGTCTCCAGGCTTCACTTCAAAGCAACACATCTCCAGATTCATAAATAAATCAGCCGGATGGGGAGAGAGGGGAAGCGCGCGCGGCTCTCTCCAGCAGGAACACAGACAGGGGTGGGGGGTTGGGGGGTAACAGGGGGAGCGTCGGAAGGACAGGTGCGCCGTGAAACATCCACTTTTAATGAAGCGACTGTCACTTCCAAACGCAGCTCCGGGTCACCTGGAAACATTTACGCACGACTGTCTGGATGAAATGGGGCCGTTCACAGCCGACGGAGGTTTATTCGGTTTATGAACGACAGAGAAAAGAAAATAAATGAGTTAGTCCGTGATTTTATGGCAATAATGAATTAAGCCACTATAATATCAGTGCTAATGCTGGCTTGGAAGCACAAACAATGCCGTAAATGTCGATTTATCTTACTTGTAGTCAACCAAAAAAGCACAATTAATAAAAGAACGCTTATAAAGTAATCCTGGAAGACTGCAGACATTTTCTTCTGAGATGATCGATTCTGCGCGTCTGTACTCTTAACTACAAAGCTGGACTTGTTTGTGCAGCGCTTCCTAAATCAGTGACAGATATTTGGCTGCACGCGCTCAAAATGATGGCAGCGGACGCGCACTGGCGACTCCAAGTTGCAGCAAAAAACAAAAAAACACAGCAACAACAAAAGAAAAGTGGACAGAGAAGTGCAAATAATGACTAGGAAGGAAACTGATTGCACGTTTTACCTTTTTGCAGAAGCCTTCTCTTCAGTATAGCCTGCAGAAAAAGCATTTTCCCTCCTGCACCGCGTCCACACCGGATGCGTAAATTTCTCTTCGTGCGGGAGCGCAGAAGGAAGCTCCGCGCGCCTCTCTCCCTCTCTCTTTCCCACCCTCCTCCTCCTCCTCCTCTTCTCCGTCTTTTTGTGATCTGAAAGGGGCGCCCTCCCTGTTGACACCAGCTGAACTGTGATGTGTGTTTTCTTCACTCCCTCAGAAGAAAAGAGGGATGTCAGAAGAAGTCGCGCTTCTCTAATCGACCTGAATGAGCGCCGCTCTCAGTTCGGTGCTTCTGGTCTGGTTCTGCTCCGACAGGCTGATCAGTGTTTTCTACATGTTCTCCTCCTCATCTTCTTTGTGAGCTAATTTAATTACAGCATTCACAGTCTCTCCCCCTTTCTCTCTCTGTTTCTCTCCTGATTATGCGAAAAAATTGTAGCTCAAAGCCTTCGGGACTTTTGATGACCTAGTTTTTAATTTTTCTTATTTTCCTCTCCTCTCCGGTTTCTGAAACTGCTGGGTTTGTTAAGTCTCGTAGGTCTGCGTGTGTCTGTGTGTGTTTTTGAGGCCGTTTAAAGCTTTAAAGTTTCCAACACCGACACCTAAGACATCACTTTTCTCTTATCTCACTTCATCACTTCCCGTCCGTTCCTCCAGAACCATCCATCCTTACAGAAGCAAAGGTATGTTCCGGTCTTGACAAGCCATATTACAGCAAAAATGATCTGCATTCACATTAGTGTTACAGCTGAATGTCAATAAAATAGGGAAGGCCTCCGTCCACATTAGGAAACCACAGGCGCTTTTGCTTTCACACAGGTGTCATACATGCGCATGTACGACCACCTGACTGCTCCAGAAAGTTCTGTCTACGCTCAGACGAGAGGAAACACGTTTCTCTGCCAGTGACCAACCAGTCATGGAGCAGTTTTAATGGCAGAGACTTGGAATGGAAGCTTCAAAAACCAGGCTTCACCAGACAAGCGACTAAGGATGTAACGATATAGTAAATTTGATATCTCGGTTATAGTGACCAAATTATCACGGTTTACGATATTATCCCGGTATTCTTAATTGCTTTACAAATGTCCAAAAAACACATACATTTAAATAATTTCACAAAATCTTGTGATTTTCTTGTCACTAAAACATCAGAAGCCAAAATTTTATCAAAATTAAACTTTCACATTAAAAGGGCAAACAGCTGGCACAGAAAGAGGTTTTATTTTAAATGAACAAAATAAATAACAGGAACAAAGCTAATTTGTCTGGTGCTAATTTAAATAAACACTTTAACAACCATTGAAGGTCAAAATATGCAAACAATTATCAGGAATAAAAATTATAGTGCAAGTTCAAATGAAATAAACTTTGGACTTTAAGCTGAACCTTAAATAAGTATAAATGTGCAAATAAAGAAACAGTTGTTTAGGAGCCAAATATGTTGTTCTGAATTGTAGTTCACTCTGTGTGTTTGTTACTCTTGGTCAAACATCTCAGTAGCTTGAAGCATTAGCCTTAGCTTCTTCAAGTTGCTTCTACAAATTACAATAAAATGTGAACAGGTGCTCTGCAGACAGGATAACTGTCCTCCACCAGTTGTCCCTCTGCATTCTTAAAAAAAAAACAAAATATGCCCAGACCTTGGATTTTGTCCTTTTAGTGGGTTGGTAAATGTCCTGCGTGCTATCACCACTTTCCTCCATGCTTATGTTACGATACCGATGTTACAAGCTACATATTCACACGAGACAGTCGCGAGTCGCTCACAGACTTGAATGAGGCTGATATTACATATCACGGTAATCAACCGCGATAATGAGATGAAATCAAACATAAATGGTAATTGTTATCGCGTACAAATTTACCACGCTTTACCATAATACTGGTAACCGTTCCATCCCTACAAGCGAACTGTGATATCAACTATAATATGATACATGATATGTTTTTACAAAGATGAATCCACCAACTTCATCATGAGACTGAAATTTTGGAATAAACATGAATCAAATTAGAATTTTCTTTCACGTGTTTGATACAACAGTCAGCAGCTTTTTGGTGAGAAATGGTGCAGCAGCACAATCAGAGCATGTTTAAGGGTTCGGATTCAACCTGTTGGAGAACTAAAATAGTTTTTCTTTCACAGTTTTCACCCATACACATTTTGCTGAAGCGCTCATTTAGGAGTCGGCAGACAAACACCCCAAACCAGCTGAGAAAAATCAATCCCAGATGTAGCTGCGTCTCCATACGACATGTGTTGTCAGCAGAGCCCACTTGTCCTCTAGAGACAGAAAAGGTTCTCCTTTTGGTTATAATATTAGTAGATGAAATTCTCCAGATGTTGGAAGAGAGACTCCTACAGTGTCAACATTATATCACCTGTGTTTAATTGTTTCAGCATCTAACCAGGTTTTCTCCTCCTTTATTCATTTAAA